>OX421317.1:1448530-1985848 GCA_949125395.1 Diaphora mendica
CAAAATCGGTCAAGCCGTTCCAGAGATTAGCCGGAACAAACAGACAAACCGACAGACAGACAGACAAAAATTGTAAAAATGTTATTTTGGTATATGTACCGTGTATGCATACATATGCATTTAGTAAAAAGCGGTTATTTTAATATTAGGTACAAACAGACACTCCAATTTTATTTATTTGTATAGATTATATTAGGTAAGTAGTAGAGCCACGCTGATTTCAGCACGAACGGGCCGGCTCGACCGGGGCGGTACTACCCTCGCACAGAAAATCAACGTAAAATGACAGCGTCCGTGTTGTTGTATTTCGTAGTTGAGTGCGAGACCGGAGGCCCAATGATGCAGAATGCAGAAACATCACTAGGCCGCCATGGTGTGGGTCACCACGTTGCATAGTTGCATTGTCTGCATTCGCAGTATGGTGACCACCACTCTTGGATTCTGCTTACGCTTTTCATCAGGCAGAGTAGTCATTTTGGTAGGGCCTTACATAAAAAAAATGCCAATACTCTGAAGCAGATGTATGTAGTGATGGCATGAGCAAAGAAGCAATCTACGCAAGACAGGAGGACTACAAAGAGAAGCAGAACTTGAAACAAACCTATACCTACCTATCAGACCAGCGTGGTATAGTACCTATCAAGCAGTGTACAATCAAGAATAATGATGATTGTAGAGATTCAATATATTATTTTCTGTATTACAAGATATTTAAAATATTAAATAAATATTTCGGACATCTAACACAGGACGCCATCTAGTCCCAAGCTAAGCAGAGCTTGTGTTATGGGTAATAAATAACTGATATAAATACATTTATACTTTTTTTTGTAAATACATACATATTATACATAGAAAACACCCAAACTCCGAAACAAATATTTGCAGGTCATAAAAACATTTGGTCCGACCCGGGAATCGAACCCGAGAACTCAATCACAGCAGTCGCATACTCTACCACTGCACCATCGAGACAGATGCAGATATTACTCATATAGTACTATAGAAAAGCATTTTTATCGGTCATGAAATTATTCATAGATATGATGTAAGTGGGATTAGTTATTCAATCGAAATGATACATTATTTAGCTAGTAGCTAGCTTTAGGTAAATTGTCGCGGCACATACAGTTACGTTCGTTTCGCAAACAGTCTTATTGCATTGAAAGGCTTAAAAAATATATCATATTAATAAGGTAATAATTAATGAAACAAACCGAAAAGATCCTTAACAAAGGGCAGCCTTAAAACAGTCTCAGACTACTTTCATTTTTCAGCGTTTACATTACTTGTTCATTCCTCTCACCAATGGGGCGATCACTTTGTGATACTTGTAATACCTATAGGACCCATGAGTATAAGCATTAACTCGCTACTAGTCCATTGGCAAGAGAAATGACCGACGGCAGTGTCACCGTCTTCTTAATCTAAACTAAAATCATCAAGCACTTACTGGAGTTGTGTGGCTTCAGTGTTCTCGGCGTTCCAAGAGATCTCTTGGGTAGTTTCTTCTCTGCGTCGTCACACAAACTTGCTCCAAGTGCTGTATATCTTTCAAGGTATTCGAATTACAATAAACTCGTATCAGCTATCACGGATATTCGAATTACAACTCACTCGCTTCAGCTATCGCGGAACGCGCCTACAAAACTCGCGAGTCCAACCAGACCTAACAAAAACGGAAAATCACTAAAGGGACCGGGTCGATGTACAATTAGCTTAATATCAATTAATTACGGTTCTCAAAACAACAATCGTCGACCGTTCACAACACGCGTCTTCCTAGTACTCTATTAACCTCAAACGTCAAAACGTCAAACACGAAAAAAAATGACAATCGAAAAATGTTGCCATTACAATGACGTTCGAAATCCAACATTACTTCTCAGCGACTTTACTGAATTTCTCTGCAATTCAATAAAAGAGTTCAAATGTAGAAGAAGCAAGGCGTAAATGGAGACAAAGAAAGCATAAAGTAATAAATACTGCACGGTTGGCCTAGTGGTTTAGGCGGTCGCCACGCCGCTTGCCAATTCGCCAAGTTTTGTGGGTTCAAACCCTACACGGGACAACACTTTGTGTGTTCCACAAATTGTTGTTCTAAGTTCGGGTGTTAATTGTGTCCGTTTCATGTATGTCTGTAAAGTCCCCTGCGACACACGATGATTATTCCTAATGCGGGAGTTGTCTTTAAAAAAAAAAAGAAATAAAAATACTTATACACTTTTCCTAGTTCCTAGTTTACCCTAGTGCTGCTAATGTTCGTAACATTAGCACTAGGGTAAATTTATAACTTACGCGAATGCATTTAATTAGCCATCCGAATAATAAACCCGACAATACGACAAACGCCCCCGTAACTACACGTTGTAATATTTTAGTACAAAAACATCAATGTATAGCGCCTTTAATTTATTACGGTGGTACCTGTTTCCCACACGACAGATACACAATACAATATATGAAAATATATAATATTACCTCCTATAATAATCCTCCTTTAAAAAATAAACCTCCTCCTTTTTTTGAAGTCGGTTAAAAATACATCGCTTGCGAATTAGATAGACACATGTTTTTTGTAACACAATTAGACAACGCCAAAACTATATCATGTCAACACAAAACAAATCGATTGTAACGAATTATCGAATCCTGTTTGTATTATTATGTTGGTACGATAATATCCCGTGTCGTCGGCCTTTCGTTTCGGAAGCGGAAACGCTAACTTCAAATGACCATATCGACGTATGATCGACGACACGTGATTAGACGAATAAACGGTATTAAATACCGGAGGTAGGAAGCCATTTATATTAATAATGCCTGTGAACTACCGACGGACACCTAAGGGGGTTAATTAATAATGTTTAATTAGGAAAGGTACCTACTATGATTTGCGATGATAAGCAATTTTGTAATTTAAAATACCTTTGAAATTATCATGGTAAACAGTGTAAACTGACGGACGGACGGAGATGACGAAACTGTGAGGGTTCCGTTTTTGTCATTTCAACTATTAAAAACTGAAAGGCTCGTGGCTCATTAGTTATCGCATCGGTTCACGCATTGCAAAGTTCAGCATTCCTAGCCAGGTCAGCCTATGATAGGTGACCACTTCGACCACCTTGGAGAGCACGTTAAGCTGTCGCTCTCCAATGCTATATGAACTAAGATATGCTATATGAATAAAAGGAAGAAATAAATTTTTATACTTATGAGTTGAAGTAGGCTTAAAATTTCGAACATTTTATTAATTAATGATGAATTGACCCTGTAAAAGGTTAATATTTAGCCTGACTGTCCGTCAGTGGTCTCTTACTTACAGCTTATAAGTGCTAGAAAGTTGAATTTGGATGTGTAAATATCTATATAAATAAAGCTAACAAATGGTAAAAGAAACAATAAAAGGTTTTGGTTTTTAGTGGGTAATTTTCGTGGGAATTACTTACAGGAATTGACTGCACGTTTGGCCTAGTGGTTTAACGGTCACCACACCGTTTCCTACTTCGCCAAGTGTCGTGGGTTCGAATCCAACGTAGGACAACACTTTGTGTGATCCACAAATTGTTGTTCTGAGTCGGGTGTTCTTTGTGTCCGTTACATGTATGTTTGTAAAGTCCCCCGCGACACAGGATTTATTCCTAGTGTGGGAGTTCTAGAAAAAAAAAGTTCATCCTCACGGTTGCGGAGGTCCGATACCAGTCGCTCCGTGTAAAAACTGATATTCGGGTAAAACCGGTTGAACTAGTAGCCGACCCCAAATCTTGGGAATATTAAGGGTTAGGAAGTTGTTACAACATAAATAAGTAAAATGATAACTTACGAGTACAACACACTTAACTATATTATATATTATTTTAGTGTTAATGATTTCCAGCTGTGTATAAAATTCGAAAATTTGTATGTAATTTTGATCTAGTGACTGCTCCGAAAGCTTTATCACTTCTAGTTCTCGTTATTTTTCCTCATAGAAGAATATTTGATAAATAATATTATACTTTTTTACTGTAAATTCCAAACACTGCGACGAATAAAACCGAAGTACGGTTTTATTCGTCGCAGTTTTTAATGCAGTTTCACTTTTGTAAGTCGCTGACTGTCATGCTCTTCAGTTCCAGGGGTCAGTTCTGTTAATCCTAGATTCTATAAATCATAAATAGTGAGAGTGTGAAGTTTCTGATGAAATTAATGCTCCAATCACTGTAGGTTTGTAGTCAAATTGTAACAAATATCGCTACTCCTCAGACACCTCGACTGCTAGAGGTATACTAGTAATGCAACTGCTTTTACACCCTGATTCTCCCTAAAAGACCTTATAAGCACCATTATTTACTTAAACAAATAAATATTTTAGACATTTCACACACAACGCCATCTAGCTTCGAACTGAGCAGAGCTTGTACTATGAAAGATAGATTGACTGATAAAAGACTTATTTATTTATTTTTATACATAGTATACATAGAAAATACCCAAATTCCGACACAAATATTTACATAGGAAATAAAAAAAACATTAAAAAAAACAAAACAAAAATTTGGTCCGACCCAGAAATCGAACCCGAGGCCTCAAGCACAGCAGTCGCACTGTGCCACTGAGGTAGTCAGTTAGATACTTAGAGTTTCTTAGGCAATCTTCTCAACCTTTCAGAACTCAAAATACGATTCCCGATTTTTGTAACCAACAACTGTTTAATGTAGATGTTATTGTCAAGGCAGAAAAGCAGCCGCACAAATTCTTTTAGCCTGCACTGGTGTGACATACCAAGCCAAGCATTTGTTTGTGGTGACCAAGGGACCTTCCCGAGGGTATTGCATAGTGAGTCGGAACGCGAAAAATTGCTTACGAATATGTTTATATGTCCATACACTTTTTCACCACTTTCAACTAATAAAAAATAAAAATAAATTGTTAAACAAGTAATTTTTTGAAAGAAAAGAAAATCGGCTGTTTAAAATAAACTCTACAAACCAGCAACTTTAATTTTTAAAATGTTCATATACCTAGTATTACTATCACATGTAGTAGTAGTCAAGACGAAACGAATAACACCTCAAACGCCGAAATCCATCAAGCCGTTAACGTAGCAGAGCGTGCCAAAGAAAAATACATGCAAACACTCAAAAAACATTACCCTCTTCTTGGCATAGTCGGCTTAAATTACAATTGAAACAAGAACCTCAAACCAGAAAGCAAGCAAAGGAAGTGATAAAGATCATCATCACATTAACACATGAGACATGTTGCACTGTAATACTCCTTTGTTATTTTTATCTGTCAGTGTCGCGAAAATTAGTGCTTCCTTGAACTTCGTACTTGTGTGCTAGGTAAATGGCATGTTATTTTGTAATTTAGGTGAAAAAAAAATTCACACAACTAGTATATTTACTTACAATACCAGCTACTATAGAAACTCACGTCTTTTCATTTTTCTTTGTTTATCAGTGGACTAACAAAGTTATTGGAGCCACGCTGATTTCAGCACGAACGGACTGGCTCGACTACCCTCGCACAGAAGATCAACCTAAAATGACAGCATTCGTGCTATCGTGTTTCGTTGGTGAATGCGAGCCTGGATGCCCAATGGTGCATAAGCATCACTAGTGTGGGTCACCCACCATGATACATTGTCTGCATTCGCAATAAGTATAGTGACCTAGTGGTCACTATACTTATTAGATTCTTCTTATGCTTTCCATCAGGCAGTGTAGAGTCGTTTTGGTAGGACCATACATTAAAAAAAACAAATGAGGACCTCCATCTAACTAAATGACAATAAATGGTTCACGTAGTATGAATGGTTCAAATTAGGTAATCCTTCGCCTCATCTGAAATTGTGTCTACAAAATTCCCTTAGCAATTAATGATTAAGGAGATACATAACCAAGCATAAGAAAACTCTTGCCTATAAAATATTTAACTGTTAATATTACAAACTCATATAGTCTCAGTCGAGTAGACGTATCTTAGTAGCTCACCGGTGATTACGGTGTGCACCACGCGTGGAGAGGAGTGGTGACCGCTGTACTGTGACGGTACACATCTTGGGCACAAGAACAATATTATATTTGTACTTTGTCTCTATGCAGATGAGATCTTTTAGATTTTTGCTTTAATTTCCGTGAAGCCTTTAAGCGATTTACGGAGGTTTTTTTACATAGTGTAGCGTTAGATTGATTTGTTTGTAGGATAATTAATTTATTTAGAAGAACTTACAAAACATACCGGTATTAAGTTATGGAGAGAAATAAGGTTAACAATTATGTTTTACAATAAATTGTGTACCTCCTTGACTGAAATACCTCTAGAAAACCGGTGCGATACAATTCTTTCCTTAATTTTTTAAAAAGACTGTCTGAATCCTAGCCTGATCCATTTAATTCTGGGCGAGAATTCTTAGGGTTTATAAGTACTCTTGAGTTGGGCAGATATAACTGACCATTACCATGATACGTTTTACGTTATCCGCGGGATCTACTACGTACGCCCTAGCATATGCAGGAATGACATAATACCAAAAGTCCATTACAACATCAACAGTGTTTATAGTAAGGGCGTTACGAGGCTGGTGACCATTGTTACGGCATCAGCTCGTGCTTCGACACAATGGCGCGTAATCGATTCGTTGTATACAAACGATTGTTCACGGAGAAATGGCCGCTGAGGTCGCCACTCAAACGGCTAGGTACTTTTACCTTGTCTTACCGCGTTGTTGGAGCTTTAAATTCTAAGAGTACGAGGTACAATAGTTCAATCCTGACTTCTTTAAGCTACTGGTTTAACTTCCCATATATAATTTTCGTGTCACGTTATTGCTCACAAGGAACTCCGAAACTATCAAACTGATTTTCGCATTTTGTTTTAAATGTGTGTTTTACTGCCGTGCTCAAGATATGTAAATTAATATCACGTTTAGACTGATAAGAGCCGAGCATGAATGTAAAGAAAAGAAACGCAAAGTTGCGTGGACCACCTAGATCCTATAAGTAGTATTCCTTTTTGTTTAATGACTTCTATTTTAACTAGTTTAACATTTATTTATGATATGGGAGGAAACAAGTAGGTTACCTGTATTAAAGGGACTAGCTACCGTCTCCCGTTAATACCTGCAATTCAAGAGTAAAGAGTGTGTTGTCAGCTTTTGAGTACACAGAAGTTGCCATTGATTGGCTGTAAGGCTAAAAGTTTCTTGAAAAGAGCATATGATCTCATCACGATCAAAATTTGTCGAACGATAGCGTCCTATCAATATATTTCCTTTTGCTTTTGTCTGGTTGTAGGTTATATGCTTCCTCTGGATTTTGTGATGTCTGGCCTAGTTTATAGCTGGCAAAATGTAGGTGCTTATTATAGTTTAGAACATGCTTTCGGGGATATAAGCATAAAATTATAACTTTAATCATTAGATTTCTAGTTTTCATTCTCTCTATATAGGTCTTGAAAAACTTTTACTTAGAAAAGTGCTGCTATAAAGAGGCCTAACGGATCCAAAATTTTTGCTATAACTTTTGTTAATTTTATTGTAGATAGGTTTTTATAATATGGATGTATTTAGAAAAAAGTATAAGGAGATTTGTTTATCAATAGCCTGGTTACCATAACACAAAGTATGCCTAGTTTGGGATCAGACGACTTTGCATGAGATATGTGAAGTTATTATACCAGTGGTCACCCATTGGTCACCCAGTGATCACCCAGTGGTCGTGGTTTTTATTTTTATCTTTCTGGACAACATAAACTTGAACTGTGCCAATTTTCATAGTAATCCGTTTGCATATTTTTTGTTAAAAGTATTTGCTTTACGTAATAATGTATTATAGATTGCTAGCTGTTGTCCGCGGCTCCGCCCGCGTGTATTTCGGTTATCGCGGCAAATAGTAGCCTATGTGCTATTCTGATGTATAACCTATATTACTGTAAAGTTTCATCCAAATCCGTTTAGTAGTTTTTGCCTGAAGAAATAACAAACATACACACTCACAAACTTTTGCCTTTATATATTAGTGTGATGTGATTATAGTAGAATTATTTCTACGGTAATATGTCTAGCAGTGGACTGTTTAGAGCTGCTGATGACTATGGAAGATACCCAAATCGATTTTTTAAAATGCTGTTATCCAAGTTCCTATATGTATACTTTAAATGACAGGATATATTAGTATTTAGCACTATTTCTGACGTAATTGTCAATTACGGTATCATGTCGTAATAACCGAAACAACTAAAGCTGTGCGGATATTTGTTTCCCAAGTTTGGACAGTGAAAGGCTAGCAGACGCTTTGACAACAAATAAGATAGAACTTATATATAGGAGGTGTACATATCTAAGGAAAATCGTACCCCAGGTGAGTGGCATAGCTATCGAAAGGCCAGGTAGTTCAGTACAGGGCTCAAGGGACTCTCGGACCCTCGCATTGAACGAGCTCCCATCTAAAAATCTTTCATTTTTGAACTGTAACTATAATAGACACACGACCTCCCTGGTGTACTGTTCTGATATTCATTTTCTTCTTCTTAGTCGTGTCACTTTGTTTAGAATAGTCGTGGGTTTCCTTTCCTTTCCTACCTTTCCGCCACTTCTACAGTTTCTGACAGTCATTCTGACGTACTCATTTACTGGACCGCCACCAGTCACTTTCATCTGATCTGTCCAGCCATGTCTCTTCCCCTCCACCCTTCCTAGAACATCGAGGCACTGAATGGAATCACTTAGACACTTAAATGGCCATAGCAATAAACAATGTGACAACCGAGACTTATTTAATAGCAAGTATTAATAACCAGTATAAAATGACCAGCATACTTACGGTAAAACACATACTGTGCATGCCTACAGTCTGGGCGCGTCGTCACATGTGACTAGGCACACACAAAAGGATCGCCGCGGGTTCCATCAGAGCGCGGTGCGTGCGCATATGACTTGCATCGTAAGAACTCATATGTACCTATTATAATTATATCACAAGATCATAGAGAAATGTCAAATTCTTGAATTGGTAGTTGCCAGTAGAATCCATGGCCGGCAGTTGTGATGATAAAGGATATTAATATTCCTTTCACCTGTAAGTCGGACTTTATAGCTGGAAGGCACCAGCATTTCCTAAAATACACTCTGGGAAGAAATACCGAAACAAACCACAGAGGTTTCTTTATCTGTGACTTACCACGAAGCTCTTTTAACTTTAAACTGAAATAAAATATTTTTTACGTAGACATCTTACCTTACTTTACCTTTTATATACATATTACGGATTTTAAAGATTAAGATGTACTTACGTTATGTTATTTAGATTTGATAAGTGATAAAACATATATTAAATAATAACTGCGTACCCAGAAACGTGACTAAGCTTGCTGAACAATGCGGAGGTCACACAGATCTGCGCACGCGCTGCTTCAACTAATTATCTTAACACTCCGCTGCACACTGTTTAAGCTTATAAACTTTTTTCAAACAAAACTTTATTTACAAGTCGTAGTCACTTGTGGTCATGATATTAAAGTCTGGGTAATCCCTAAAGGTCTGAGCACATAAACATTTATTACTCTGGAGTTACCCTCGTGAATTGGTGCGGGGAAGTCCCAAAAGTTCTTTAAAATACAATCCAGATCGCTGGTGTACTGAAAAAGAACTACAAAACGATTAGGATTAAAGGATGATCTTTCATTTCCTCTATTCTTCCCCCTTAGCCAAGCAACTAGTATTTCACCTCAATTCTCTTTCTACAATCGCTAACAGGTCACTGGTTTTGATAAAAAATATTGCCTAAAAGAAAGCAATATTTCAATTTCGACCTTTTTTCTACCTTTTTTGTACAACCAAAGAGTAGATTTCGTGATAATTATACACTTACTATAAAATTGATTTTTGCTGAGTGTTTACGTAGTAACAGAATCGTAATGAAATAATGGAGCGCACCAGCGTGACGGCTGCGTCAAGGATGGACATCCAAAGTAATGTGGAGTTTTAGGGTTCCGCTGTCAGATATATTTTTTTCAAAAGGCAAAGGCAAGATAACTCGACTGCACAAGGAACGAATCCCGAGTCGCGAGAGACTTTACAAACATAAATGTAATGCACACAAAGAACACCCAGACTCAGAACAACAATTTGTAGATCACACAAAGTGTTGTCCCAAGTGCAGATTGAACTCATAACACTCGATGCAGTAGGAAGCGGCGGTGAGCTCTTCAACCTTGATTTTTTCACTTAAACTAACACCAGTTTTTGTCCACAGCTATAACTGTGTGCTGTTGATAGAGTCGAACGAATCAGGTATCTTAAGGGAAGAGTATTTTTATTGGGGTTATTATTTGTACTCTTGGTAATTTAATAGGTCTTTACCTATGAAATTGCCGTTTTGTATGCAATAAGTGAAAGTACTTATTTTTTCAAACTTTTTTATTTCTGTTATTCGAAGTAATCACCCATGCAATCGACGCATCTTTGCCAACGCATTGGCAGTTTAATGTTGCCCTTCTTGTAAAAATCAGCTGGACGGGAGGCAACAAACTCTTCAAAGGCATTTTGGCGTGGAGACTGTCTGAACTGACAACGTCATTTTGTACAGTTCGCAACAGACAGTCTCCAAGCTGCAAGAGCTGGGGTTGGAAGCTCTCCCTCATCCGCCATACTCACCAGACCTTGCACCTACCGACTATTACTTTTTCCAAAATTTAGACAACTTTTTAGTGGGTAAAAAATTCAATTCCCGAGAGGCAGTACAAAATGCCTTTGAAGAGTTTGTTGCCTCCCGTCCAGCTGATTTTTATAAGAAGGGCATCAATAAACTGCCAATGCGTTGGCAAAGATACGTCGATTGCATGGGTGACTACTTCAAATAACAGAAATAAAAAAGTTTGAAAAAATAAGTACTTTCACCTATTGCATACAAAACGGCAATTTCATAGGTAAAGACCTATTATATGCAAAGTTTAATGATGATGGGTTGAGTTGTTGAGGAGAAAAATGTGACGGATAAACTTACGTTTGGATTCATAATATTTGGCATTTTTTTCTAAAAAAACACTAGTTGATATAATGCACTGTTGGTCTAATGGTTCCGTAGGTGCAATAAGCCATCAAAGTTGACAAATTGATACAGAACCAATACTAAATACGAAGTCTTTGCACGCCAGGTATCAAACATCGAGGAAGTAGGTATATATCCCGGAAACCGCTTTGATTTTAACTCATTGTTTTGCAATCTTTTTTTAACAATAATCGATTTTTAACACTGTAACAATATCGGTTCTACGTTCTACTAGAATGGGGAAATTCGTATGGATAGGTAGTGTAGGGTAATTTGCATTGGTAATTAATTGAAACTGCAGTATTCTTGACTTTGCTATGAGGAACCAGTCAATAAGTGACTGTATACATTTTACTGCCTACAATTGAGATATATTTTATTGTTTATGTAATTTTTTTTCACACATCGCCATCTAGTCCCAAACTAAGCAGAGCTTGTATATTGGGTAATACACAACTGATATACATACACATTATTTTTTTTATTATACATACATACATATTGTATGTACATAGATAACACCCAAGCTCTGAAACAAATATTTGCAGATCATACAAACATTTGGTGCGTCTCGAGAATCGAACCCAAGACCTCAATAACACACTAATCGCCAACACCAGAGGCGTCACAAGTGCGTTGCCGGCCTGGAGGAATACGCTCTTTTCTTAAAGGTTTGAAGGTCGTATTGGTCCGGGAATACCGCAGGCGACAGTTCATTCCACAGTTTAGTTGTGCGAGGCAGAAAGTGAAAGTAACAATGTAGTCAACATTACTATGAAGTATGAAGCTATATCTATATGAAGGTCGAGGGTTGAATTCCCCCCAGGACCAATAATAGTGATTTGATTAGATAATCACGATGATTTGTTCCAAGTCTTGGTGCCATTCATCTTTAACAACAATGTCTATCAACAATCACCAGATTATGACCACATAACAGTACATGCTCTGCCTATTTAGAACCAAACGGTCGTTTATAAAATGGGTAAACGTGTCACTTGATAGTGAGGGCCCACGGGCCCTTGTATGAAAGATCTTACATCTGCACATCTGTTCATATCTGGTCTGACCTTTGGGATTCTGGCCATGAGGTCTTTTCGTTTTGACTTTTTTAGGCACTATTGATCGCTCCAAGTTGTGTGAGTCTCTAAGTATAAGCAAAACAGTGAACATTTCTTAATTCCAATTATTTTAGATTCAGTTGTTTAATTAGAATCCGCATGAAACACGTTAATAAAGGTTATTTTTGTTTGTAACAGCTATATAGCCCTGATAATTTCACGTTTAATTAAAAGCCAGACGTTCTAGAGAATCACGATGTCTATTAGTGACCATTGTATATTTTTACTGGAATCAAGTAACCATAACATTGACACGACTCTGCGCAGCCATGACGACAGACCTAATGTTTTTAGTTTTATCGGTAATTAAAGTTACAACGTTTAATTGTTCTATTATCTGTTTTATTTAATATAATTATTTTAAAGATTTTCTATTTAATTGTAACCGACTTCAAATAATGACAAATTTTAACAAAAAAACCGAATTCAAGAACTGGACCAGATTAAATTGGGACCACACGGGAAGCACCAGCTTTCCAATAAAAAAAAAAAAGAATCATCAAAATCCGTTCACCCAGTCGGAAGTTATGATGTAACATACATTTTAAAAAAACAGTCGGATTGATAACCTCCTCCTTTTTTTGAAATTTTGCATGTAGGTTCTTTATATAACGTAAGTGAGCACTAAGAAAGGAATTTTTGAAATTTCACCGCTAAGGGGGTAAATCAGGGGATGAAAGTCTGCGTGAGCAAAGCCGCGTGTAAAAGCTAGTAACTTGATAATTTGATAACTACAGAGGTTACCGTGGAAACAAAAAAAACTAACTTTAAAACTATTTAGTGTTATTAATGTTTTTTCAAGTTATTACATGTGTAATATAAACTAAGAAATATAAATGTTTACTATTGTATACCATTGTGTCAGTCTGCAAACATTTCAAATGCACGTGACCTCACATGACATCATACGTAAGTCACAAAACATCATGACTCAGGGTTTATTTTTCTTCTGTTTTCTGTATGTTGCCAAATGAAAAACAAATTATCAAAGAAGGTTTGCTTGTCGTCCGACAGACCATCGCAATAAAACCGTGAAGGCCACTTACTTGCATAAAAGAAAAAGAAATGTCCGTAATTCTATCTTTTTAC
The DNA here is from genome assembly GCA_949125395.1 of Diaphora mendica. Taxonomy (NCBI): domain Eukaryota; kingdom Metazoa; phylum Arthropoda; class Insecta; order Lepidoptera; family Erebidae; genus Diaphora; species Diaphora mendica. The sequence continues at coordinate 1,461,774 of OX421317.1, forward strand.
CACAAAACGTCACAAATCTCACTGATTTTCTTAATTCAGTTAACACAAATTACACTAGTTTTTTTTCTTGATCTATTTATGTCTGCAGTAACTGAATTATTGTTTTCTTTTTAGTTATTGAATAGCCGCTTTCTTTGCTCTGAAATCCGTTTTTTGTTCGATTCTATTTTGGTTTTAGAATATATTTTTAGCAATGCAATCTTACTTCCCTTCAGTGACCGCGATAATAGTTCGTTTAATATCGTAAGTGAGTCAGATTGAAAGCATGACGTAGGCGCACGCGCAGCAGATGTTATGTTAATGATGTTTATTGACCGATGGATGAATGATTGATAGAATTTAGATGAACTAGCTTATGATGTTATGATAAATAATTCTGATCATCTTGTTTGCCCATTAGTTCAACAGGGCTTTTGTTGAACTTAATAGAATAGTACTCAAATAAAATAAAGAATTCATACGCTCAGTACTCAATGCGGTCGTTTTCAACCTGCGTCACTTATGAATCGATTTGGGCAAATCTTTCTTTACGACTTTACATTAAAATTGTTCATGCTGTTTGAGTGTGAAGAAGTACAAAAATAAACTAATATACTAATATACCTTCACCTTTTAGTGTGATTTGCTTAACTTTCCCATTAGATTGAGAAATGATAAATTTAATTAAAAAGCTTTTTAAAAACAAGCTTTTACTGGAATGCCTCGAGACGAAACAAACGAGTCCAAACTCAATGATGTTGCGACGTTTCTTTACAGAGTTCCTATGGCCACCTTCCTTGGCTTCAGCATCAGAAAAGCTCCATGTTATTATAATATTGTATTGTCACGCTGTATACATATGCTTGCAAAATTTCAGCAAAATCGGTTGAAGATGCTTCAAAATTGAGTTGCAAAATTACACCCGAACACACAAGCATACATACATTGCAAGTTAATAAAAAGCTTGTAAAAAAAGTATTAAAATTATATAATCTATGAAAAACTAACATAAAAATATGCAGTTAACTGCTTCCATTATGTATAATATAAATTTCTTCCAGTATAAATTCCTGATGAAGAGGTAATAAGTCTCTATAATCTGAATGTAATAAGTATGTGCATTGAGACCACACATCAAGAAGTCATCTTTTTTTCTATTAGTATTAAGATGATTACTGGTATGTTTCTATTTCATTTTGAGCGGAAAATCTATAATTGTAAAGTTAAGTAATGACTGTTGTTTTAATTTGCTGTAGGGCTCCCATCGAGCACTCAATGCACTATAATAAGGTATTCGGAAGGTAACTATTTGGCTTTGGCACCAAGTTCCTTTTGGTATTTAAGAGACGATTTATTTTCTGATTGTCGTTTGCCTGGAGCTTTTTAGTGTGGGATTTTTTATTTATTTATGGCTCTGCCAAAATGAATCTACTCTGCCTGATGGAAAGCATTATAAACATTTTTACAAGCTTTTTATTAACTTACAACTAAATTTTGAAGCAGATATCTTCAACCGATTTTGCTGAAATTTTGCAAGCATATGTATACAGCGTTTCAATACAATATTATAATGACATGGAGCTGATCTAATGCTGCAGCTAGAAGGTGGCCATAGGAACTCTGTAAAATTTTAAATCTCTTTCATGAATTTATGTATACGTACGAGGTATGTATCATATCTTTCGTTGATTTCCATCAAATCAGTTAGGTTAGCTAGGCTATTTTTTTCTTTTTTTTCTTAAAACGACAACTACCGCGTTAATAATAAATTCTGTGTCACATGGGACTATAAAGATACATGGCATGGAAACAAAGAACACCCAGACTCCGAACAACAGTTTGTGGATCACACAAAGCTTTCTCCCATGTGGAGTTTGAACCCATAACATTCAACGCAGTAGAAAACGGTGTGGCGACCGTTTAAACCAGTCACATAAACGACATAACCCCGACTGTTTTAATCCATATATCCATTTTCCAATGAACCGAAAAAATTGCTTAATTAAATTCCACGAACTATCAGATCAATAAACGGATTAATTAATCATAATGGATTTGTACAAGTTCAAGTTTCAATCGCAAGATGGCGGTGAATACGGCGCATGTTTCCGCTGCGCACACGCACGCTTCAGTGGCGCGCAGTTTCAGCACACTAGTATTGTTTGAAGGGGCCCATTGTTTGAGAGCATCAGCTCTGGGTGGGCTCGTCTGTTCAAGGTATTTGAACAGCCGGTAGAAATTAGGAATGGACTTAATATTGCAACATATGAAAGTGTAACCGAGGATAGGGTTACGGAAATACTTTCTGTTAAAGGTGTGGTCATATTTTGATAATGTAATATGTTTAGATTAGCAGATCATTAATAGATCACTTACAGTCATGCAGTTACAGATAATTTTACGGCGGGAGAGCTGTGGAGGAACGGGTGTCATGTTCCTGCAACACAAGGGGAGGAATCTCCGACCAGACGAGATCTTGTCTGGTACAGCCGCTGTTCAACGGTTCATGTTAGGAAGTTGGATATATGCTACTTGGGCGAATTTCTATATGTCGATATATGATTAGTAACTTAGTAATTCGTTGCCATTTAACGAGTTTTCTCTCCATTACTTAAAATAACAAAAATATTAAAAAAACTATGACCCGACAACGATAAGAATTTTGATAAAATTAAATGGCCTATGTCACCCGGACCCTTATTACGAATCTATTGACACCTCATTAATTAAAATCCGTTCAGTAAATTTGACGCTACGATGGCATATACAAACATATACACCTACCTTCGCCGTTGTCGGGTTATAAAAATGTTTTCCGTTGAAGTTGTAGATTTTATCATAATCTTACATCTCTTATTGAGTATTTATCGCTATACAGTTTGATGATCTTGTAAAGAGGCTGTAGATATATACATAGATAGTTGAAATTATATTCGAAATAAGTTATTTAACTAGTTTCTGGCTTCCCGTCGTGAATAATTTATTAGGACCAAATTTGGTGACACTCGATATTAGGTTTAGCTTGTGCCGTTTTTGTGGGATTGGCATGATCCTTAAATTGATCGTTAAATCCATACTTATAGTATTAATGCGAAAGTAATTCTGTCTGTCTGACAAGCTTTCACAGTCAAACCGCTGCACCGATTTCAATGACATTTGGCTTGGAGATATTTTGATTCTTGAGGAAAGGCATAAGCTACTCTTTCCTGCGATAACCAACAAACACGCGGGCGGAGCCGCGGGTAACAGCAAGTTCTATTATAAATATTTTCCTGTCTGAATTTAGTTACCCACATTCTTATTTTAAACTAGCAAACCCGGCGAACTCCGTTTCGCCACCAGATGGCTTCGTTTTATGTAACACTTTCCTTTACTACTTTACTTTACTTTTTCTGTTGAAAATTTTCCTGAATTTTCTTTGCTATAAACCTCACGGAGCCCGAGACCTTTCCGACGAATGCAAAACCGTGGAAATCGGTTCGTGCGTTCTGGAGTTATAGCGTCAGGAAGGAAAACCCGACTTATTTTTATATAGTAGATTATTTTGCGCAACTTACAGGTGCAGGTACTTTTAAATACAGCAGTAACTGGATACCTGGAACCTGCACTATCGTAAGCAGGCTATTGATAAATATACTTATTATATATTTAGGTTGTATGTGTTTCCATGGCCTACCAGAATGTACTGCTGGCAGTAGTGTCGCTCTTCGGGTCAGTAATCTTGACTAAAACTACTTAGGTAACACGATGGAGTTCGTATGCCGTCTGCTAGATAGGCCGACTCAAAACTATGGTCCTATCATGAAAAGACCGACCCTGCACTGTATCTGTGACTGTACTCGCATAGTTTTTATTTAACCAATGTTTACGTAATCAAATCAAATCAAATCAAAATCATTTATTCATCTAAGACACCAAGTGACACTTATGAACGTCAAATTGAAGGTATAGTTAAAAATCATAGATCGACACAAACAGAGGCCACAGCATGTGCTGTATTGTCGAGGTAAGTTAGGCGAAAACACCAAAATCTACTGCCTGCCTGTGTCGATCCATAACTTCCAGTTTCCAAAATGCGTAGAGCTCATGAGAAGAATACTGGCAAAGAAACTCATGGCTACTCTTTTTCAAAATCTGTACTTATAAAACACACCTCTGTGGTTTGTTTAGGTGTTTCTCCCCAGACTGGGTCTTAGGAAATGTCAGCCCCTTCTAGCTGTAATGTTGGACGAGTAAAAAATATCTGTAAAAGGTTGACTAACAAAATAAATATAATTTGTCATTCACGTATGAAATTTTTATACTCTAGGACCAATGATATTATATAATAATCAAAATTTTAACTGACTGAATTCGACTTCAAGAACTGGACCAAATCGAAATTGGTACACAAGGGAAACACCATATTTCAAATAAAAAAAAGCGGCCAATTGCGAGTCGGACTCGCCCATGAAGGGTTCCGAAGCAGCAAGTAACATAATATCTTGTAGTTGTTTGTAACTTTGGTCGATGTTTTAATAATAGTGTTTTTTTTTGCGGTTTACGATTTATGACGTATTGAAAAAAAACTACTTACTAGATCTTGTTCAAACCAATTTTCGGTGGAAGTTTGCATGGTAATGTACATCATATATTATTTTTGTGTTATCATTCTCTTATTTTAGAAGTTACAGGGGGGGGGGCACATTTTACCACTTTTGAAGTGTCTCACGCGCAATCTATTCAGTTTAGAAAAAAATGATATTAGAAACCTTAATATCATTTTCATTTTCGAAGACCTATCCATACATATTTCCGGGTTCCGTTTTTGGCCTTTGGCACGGAACCCTAAAAAAGAATGATCGAAATCGGTTGGCGTGATATTTAGTTATTCGTCAATTTGTCGCGCACATACTTAATGCAAATTGAAAACTTATATGGTTTCTCATGGCTGACATTGTCAGAACTGGACCAAATTGAAATAGGACCACACGGGAAGCACCAGCTTTCAAATAAAAAAAGAATAATGAAAATCGGTTCACCCAGTCAAAAGTGATGAGGTAACAAACATAACAAAAAAAATAGTCGAATTGATAACCTCCTTTTTTTTGAAGTCGGTTAAAATATCATTGGCTAGGACAAAATAAATGAAATAATGAATGAAAGAGAAGAATCATCAAAATCGGTTCATAACCGACGAAGTTATCCGCGAACACACATTAAAAATATATATACGGTCGAATTAAGAAACCTCCTCCTTTTTTTGAAGTCGGTTAAAAATACTCTCCACAAATTAATTTGTCCCAAATCAAACTCACAACCTCGGACTTAGCAGTATGTAAGGTAACAACCGTTTTTTTTATATATTAATTTAAGTAGCTTGTGTTTGTTTAATTATTTCCTTTCCTCTAACCTTAGCTTTTATTATTGTGTTACATAATACAAATATTGTTGCATCAAAACAGTGAGTATATTTTATATTAACCACAATACAGCAGAGGCCTTACGAAGGCATTACTCAATAATAAACGGTAGCGGTTAACACTACTGTTGGCCGAGGTCCATTGCAAACGTATTGTACTACTACTAACAAAATTCCATGTGATTCATTCTCGAGAAAATTGCGATATGAAAATACGTATTTGAACTTGTATTAGTTTATATTAACCGACTTCAAACAAAGGAGGAGGTTCTCAATTCGACTGTTTTTTTTAATGTTTGTTACCTCATAACTTTCGGCTGGGTGAACCGATTTTGATGATTCTTTTTTTTGAAAGCTGGTGCTTCCAGTGTGGTCCAGATTGAAACCGTTTTTTTTTGTTAAAATTGGTTTATAGAATAGGGGCAAACGGGCAGACTTATCGCCTGATGGTAAGCGATTACCGCTGCCCATGGACACCCGCAACACCAGAGGCGTCACAAGTGCGTTGCCGGCCTTTAGGGGATGGGGAGAGGGATGGGGGGAGGGTTTGGGGTATGGGCCTCCGGTATCCTCACTCACTCGCGCAAGCACTGTTTCACACCGGTTTTCTGCGAGGTATACTCCGGTCGAGCCGGCTTGCTTATCAGTTGCTTTCTACAGCTTCTATCTTTTTTTATTAGATCATATTGTGGACTTGACTGCACGGTTGACCTAGTGGTTTATGTGGTCGCCAAGCCGCTTTCCACTGCGATAAGTGTTGTTGGTTCAAATATCACATGGGACAATCTGTGTTTCTAATTGCTGTTCTGAGTCTGGGTGTTCTTTGTGTATATTTGTAAATGTCCCCAGCGACACAGGATCAATATTCGGAATGCGGGAGTTGCCTTTTTGACCTACTTCAAAAAAGGAGGTGGTTATCAATTCGACTGCTTTTTTTTATGTTTGTTACCTCATCATAACTTTCGACGGGGTTTACCGATTTTTATGATTATTTTTTATTTGAAAGCTGGTGCTTCCCGTGTGGTCCCATTTTAATTTGGTCCAGTTTTTGAAGTCGGCTTTTTTTTAAATTTGTGATTATTCGAAAAAAATCTCATAAGTTTCCTCAAAAATCAAAGTACTTTAATGCCAAATTTCATTTAAATCGGCTTAACCGTGAAAGTTAGAGTTACTTTCAAAGTTATAATACCAAAGTCTAAAGTAGGTATGGAAGTATGGATGTGGATTTACTGTTCAAGTGGATTTACTTCCAACACGTGTATTGTGTAATTCTTCTTATCAGTGGCCGCTGGTTTCGTCAAAGCAATAACAAAATTAATTGTTATTAAAACTCACGAGCCTGTTTTAGTTAGTTTGTTAGAGAATAACTGTTAATAGTCGCGTGCGCATTGCCGCGCCTTCGTTGCTTATCGCACCACGTGACGATTATTTCTCTAAAAACTTTTACAAACTATAACACGCTATTGTACACATTTTTATCCGACTACGGGAAATCTAAAAGGACATATAATAGTTTTGGTAGGTTATGTATGTTTTTATGTTCAATCGATTTTACTAACTGAGGTGTCAAAAAATTCGTAGCGCGAGGCGATGGCGCGGATGACATAAGCTATACACATTTTATTTTTATCAAAAGTTTTAGTTGGGCTACCGTTTTACAACTGTTTCTTTTAACACACACTTTAGGTTAGAGGACTCAGATTTGAATATCGTAGTAGATTAAGAGATGACCTCGCCTTTTCATTCTGCACTAAGTTTTGTGATTGCGATTCCCATTTGAGACAACTCTTTGTATAATCCACAAATAGTTGTTCAGAGTTTATGTGTTTTTTGTGTCCGTTTTTTTGTGAATGCAGACAAGTCATCACGAAAGTAGACAAGGCAACAATGCAGCATGGTGATCCACACCATGGCGAGCTAGTGATGCATCTGCATCATTGGGCCTCCGGTGTCGCACTCACCAACGAAACACGACAGCACGAACGCTGTCATTTTACGTTTATCTTCTGTGCGAGCGTAGTACCGCCTCGGTCGAGCCAGCTCGTTTCGGCATGAAATTAGCGTAGCTCTACTACCTTGAAAATGTAGTAGAGCCACGCTGATTTCACGTATGTTTGTAAAGTCCTCTGCGACGACCACGACACAGAATATATTCGTCGTCTTAAAAAAATAAGTATTTGACCTTGACCTGCTAGGTACATATATTGTTTACATTCTCTAATCGAAGTTCTTTAGTTCCAAATATTGCATCTAATTCGTAAGAGTCTGGTTAATCGACCCACCCCTATTACGTATACATATTCGGCAAAATGTTTGCATTTAATACTCTTTTGTCCACTTTTTGCGAATATACACACATCAAAAGTGTCTAGGGATCAACATATGTGTCTAGGGATCAACATATATTTTTGCAATAACTTTTCTCCTGATTGATATTAATTAAAATTTTCTTTAAGGATTCATCAAATAAAGTGTTTTCGTTTGTCACAGTAACGATAAACCAAGTCACCTTTGCATTAATAAAGAAATTTGCCATTTTCCTATTAAAGGGACTTTTGACATTTGAACCACAAACATTAAAGTTCGAAAAAAAGACTGAAATAACAGTTTTCTTTAAAATTTTATTAGGTATTATTAATAATCCGTGTTTCTACCGCGAACACTAACAACACAAGAATCGGTTTGGCATACTCAAAATGAGTTCATCCAAATCACGCTGTGGAATGGCCGCCCATGTTCGTTGCAACAACAAAAAAAGGTCTTCTTGCGACTGGATACCCTCCATATTCGGCAGAGCTCTTCTCTGTAGCATATCCCATGCATGCTCAATCGGGTTCAAGTCTGGCGACTGAGCAGGCCAGGGCCAAAGCCACATCTCAATCTCAAGAAATCCGCATAAAAATGCTTGATCCCTAGACACTTTTGATGTGTGTACATTTGAATTTGAATGAATGTTGAAGTTTTATTATAAAAAGGCGATTTTACTAAAATCTGTTCATTCATCTGTCTATTTAGAATTTTGAGTTTTCTACACACATATCTGTAAATGAAGCACACGTGTATTGATAATGTTGAAGTTAGTATTATCTATTTTCGTCACTCTTAGAAAGAGGCTGGTCACTAGTTAATCTAGTTATTATTATATTTTTTAAATACTAGTGCTAATATCGTTGGCAAATTAACATTCCACAGTAGCAAGGCAGGACCGAATGAAGATTTGCTTGCTCTGGATATAAATAGTTCATAAACTTTTTATTCTTTGATTGTCAACCAATCTTCTTTCTCTCTGACTTAAAAACTCGGCAAAGTTTTATACTATACTTTCGATAGAGCTTCATTGTAGATTATAGTGAATTAATGATCTGATATCATTTATATTCCGATCAGATATTCCGGCTTTTGAGTGGCTACACTTGGGTGGTGGTATTATATTACATACATATTATACAAATTAAAAATAAATTACTAGCTATAGTACTAATATTTAATTATTAAACACCTGAAACATATTATTTTAAAGAAATTAAGCCGAAAGTAGTCATTGCACTATAGGCGTCGCAGGCGCAGCATCAGGCTGTAGCTAATCGCGGCTTGGCGGGAACTGAGACCGCATTCCGCGCTTAACCTCCGCGCGCGACGAACGTGTCGTGACGTCCGAAGAATTCCGCGAGTTTCGATCGATACATTTATGTTTGTGCTTGTGACGATAATTATAAATTCTGTGCAATGTGCTATGGAGCTTGTTTATAAGTGAATGCTCTTGAGTGGGCTTTGTTAACAGTGTTCTCACATTTTGGAAACTAAATACTAGGTGAGTTAAGTGAATCCAATGGATAATCGAACTTCTACACATTTATGGTGTATTGTAATTTGTTGAGCGTCCGTCAGTTGAAAAAAATACAACTGGATTTTCAATGTTCGAGTGTCCACTTAATATTTTTATATTTATTGAAATATTTTTACAAAGCCTTTGTTTTATATTGACCTTTGAGTTCATTTGTTTTTACATATTTTATATTTGTATAATAAACAAATTTGTTTTATATCTCTACTATTTTAAAAACGTGTCTTTACCGTAAAAACTTTTTATTTTCAACTCTGCCTCAAATATCAACTGTTCAGTTCGCATAGCATAGTTGTTGAAAGACATTTTCATAAACATCTGCAGCGAGTTTATTAACATTGTTTCACTATTCAATATTATCTATTAATAAAATTATTCAATAACATCTATATACGAACGTGTTTCATGAAGCTCCTTTAAATTTGTCTTGACTTTACTTTTGTCGGGACTTTCGTTCCTATTATTTAAACAGTTTTATGTAATTTCTTAACATGATTCATCAGATAGTGTGTCAAAATTTGGTCATTTACCATGAATCACATAGGTCGACATTCTCAAGTGTTAACATTAATTTATTCCTTTCACAGCTCCTGACACAAAATGTTTAACGTTTTGTTGTCTCGTTGTGTTTTAGGCACATGCCTTATATCTTTTTTATGCCATGTCCTTTAAAAGACATCCCAAGTAAATATTAATTATAATGATAATAAAACACTCAGTATACAAAATTCTAAGAAAGGTTTCTCATTTTGTGAACCAGATTTCGGGTCTTGAAAGTCATTTCAATCTACTTTTCGGAAAAGGAATTTATGTTTTTGGTTCTGAATTTGCTTTTATCTATACTAATATATAAAGCTGAAGAGTTTGTTTTTTTGAACGCGCCAATCTCAGGAACCGTTGGTCCGATTTGAAAAACTCTTTCAGTGTTGATAGTACAATCATCGAGGAAGGCTATAGGCTATATGTCATCACGCTGAGACCAATAGGAGCGGAGCACCAATCAAGAATGTTTCAAAAACGGGGAAAAATTATCACGCTACGGGCAATAGGAGACGCAAACGAGGTTGCGTGGGTCAGCTAGTCTGTAATAACACTAATGGCCTAACTGTTCTCTCTAGCACCTATTCTACCTGAATAGATTCTACCCACATACTGTAGAGGTTTCAGAGAGGATGTAAGAGCAAGATGCCATTAACATTAACATGAGGCTAATTTAAATTTCACTGAACATGTAAAATGCACAGGAATCAATTTGAGGCTTAGTACTTTGAGAGGGTAAGGCCATGAAATAAATGAGATACATCACAAAATCAATTGAGTTTTCAAGTGCCCTGAAGTAGTTACATGAAATAAAGAGTTAGTACTTTGTAGTGAGCTTAGCAATAATGGATACTCATAAATTGATTTGCATATCTTTTATTTTTTTTGGAAATGGAACTGACAAATGGAATGCTATAATCTCGATGCTGATATGCGCATGCTTCTAAAATATACTTTTTTTTTGGTGGGACATTAAGGATCATATGTTAATTATTGAAAAATAAACAAAAAATAAACAGTAGTAGAAATATATAAGTAATTCAGTTAACGAACTGACTATTTTAATCTTTTTAATGTTCATATAGCCAATGTCAGTCTCGCTATTTAAACGGATCTAACGACGCTTCAAATATCAAAATCCATCAAGTTTGGTGGATTTTGATATTTGCATATGCACATACACATACATACATACGTACCAGCGTTGCCAGTTTTTTTTTGTAAAGTCGGAATTTTGAGACTTTTTAGTGAATAAAAGCGGAATTATTTCGCCGAAAGCGGGACAAAGCAAAAAAACGTATACGACACATGAGTAAGTGATCAAAAAGATCGTTCGCAATATTTTTGGTTTTCTGCCACATCATCCCTAATTCGTGAAAGAACTAGTGCTATTTCCTATTTGCTAACTTCACTTTGGGCGTTCGGCCAGTTATCCCCAAAAAGCGGGACAAAACCTGTCCTGCGCGGGACATTAATACGTACATAAACTCGAAAAACACCCTTCTTCTGGCGCCGTCAAGTAAAAATTTAAGTTGCATTGAAGATTAGGCAAAATTACAAACACTGGATTTAAATGTAGGCAATACAAGCAGACCTATCAACCAGACATACGATAATATTGTTTATGCTTGCATATATTGCGTCTGTTATTAATATTGTATGTATTTAAAATGTCAGCTTGTTTGTTTAGGACCAGAACATGCACACCTAAGAATTCAATGTTTAAAATACAGGCGATATGTTTGTTCGTCAAAGTTTGGATAAACTGTTTCACCGCAACCTGTTCTACGACAAACATTACTGTAAGAAATCCTTGAAGCATTCAGTTTGAATTCTTAAACAGTTTTCTATCAATTAATTATCTAAAAAATTTGTTACAAATTGCGCAAAAACCAGCAAGCATTATTGTGATTTCTGCATTCTGCGCCAGTATGGATGGATGTTGCATATATACGTACATTTTTATGTGGGAACCTGTTGAGACACAATGGTGTTCAGCGGTGTCTCTCACGCTCTCTGTGGAAGGTTCTTGCGACATTCTGTTCTCGAAAGACTCGTATTGTCGCTGTAAATTAGAGCTAGTCAGCTTTTTAATTGATAATTCGCCTTCGTAACATTCAATAACTATTATTATGATTGACAATTATTGAATTGCTTATTCGGGAATCTCTTTCATGAATTTTTAGATCATAGACTTGATCAATTCAAATATTCAATAAACTTTAGTCTACTGTTGAACATGAGCTACTAAATTAGTCCCAGAGACTTTTCTCAGGTCGACCACATGACTGTGCAGCAGTCTACCTTACCTTTACGATTGTATGGTAATTGTAAAAATCTGTTAATTTAATTAGCCTCTGGAAGTAATACAAGATAGTCACATCGTGCAAATTTAGCTTAAAAGTATTTCTTATCGTACATGACTTTCATTTAACATTTCAATTCGAATCATCTCAATTGACAGGACTACATGTATCTTTGCCAAGCATGGAAAAATTCTTGTCGTGAACTTTAAACTGATCTACTTTAGAGATTCTGAGTATTCGCAGCCACCTTTACGATGATCGATGAATCATTGTGAATCATCAATTGGCTGCAGAACCGGTTCACGATCATTATTGCCGATGCCATCTAGCTACAAACCTATTCCACTAAATTATCCACTTAAATGCTTGAAAAATATATTTGTGTTGTGTTAAGCGAAAGTGGCATGAACATTTTTATTTGCACAGTGATCGATAAAACTTCCACACGCAATTTAGCGTGCGTAATTACGTATGCGGCTTGTAAAATGATCTGGAATGTAAAATCATAGTTTCATTCATAGGTGAATTAATTTACGTGTTTATCAATACTTTCAAATAAACTTCTTCATAGCCTTTATTAATATAATATTTTTATATATATATATATTATATAAAATTTTGGGGTCGACTGCAAAATTCACCAGTTTAACTTGAATGCTAGTTTTTCTCCGGAACGACTGGCACCGGACCTCCAAAACCGTGAGGGCGAATTGAATTTGAATATGTATATTTGAGGGCACTGACTTCTTAATAACGATTGCCATAGATGTTCATGACATCCGAGACATAGGGCTTGAATCGCTAGCTAGCCCAAATAAACTTCTGTTTGTATTAGTTTGATTACTTAGCTATTTGTTAATTGTACGAAACAGGTGTTGTACCGTGGATGAACAGCGTCGAAAACTGTTCTTTCTCATGACCCACTTTGTCATTTTATAATTTTTACAGAATTTGCAAGACGGCATTAAAGAAAACGAAATACGACACAGAAACATAGTTAAACAAAATATTATAATAACACTGGTTATCCAACTTACAATGTAAGTTATTTGCATCTACTTAAGTAACTCCGTTTTTTTATTTCTGACAAAGTTAGTATTAATGAATTAACTGTGTTCGCTAGACAATGCTGGAAATTTAATCAGAGTTAGAGTTCGGTGATACCTCTGTTGCTATTAACTATAACTATACATACAGAACAGAAGTTTTAAAATCTTCTCAAACCATGGGAGCTTGAATAAAATACATATTCTGATTTTTTTTTTGTCATTGGTGTAGCAATGATAATATGCATTAGTTGATCTTCTATGGCGTTTTGCCCAGACTTCAATGCGAATAGAATCGTTATATCACACCAGCTTACTTCTCGTGCTTAAATACTATATTTTAAACAGTTATTTTATCAAATTCTAAATATATATCACCTTCGTTTAATCACGGATTCACAAAAAATGTTTGGTCATTGTAAATATTGAAAGCCGCATTCCTAACCGTCACAGGCCGTGAAGCGGGGAGTTTCTTATCTATCACCCGTATTACTGAATATCGAAATGACTTTGAAATATATATTTTTTTCATCAATGTCGAGAAGGCGCCGATTGAGTACCTATTTTTCCGTTTTACGCATTCCGAAACTGGATTTTGAAATAGTTACTGTGTCGTTCTTAAAAAAGTTTATGAAACCATAGATGACTGTTCTGTCAAATCAATTTCAAATATAGTCTATGTCGAAATTGGAGGTTCTCTATAACACTTTGTTTGATCGTTACTTTTATGACAGTAAGGGCCAATTTCACCATTGACTGTTAAAGCTTCTGATAGACAATTTTAGACTTATCTGCCAGATAACTACAGATTTCGGTTTCACAAGTCTCAAAGAAACAAAAAAATCGGATAACTCTAAATTTATTAACAAACTTTATCTGTTAAATAGTTTTAAATGGCAGATAACTATCTGAAACTTTGTCAGGAACTGGTGAAACTGGCCCTTTATTTCTTTAGGCCGTTATTATATGAATGTACATATTTATCTAAGGATGTATTTACACTTATAGTATAAATAATATAATCCATGTTTATCAAGCTCGATTGGTTAATTAATTGCTTTAGATAATTTCATTGATATCAAATATTAGTCCAATACGCGTATTTTTGGTGGTGGTTGATCAGTAGTTTAGTACAAAATGTGTACAGCTCGGTTGGATTGACCAGGTCTTCATAGAAAAACCAATTTTTTCATTGTATTTCTTCGAGTCAAGTGAGTGAGGTTCCTAGAGACTCAACCCTGTTTTTTGACTCCTGAGCAGCAGGTGTAAATTAGAGGTGGTCACGTACTAACAGTTGACCGGTCTTGTCTGCTCGTTTGTAACTATAGTATAAAAAATAAAGCACAAAGCAGTCACGAGGACTGCCGACAGAAGTGAAAACTTAACACTATAAACAAACAGCTGTTCTTTTTGAATATTCAAATTAATTGTGTGTTCTTAAATTAAAATTTGTTGACCTGTGTTGAGCTGGTACAAACGTTAACACATCACGTGACCATGTCGATAACGACCATAGAGCTATTATAGATAGAGTGGGGAAGATATACGACTGACAGTAAGCGGAAACGTCCAACGAAAGAGAGAGATGATCGCGATACCCCGTCTGTCTTTCTCTACTGACGCATGCGCAGTAAAGGACTAATAATGGTAATCCAATCACAAGAATTAACCGTCGAATCGTTCTGCTATGCGCATGCGCGAGTAGAGAGAGACAGATGGGTACCGCGATCGTCTCTCTCTTTCTAACCGAGGGACGGCTGGAGGCCTGGCTCCCCTATTCTATCTATAATACCTCTATGATTGCGACCTTTATGAAATTACTCCGCATCTTAACCAGCCTGTAAAAGTTTCACTTCAAAAACAGACCTTGTAAAAATTCTACGGCATCCTAAGGTTCAAGGACAGAACCTTTGTGCAAATGTGCATGACATTTTTACGTATTAATCAATTTGAATCATTACTCTTGGATTCTGCTCATGCTTTCGATCAGACAGAGTCCACTCTGGGGACCCACATAAAAAAAGTATTTCAATTTTATTGCGCCAGTCATGCTTTCTTTCGTAGGAGAGCCATGTTTCCCATGCATGGGCCGACTCGACCTGAGTGATACCATGGTCTCACAGAAAACCGGTGTGAAGCAGCGCTTGCGCTGTGTGTCACCGAATGAGTGAGAATACCGGAGGTCTATACCCCAACACCTCTCCCCATCCCCTTCCCCATCCCCCAAAGGCCGGCAACGCACTTGTGACGTCTCTGCTGTTTAGGCGGTGGTAATCGCTTACCATCAGGCGATACGTCTGCTCGTTTGCACCCTATTGTATATAAATAAAACTCATGGTTCTCAAAGATAGCGATGATATTAATGCGTTTTGCAAATATTTGTTCTAACCAAAACTAATCGGTGTGCCAACGACTATTTATTGATTAGATATGGCTTGCAAAACGCTAGCTTAGTTGAAAGCGCTTTCTATAACAATATTTCTCTTCTTGCGACGAATAGTTCAGCTCTTATGTTATTAAAATTTCTAAAGTATCTAGAATGGAGAACAAATATTAAATATTCAACGGTGTTTAAATATGAAGTTACGTGTGTGTAAATGAAAATATAACGCAGACATTTTTGCAAATTCATTACTAACGATCGATACCAGATTTATTTAAATATATTAGGTATTTAAAATACGAATTCCTCGCACTTTCTCCTACGTGTCTGCTCTTAAAGATCATGGCTTGATGTTATACAGCCTAAAACCTTCCTGAATAATCTATTAAATACAAAAATGTGTACAGAAGCAGAATGTGTAGAAGCACCTATTCAAAAACATTTGCGCAATTAAACAAACAAAAAAGGCTCTTATCTGTACTAATTTATAGCTGAAGTGTTGGATAGTACATTTATCGAGGAAGGCTATAGGCTCTATATCATCACGCTACGGCCAATAGGAGAAGAGCACCAATGAAAAATATTTAAAAATCGGGGGAAAATTATCACGCTACGGGCAATAGGAGACGCAAACGAGGTTGCGTGGGTCGGCTAGTTCATTATATTGTTATAGATCAGAATTAATATGTTCAAGAACTAATATAACTTGACACAATAGAACACAGTACGCAGCACAGAATGCTTAATGCTTTGAGCAGGATTCGAAGTCACAGCACCTGAAGAACATAATTACACATTTTAAAAGACAACTCTTACACTTTTGTCTTGTGTGGGAAAGAATCCACAACATAGCCCGTTAGAAAGCTGCGGTGACCACTTTAGCCAGCAGTGTAGTCGTTTATCAGATCTCTATAAAAAAGTCCTAAAAACCATCTTGATTTCTACGGCAATATTTATCACTCTAAATTAGATTAGTACGCCCTTGACTTTTTTAAATAGTAATATTTATTTAACAGGCAGCATCCTCTAACACTCAAGGCTGAGCGTGGACAGATAAGAAACCCGTATTTATTCTCCCGTTGCACAGATAAACATCGTTGGTCAAATATTCAACTGGGTTAAATTTAAACCCTTCAGTTAGTTTTGATAACACATTAGGTAGCGGTTCTCAAATCGTTTCAATAATAATGAAATAACCTGTTATCTGCTATAGAATTTTTTATGTATGGCCCTGCCAAAATTACTACTTTGCCTGATGAAAAGCATAAGCAGAATCCAAGAGTGGTGGTCACCATACTCATTGCTTGTGCAGACAATGCAACAATACAGCATGGTGATCCACACTATGGCGGCCTAGTGATGCATCGGTATCATTGGGCCTGTGGTCTCCCATTCACCAACGAAACATCACAGCACGAACGCTGTCATTAACCGTTGATCTTCTGCTGAAATCAGCGTGGATCTACTACCTATAGCTGTAGATGTATCATTTAATTAGCTTTTTACATAAAAAAACTATGTAAGAAAAGATGAATGAATGTTTGTTAATCTTTCACACAAAAACTACTGAACGGGTTTGGATGAAACTTTACAGTAATATAGCTTATACATCAGAATAACACATAGGCTACTATCTGCCGCGATAACCGACATACACGCGGGGGGAGCCACGGGCAACAAATAGTATTCTACATGTGTTTATTCGTATTCTAAGAACTACAGGGTCTGCTAATATGTTTTTATCCAGCTACCGCTGTGTGCTAAGAGCTATAATTTTATTGCTAATTTATGTTATATAAACAACCATTGCCGAGCACTAGATCAAAGCCAAAGCCTTCTTTTAAGGAGCCTTCATCCAGCAGTGGAATGTTAAACGCTTTTAATGTGAGACAAGTAAATCCTTGATAAGTATGGCTGCCAAGTCAGAGAATGAGATTGTGGGCCTTATTTCCACACAATTACTCGTCCTAGGGTAGACCGAATTACTGTGTGATGAACATGATTATTTTTTATCAGTATGTGAAATCTCAAATAAGAGATCTTTATTCCTTCATTTCCTTCAATGATATTAATTGACAAATAAAACAATTGGGGTTACTATCGTTTTGTATACAAACAAAAAAACCTTACAGAATCGTATAGGTGTAAGTTCTACAGCATTTCATAGGATTAACGACAAAAATGCACCGGCAATAGAGACTATTATCGTCTATTAGTCCTTATCTCCTTATTCGAACCATTTCTTATCAGGAAAAACACACTTATGTAGTGAAGTGTGCTGTTCTATTTAAAAGCAAATCATTTTAAACTGTTTTATCTTTTTTAGGTTTGACTGAAATTAATATATATTATTTTAGTAAGTTGTTTGGAAATTATAAGTTACAGTGTAAGGATAGAAGAATTAATAAATGTTCAAGAGCTTAGAAGACCTACGATAAAATTAATATCAACGATGGAAAGTGCTTCTACAATGGCTTTTAAAACACAGAAACACAAACCTCAATTCTCATTGCATTACAGACATTCAATTATTATCGTATATTAACATATTAGAGTATTACTAAGACTGTATATAAAGATGACTGATTCATATTTCGGTCACAATACGATATGCTAACTACTTCACTTCGAAAATAAATATAACGACATTTACGAGATTAGATTGGCACTGAATTTTAATTGAATTGGTCTTCTAGTGTACTAAACTAATATAAAAATGCTCGATTTCTTCCTATAAATAATTACAAGTTTTAACAAAAAAAACCGACTTCAATCTGGACTAAATTTAAATGGGACCATTCGGGAAGCACCAGCTTTTAAATAAAAAAAGAATCATCAAAATCGGTTCACCCAGTCCAAAGTTATGAGGTAACAAACATAAAAAAATAAGTAAAAAAATACAGTCGAATTGAGAACCTCCTCCTTTTTGAAGTCGGTTGAAAAACCCAATCAAGTTGAGAACCTCCTCATGTTGGAATTCGGTTAATACTTGGTAACTAAATTGAATTTGAAGCTCTAATTTAGTTTATCTTGGTCTGTTTCCAAGATAAACTAAATTAGAGCTTCTAACTCAAATCTTTCTAGCTTGTCAACGCAATTTTAATCCAAAATAGTGACTATTCAAATTGGTATGCCTCTAGATTGTTCGCACCAAGGGCCATGTCATAAGATAACCATCGCAGTGGCGCCGGACTCATTTGTTTCAATTGAAACCAGCTGCTAACCCGCTCAGGAAAGCGTTATTACTTGTGAAGACATCTTCCTATGGCCATACCTTTGATGATTCAGTGTTCTACGTCTTATTGTAAGGTGCCTTAATAGAATAATTTACGTATAAAGACTTCCACTGGTATCTAGACGGGAAGAAACATTGTTTTGTCGTCGTTAGAGTTTAATTTTAAAATGGTGTTAGGTAGAACTTTAGCTTGTGAATTCCGTTGTTTGATGTAGATTTTGTTAGCTGTTCTGTAATATAGGAGGCAAACGACTCACGAGAGTACGGTCTGCTAATGGCAGTGGTAGTAATGAATTTCGCTCTCTCAAACTCTGGTTCCTATGCCGAAGCATAATCCTCCCACGGTAAACACTTGATTTTTTATTAATGTAAAAATAAAAACCACAGACAAACAAACTGATATTATGACCGTATGTTTATCAATATGCACATCAAAGCAAACCTACTCTCAATAAAATTATAGTCGAATATAAAACTGCCGCGCTGTGTCACGTAATATAAGTTCGCATTCTTTAAGGTGTAAAGCATGCATTTATAAATCTACTAGCTGACCCGGCAAACGTTGTTTTATCATAAAAAAAATTAGGGGTGGGTCATTAATCATCATTAGGCCATCACCCACCAGATAGGCACACAAAATGTTATAGAAATAGGTCCAGCCGTTTCGGAGGAGGTTGGCAACAAACACCGTGACAAGAGAATTTTATAATAAACAAGTCGTAAAAAGCTTCAAAACTTAGCTGTGCGTTATCAGTCAGCTTTTTTGCCTCTGTGAGATGAAATTATAGTTTCTTTTTGTTTGTTATAGAGAACTTAAATATCGATAAGTTATCATAGTTAGTTGTGAACAAATAGTTATTATCGGTTTTCATGTCGTTGCACAATGGGGAATATTATTTATTGTTTTGTTTTCGTTTGTATTGCTTTTAGAGACGTATTTTCCTTAACTGCTTTAGAAGTATCGCGTCTAATGTAGCCGTTTGTCTGTTATATGTATAAAAATATTAATTGGTTTGTGTGCTTCAAAAATTCAAAAACCACTGCATCGATTGTACTCAAATATTGAACACGATATACAAGTCAATGTGTTCTATAAGCTTTTTAGTAACATGCAATGTCTGTATGTTAGGGTGGAATCTTGCAACTCAATTTTCAAGCAGATTTCTTTAACCGATTTTGCTGAAATTTTGCAAGCATATGTATACAGCGTGACAATACAATATTATAATGATATGGAGCTGATCTGGTGCTGGAGCTGGAAGGTGGCGATAGGAACTCTGTAAAGAAACGTCGCAACACCATCGAGTTTGGACTCGTTTGATTCGTCTTTTTTTCTTTTTAGGGCATTCTAATAATAGCTTGTTTTAAAAAGTTTTTTTAATTTAATTTATTTCTCGGTAGTTTTCTCCTTAATAATGGAACTATAACATACCACAACGAATCAGTAGTAGTGTGTTACTTAACTTAACTTTACCTGAGTTTGATGTTTAATGTTTTTAATAAAAAAATTGTAGCGTTTTAAAGATAGTTGTTACCACATAAAACTGTATAATTTGAAGTTATCTATTTGCAACACCGAGCTATGTTTAAGTGACACATTGGTTTACTTTTAAAGATATACCGATGGCTCTGCGATAAATGCCTTTGTTTACATAAAGTCTTATTAGTCCAATTAGGTATACATTTAAAACAAAGTGTACTTTGCGATTATATTGATAAGGAAACGTAACTTTCTGTGAACTGTAATCGCTGCGATACTGTTGGTTTATATACTATAATTTTATATATATAACTATCATTTTGTTCAAGATATTAACTTCATTGTGAAGTTTTTAAAATGGTGTCGTTTAATATAATATAGTGTTCTATAATACTAATATTATAAAGAGGTAAAGTTTGTGATTTTGTAGGGGTTAATCTCCGGACCTTCTAGACCGATTTTGAAATTCTTCTACAAATAGAAAATCACATATTTGTGAGTATCATATTATATTAAACTCTAAATGATTACTGCGATATCCGTAATAGGCGCGATTGGAGTCGGGGGCAATATTTAGTGTTTATACATGATTTTTTTTTACCAATACTATTACGAGTAGTAAATGAGTCACGTATTAGTTCTAAGCTATTTAACTGCCCATATCTTAGGGGGGGGGGGGGGGGGGTCCATAAATTACGTGAGATGTTGAAGGGGGGAGGGGGTCGAGTTAAATCTCATCTAATCTTACGTTGGAGAGAGGGAGGATCTCGGCAAATATCACGCAATTTTTCTTCTGATTGAAACAAAAAAAAATACTATTTTGGTCCATTTGATCCAGTTTGTACACGCTTAAGATTTAATCTTAAGCGTAACCGTAATACAATTAAGATCATTCACTAATTCGTGCGAAAGAAAATAATTTCACTCATACTTCGACGTTACAGCACCAGCTAAGCAAGCGCGTATGTTCCGCAAAGTGCGACCCTCACGGATTGTCACAAGACGAGCTAATGAGTTACTGTGCGCAAGCGCCAACGACTTAGAGTGGCTAGATCAGACTGAAGTTGAAGGAGCAGATGATTTTACTGAAAATCATATGGACATGTTGGTTCCAATAGTCTCTCTTGAGACCGCGCATGATTCTCCTTGGACTGAATTAGAGTAGATATTCTTTTTTTAATCACAGTAGTTACGATTTAAGTATTCTATTGTAATTTTTTTATTACACTTATAATTAAACTCTTAGCAATATTGATTACTAGTCTTAACTAGTCGTAAATAAAAGCACGAAGCATTTTTTTTTTCTTTTTACAACAACAATCCAACGCGTTTACGTAAGAAACCCACATTTTGAAAAATCTCACGTGAGATTGGGGGATGGGGGAGGGGGTTGAATAAAATCTCACGACATCTCACCAGGGGGGAGGGAGGGACAGAAAATTTAAAAAAACACCTCACGTAATTTATGGACGCCCCCTTAGGTAATTAAGGTATTCAAGTGAGTGCGTGGGGTTCTATCTCACAACCACACTTTACTACTAAATTCAAAGTTGAGAGCTATCAAAGCGAAGTGATCAAAACTAGGTTATAAAAGAACAGTATTACTTAACCTTTATTATTACCCCTATTACTTAATGATTTTCTTATTTTCGTTGGATTCCTGTTTTAAATTTGCAAACCAAATTACATTTTATCTGACGCAATTTTTACTGAGTAACTATGTGTGAGTGTGTGTTTTTTACGAAACCCCATCAGCGTCAATCACAATAGATGTAAAAACAAACGAAAGAAATTATAGCATGACACCCACTTAGCTAAAAAAATATTGAGATTTTTGGGTTCCGTACTGCAAAATGAACCATTCTAAGATCACTTTATTACGAAACATTTATATCTACGTACAAAAACTAGATTTCTAAGAACGGAGAAAATCTAGTGATTTTTTATCTTTATATGTATTTTTCTGTCAAGATCTCTTTTTCTCGGGATATGGAAGCCTTTGCCTTTATTAACTTCAGTATACATTCCCTTGGAAGTTTGAAGTCAATGCACTAAAAATATACATACTTAGACCAATAAAAAAGCCGTTTATACAAAAATAAATAAATTTTTTGCGATAAGAAACCGACCGTAACGGAGATAGATGTGAAAACGTCCCATATTAGATGCTTAATGAGATTTTATTTACATGAAGTTTCTACGGAACCTTCGGTGCTCGTATCAGACTGGCTCTTGTTAGGTATTTTTAATAATAATTTGACGCCTACGGTGTTTGACAGAACCGTACCTTGAGCACCGACACGGGCCGTTGAGCCTACATTGCACAAATTGGCGGAACTCTTTTTGTCATCTTTCCTGCTAAGTTTAATAGTAGATTATAGCTTCTTCTGTGGTTTTTAAGCAGTTGTTTTTGCTGAATATAATTTAAAATAGTTTTCTTAACAGTAAGGTGTGACAACTTCAGCGTATAACGCAAAGTAAACTTTGTGAAGGTCGATTAATGCAAGGTATACAACTTCCTAACACTAACACTTTTTCCATATCTATGTAAGTACCTATAGGTAGTAGTTTAGAACTTTACTCGTACTTCGTAGCCCTGGTATTGCCTTGCTGTGGCACATCATCCGTCGCGATCGAAGTGAGCCAGAATTAGACATCGAAGTCACCACTGAACCATTAGACAGGTACACCATTATTCTAATATTCAATGACATATTTGACTTCTATAGTGGTTCAGCGATAGCGTATGTGACTTCTGAGCTTGAGGACTCAGGTTCGATCCCGAGTTGGACCAAATGTTTGTATGTCCTCCAAATTTTTGTCTCGGAGTTTAAATGTTTTCTTTGTATAATATGTATGTAGGTATTAACGAAAAAAGGTATGAATATATTTATATCAGTTGTCTTAGTACCCTGAAACAAGATCTGCTCGTTTTGGGTCTAGATGACGTTTTATGCCAGATGTCCGAAAAATATAAATATTATCGTGAATACATAAAACTGTACATTACGAACGACTCAATCATAAATAGTTCCATTAAATATAGAGAATAAAGGAAATGTAAAACAGTGGACATTAAATATTCTTATTACAAGTGCACATACAAACCGTTTCCTTAATAAAATACTTTGTCCAATTTCTGGTACACATTCGTAGTAATTATTTTAAGAGAAAGTTTTGCCAGTTGTACCTATAAGTTATCTGTAACAGAGGGGAATCTGAAACTGGTTTTGTGAAGAATCCAGATTACTTTTTATTATTAAACTCGTGAAACAGGGCTCTGGGCTGTCGTCGCGAGTTCAATTAAAATATTTGGTGCCTTTTTAGTTCACTTTAAGGTCTCTCGTTAAAATGATTCTTATCATTATTAATTAATTATCTTAAATAAATGATGAATAAATATTGAGTTTATTTTAATGAGGTCCTTACTCATGGTTATTAAATAAGTGGCCGTTAAAGTTTTATATAAATACAAGCGCGGTTAAAAAAGTAAAGTAGCGCCATCCTTCGAAAGTGTATTATTACGAATCCTGTATCACGCAATCATGGTCTGCATTCAAACAAACAAGATCATCTAGATTCGTCTGATAAATATCAACCTGTTCATAAAGTGATGACCTCCAAGTAGCAAATCAGTAAACGGTTATCTTGAATCATTACCTTTTGGGTATATAGTCATTAGTATATATTCAAATTAACTTATCGCTGCCCACTGCTGAGCGAAGGTCTCCCCTAAAGAGGGCAAAACATCCCGATTTTGGCCAATCCGCATAAACCCGCTGCCATCCATTTTCTTCAAGTCGTGTCGGTCCATCGCCCTAGTACTCTAGCCCATGTAGTCTACCTGTCATTAATCACAAAGTTAGTATTTGATCAGATTGAAGTCAACGAAACAATTAAAAATAACAAAAGAACCATAGATAATTCTTAACCCGAACCTCCTTAAAAGGTATGTTGTCGCGTGATGAAAAAACCGATTATACGTTACAACACAACACTCTAATAACATAGAAAGTTTAACTGTAAAATTACACCGTTTTGTACAAAATTACGAATCTGTCCCAACGTTAAATACACACTATTATAGTCTATTTAGATACCAGCCACTAAGCTGTCATTACACTACTCTTGGCAATGGGCTGTTAAGAAATGAAGCAGCATTGCGCACATGCATGCAATTTTGTTTATATTTCACACTAATAAATATGTATTTATATACACGTACTCACGCTTTTTTTTGGCCAAGGTAGGCAGATACCGAACGCGAATTTTTAACTACCCTAATGCACTGACCTGTTTTTCAACTACCCTAATGCACTGACCTGTTTTTTAATTACCCTAATGCACTGACCTGTTTTTTAAAATGTTCTGAAAATGTTTAAACTTGTTCTGTAGTATGGATTCTAAATTTCCGATATTCCGATCCTTTGGAAAAATCCTGAAGGTATTCACCCCCGTTTTGAAGAAATTTCACTCCCGTTCCTCCATTAATTAAATACCCTGTATTAATTTTCTGAAATGTGACTTTCTGAAAATATATATCTAGAAAAAACTCATAAGGTTACTCAACCTTATTAAGTTTGTACAAAGGCTGGATACTTCGAAATCTGGCCGAATTGAAGAGATATCACATCCATCTCTTCAATTAAATACCTCATACTGGTCCATCAAACTCTAGCTCTGTCTAACAAAAGTAACTGAAACGTGTGTTGAAAAAAAAAAACCGACTTCCAAAAAACATCCAACGAAAACTCTCTGCCAAAAAAACACTTAAAAGCGTAAAATAAACTGGTTCTTCATAAATTGCCTATACCTAATTCTTTATTCATTTAAATAGTAGTATTATAATGTGTGCTAGGTACCTAGAATCTGTTTGAAGTCGGTGCGAAGTGACTATCGCTTAGACTTTTGTAATTGTTCGTTTGTATTCTTTTTGGCTTAGCACCGACTTCAAACAGATTTTAGGTACCTAGCACACATTATAATACTACTATTTAAATGAATAAAGAATTAGGTATAGGCAATTTATGAAGGACCAGTTTATTTTACGCTTTTAAGTGTTTTTTTGGCAGAGAGTTTTTGTTGGATGTTTTTTGGAAGTCGGTTTTTTTTATAATTTTTTTTTATTTTTCAGTTTTTAGTGCAAACAATCGTAGGTAATTAGTAAGTTGAACTATTTCATCAAATTTCATCATCAAGAATACAAATTAAGGTCTATACGTACGTGTAATATTAAATTCATGCTCTAATCCCTAACTGTTGAAGAGTTTAACCTTCTATCATCAGCTCACCTAAATAACTTGAAAGTATACGACTGAAGGTCTTTAGATACGTATGAAATTGAAAGAATTATCCTCCAACTCCTAACCGTTGAGGAGTTGTACCTTCCACCTTCCATCATCAGCTTACCTAAATAATTTGAAAGAATACGACTAAAGGTAACATATGTACTTATGATATTTAAAGATTTATCCTCCAACTCCTAACCGTTAAGGAGTTGTACCTTACATCATCAGCTCATCATCATAAAATGATGACTACCAGACGCAAATACCGGTGTAACTTCAGAAAATATACGAGAAACATAGTATGTGCCTAGTGTAGTATAAAAATGAGGGCCTCCCTCGATTTCCCTGGGATCCCATCATCAGATCCTGATAAGCTGGCAATGGGACCACCTCGGAAGCATACCCTTTCGAATACAAAAAAAATAATTCAAAATCGGTCCACAACTGACGCAGTAATCGGTGAACATACATAAAAAAAAAATACATACAGTGGAACATAGAACCTCCTCCTTTTTGGAAGTCGGTTAAAAAATAGCTATCAGTTAATTCACACATACTTAATTCAATCTCATAGATGTCAAGTCGAAACTGATGTTATGACAGGAAACTAGAACACAGGAACGGATATAAATATTTTGCAGTCGTGATTTAAAATACTGACTTTACCTTACATGGGACTAGGTCGCATTCTACAGGTTTAATATAAGGTAATGTGGTTGGTAGTTAGTTTGATATGTTTAGATATTTAATTCATCTTGTGGTAGTTAGTTTGATATGTTTTGGTTTTTAATTCAATTTGTAAAGAATGGTCATAATGCTTTCAGTAATATCCGTTTTATCCAAAATAAGCTACAATGCAGTATGGCGACCCACACCATGGCGGCCTAGTGATTTTTTGTTATTGAAAGACATATTTTATGTGTCTATAAAGTTGGGGGAGCCATACTTCACAGTAAACCGAGAGAGTGAGCTGATTGTAAGCTGAAGGCATTCATAAGGTGACAATGACTTGCGTCTTTTGATTTACTGGTGACCAAGGACAGTGACCACTTACTACTAGGTCACTAGTCAGTTTGTTTGCTCCATTTTTATTAAAAAAACAGTAGTGACTCACAGAGTTTTTAAATGTATTTCTATGTGGGTATGTTTTTGAACGTGTTTGTATTCTTGCAGATGAAGTAAAGTATTTAGCAATGAAAGTAACCCATTTTAGTTCAATTGACTGTGTCTGGTTTCACTCATGCGGGTTTGTAGTTATTGATAGTTAGATGGTGTCACGGACAACTATCAGAATTTTTTACCTTGTACATGGTTGAAAAAATATTTTAAAAATTTGGATGTATATGGGTACACATATTATAGAGATCATTATCATTGAGATCTTTGTAAACCTACATTTCTGGAAATAAATGAATTGAATTCAATTGAAAGAAATTTGTTCTATTAACTTCTATTTGAAACTTTTAAATATCCAACTTTTGTCCGTACGGTGACTGATTAAGAATCTGAAGTGGCCCCACCAGTATTCATCTCGTGGGTGAAGTAAGAGCCCACTAAAGCAGCAAACTACATATGATAAAATAATTGCAATGCAAAGGAAAACCGTGGGTGAACCACGTTTCGGCATGAATGGGCCGGCTCGACCGGAGTGATACCACGGCCGCACAGAAAACCGCTGAAATTGCGTTGCGCTGTGTTTCACCGAGTGAGTGAGGATACCGGAGGCCCATACCCTTCCCACATCCCTCTCCCCATCCCCCAAAGGCCGGCAACGCACTTGTGACGCCTCTGGTGTTGCGGGTGTCCATGGGCAGCGTCAATCGCTTACCATCAAGTGATACGTCTGCTCGTTTGCCCTCTATTCTACTAAATAAAAAAAACAACTATAAACAAATCGTAAACCAACCCGCCAGGCCACCATCGATCACCATAAGACTACTTCTGGCTTAGTTCACATCAAGTTGCTCTCGGCTGCGATCCCGTTCGGCATTACGATTGCTAGAGAGTTTGGAGGACTTAGTGTGAGTGGACGTGAAATAAATTCATACTAGGCACTTTCTTGTAGTAGGCCTTCGCTCCATATGTGGAGCGAGATATCTCTGGACATACGTAAGTGACAATATATGAGTTCTGACATTTAACGACGCTGGAAATGTCGTGAGAAATATTATAAAGACTTCTTTGTTATATAACTGTCCGTTTAGAAATAATTGACAAGATTATTTCATGTTAAAGACAATTCTTTGAGCACTGCAGTCTATCACTGCTCGACTCAAAGGGTACACAGTGTGATGGTAACAGTCTTCTAAATATGTAATACGGTGGCCAGACTGTCTACTAAATACGTATACAGTATGGATAAATCGCACCTTGGCTCCAAACCAATAGATGATCTCATCACATAACGTTTATCCTGTATGGAACTCAAAACTTCAATCTTTTACTCTTCAGTCAGGATTACCGAAAACTAGAATAACGGGGTTGTCACCTATTTATAATAATATGGTTATCTAAAATCAGTCAATCTCTTTTTTCCTCCCTGGAAAGAGAGAATAAGATCCACAAATAAAACTAAACCTGTCTTGTGACTCTAACGTAATGCGATGATTTAATATCAAATTATACTGTTAACTTCCAAGAAGATTGAGTTATGGGCTGTAAAACTATTATGTTCATATAAAAGTTATATTTAAACATTTTTATAAGACAATAGGCTTGCGTCCTTATTGTAAAAGTTTCACATTTGAAAATGAAATCTATTCCTAAGAGGAAACAGTTGAAACTTCTATAAAAATCATTTCGAATGTTGAATAGAGAGATCGAAGATATTTGCACGCGAGTTGAAAACCAATATTTCGATGCAACGACTGTCTATATACTTTTGCATACAATGCGTTTCATGTTGCAATGTTTGTATTGAGGCGTGAAGATAAAAAGCAATGGTTTGAAGAAACGTTATTGGTTCATGAATAAAAGCATTTACACATGCGGAGCACGCTTCTCTAGGCGTCTCAGTATAATTGTTGGGACAGTGAATGTATCGCGTAGAGAATTCTTAATACGTTTGGGATTTCCTATGTATGATATTATATGAATATCATTTTTATATTAAAGTTATTGTTGTATATAATACTAGCTTTTACACGCGGCTTCGCTCATGTAGACTTTCATCCCCTGATTTACCCCCTTAGGGGTGGAATTTCCAAAATTCCTTTCTTAGTTACTTACTTACACACATGCACTCATTATCATACACACAAACACATCCACCCACACAATTACTCACTTATATAATATAGGTACTTTTTTATACTCTCCAATTGTTCGACCACAACCGATCATGTAAGAAACCTAAACTTAATGTAAAATTTAACGGAGGGGATCCTGGTGTCCTGAAACACAGGCTACTTGCCTAGCTTAGGCACCAGTCTCCCACAGTATGAAACCTAATCTTAATATTTATGTGTAAGCTGTAATTTAAAAAAATGCATTGTGGCGAGTAAATAAACGTTTTATTATTATTATTATTAGTGCTCACTTACGTTATATAAAGAACCTACATGCAAAATGTCAGGATTCTAGCTTCAGCGGTTTGGGCTGTGCGTTGATCTCTGGATATGTCAGTCACTCAGTCAGTCAGTCAGTCACCTTACTCTTTTATATATATAGATAAAAAACTGTGGCTAGTACACTTACTTAAGTTGCTCCAATGCTCAAAGTTCCAATGTTATAATCTAAAGTTTACAAACGGACATAGACTTAGGCGGACCTGTAGTATAGAGGTCAGAGATAAAGACTGTGTTAGTGGATTCGAAGCCCACTCTAGACCCATGAATTATGTGATGGGCACAACAATTTGCCCTGTTTGGGTATAATTTGTCTCTAATATGTATGTATTTAAGAATATATAAGTCGATTATCGGCATTCTGGGTATAATACTACTGACTGCTGCCTAGTTTGGGGATCAGATTATGACATGTACTCTGACATAATCTGATCCCCATTTATAATAATAAAGGTGAATATCTTTGAGTTCTAGTGTTCAAGCGGTTGACATATTGTTTTAGGTAAAGTGCAATGCGTAGTCTAGGTATCGTGATCAAATATGACTTATGCAGCAAAGATATAAGTGGACTATTATCTTGGTATGATTGTGTGGTCTGTAGAGGTTTTTCCTTGTGATTCAAGACTTATGATATTTATATAGTTCTGCAACATGTAGGTATGAGTGGTTAATAAATAGTAATGCATGACGTACATTGCATCGCATTGTAAAATTGCAAACTTATATAACTCAGCTAGATAACATAGTATAAGATTTTGAATTGCATTCTTTAGCAATTCAAAATTGATTTCTTTAAAAAAAATAAGTTATGCTTTTGAAATATTTTATTTAAAACATGAGTATGTAGATTTTATTTCAGAATAAGGATTATTTTAAATCTAAAGTTCTTAGGTAGGTACCTACGCAACACTACAAAACAATAAATCGTTAATTTTTACATTATATATTTCTAATTGCTTCATATTTTCTGAAATCACAAAAATAGCTATGAATAGTATACATATCTTAAAAACTTTTTATTTTCATGACTGTTCTTCACAGCCATATAAAACAAAACAATTGGCAAACTTGGTGTTCACAGTTCTGTACAAACAGATGGCTAATCGATGTCTCATTCGAGTCCCGTTCGCCACAATCGATTGTTACGAGTGTAAGACACGTAGTGACACTTTTTTGCGGGTAGACAGGCATCGACGCAACTTCCGGTTGGAATCACCTTCAGAATTACCTATGGGAGTTTAACACACACTCTAATCTTAGATTCATATCATCGTCGATAGAGGTTATTGGCCTTTTATGTTTCAGATGCGTTGGAAAAGTTTATATCACTACCGGAGATCATTATTTCTAAATTCCAAAAAAGACATGATTCAAGTAGACAATAAGGTTCAAATTTGAATGACTGTAGTTCTGAGAATTTTGGTAACACACACGTAGTCGATTTGGTTAAACTGAACTCTGACAAATCTTAATAATAGCCAGTAAAATCTAAGACCTACCAACTCCTAATAGTAAAAGACTGAAATGTTCTGTGATCATCGTTACTCTAAATCTATTAACACAATGCACTTTAGGTAATGCCCCCGCTTGTCTATGAACGGTAGTAGTCTTTTGTCATTATGTGACCTGGCCATAGAGCACTCTCTCTGTCTACACTGTATACATTACACGGTTATGACACAGAATGTGTTTATGTGTGTGTGAAATCATGAATATTGTAATTGCTATGTGTGAGTTTGTAGTGACAGGCGATTATTTTTGAATAATAATAATAAATAATAATAATAAATATTTCGGACAACTTACACACAACATCATCTAGTCCCAAACTAAGCAGAGCTTGTATTATGGGTACTAAACAACTGATATAAATACATACACATACTTTTTTTTTTTTTTTGTAAATACATACATATTATACATAGAAAACACCCAGACTCCGAAACAAATATTTGTGGATCACACAAATATATGGTCCGACCCGGGAATCGAACCCGAGACCTCTTGATCAGCAGCCGCGTACGCTAACCACTAGACCAACAAGGCAGTCATGTTAGTTTTTGAGTTAGTAGTTAGTGAATGTTAGTCTAAAATGTGTATGTGTAAAGATTTTCCCCCTTAATAAATGACAGATTGTTTTTTATCGCGAAAAGACGCTGGGTAGGTCCCCCTCCGGTCTGCCGGCCTGTGTTGCTTTTTGATCCTGACAGTTTGATTTTCCCCTATACTATAAAGAACAAAAATCTATAGATACGGCAACGAAGCCCCGGATTGTAGACTAGTGTATCTTTCCCGGGTCATTGGTCTTGCAATGCGATACGTAAAGCCATGTACACACTAAATTGAAACCTAACATCCGTACTTTATCCGTGTCGGCATTGGATTGGATAAAGTTACCTTCCTATTTATCACTGTCCTTTATATTCGTTCAATTAGATAGAGACAGGGATAGCCGTAATGATGTCTTTGATGTTGAAATACATGAAAGATGGAATTTGTTTTCTAGCGGTTGTTGTTTTGATGTTTGATGTCCATTGCTTCTTACATTGTTCGAGTATGTTCGAAATACATACCAATACCAGTCATGTATTATGAAGTAAGTAATTTTTACTTTATTTATACCGTTAGTATTTAGTAGTATATAGTAGTAGTATTTAGTCCTATTCAACCGACTAAGGGAGCAAGCTCGACAGGACAATTAGTACTGCTAAGATAAGAAACCTTATACCAACTCTTCTGGCCAGCGTGGTATGGTTGGCCAAAACCTCCGTTCTATGAGTCTCATTTCCAGCAGTAGACTATTGAATTGATGATGATGTTGACTGCTACATATACGGTTATACATTGCAACCCTAGACCAAAATATTAAGCCGAGTCTCCACAGAAGAAAAGTTGTCAACTTTTGTGTTGTCAACACGTGCTGGTGATAAAAGTTTCTGTAAAGCCGAGTCTCCACCGAACAAAAGTTGGCAACTTTTGTCTTGTCAATCTTTTTTTGTGTTGTCAAATTTCGGTGGAGACGCGCCTTTAGAAATAAGTCATAAGTTTTTTTTGTTGGGATAATCCCGCCCACACGCCCACCACTGTACCTCCTGTACACCAGGATCAAAAGCGGTGACCCACGAACACACCAAGTTATGACACTCGATAAGTCCCAGGAAAAATTAAAATGTCTTGGAACCCGCAACGAAATTAATCAGAAAAAAAACTGGAGGAGTTGGAAGGAAATCATAAGTTATGTTAAATGTTAATAGAGTTCTATCTATCTCTAACATAATGCAAGCGTGATGATATAGATAAAAAGTCTATCGAACAACGTATCCGGAAATGTTTTGGAAAAAATCCCCTGGCCGTACGCCTCTCCACATATGTCGTGCATACAAATGTATGCCTACCGTGTGATCGACCGATCAACTCATTGCCAAGGTTGTACGTATTCATTCTATGTTAATTTTGTACTAAATTTGGATGCTGACATGTCTAAAGTTAGGCATTGTTATCGTTTCAAGGGATTTCAGTTTAGTTTAGTTATATATATTTGTATGACAATTTTTCTAGAACTTTCCTTGACTTAATTCAAGGACAATTGAGATATACAAAAATAGTTATCGATCTATACTCTTAAATAAGTAAATTATTCCCCATAAAAATATCTCATAATCGATTATAAGAGATGAGAACATTATAAATGAAGCAAAACCGTGGGAATCAACTAGTTTAACTTAACCTAAATTCAAATCTTGAACTCTTTTTAGGTAACCGCTTAACTGCATGCGTGTCTAGAACCGGTAACGCACACAGGAAATGGCTAACACGACATTCTTGCATAAATATTTATTAAAAAAACATCTGCATCTGGAATTAATATTTATGATAATGTTGTTTAAGAATTTTCCTAAAAATATAATTAATCTTATAAAAATATCGACCGAATCTTATTCGCCTGTATTTTGTTTCGTTCTGATTTTTGTGAGACGAAAACTACTACTAAATTCACCTAACTATAATAACCATACTAACTTACACTAATAAATTCACCACAATTGAACACCTACTCCTTCTTAAAGCCATTTAAAAAAGCATAGTTCATTGTACAATTCTTACAGCAACACGTCTTTATATTTAATTACAAACATGTCATCACCCTTTGCCGTTCAAATATCTTTCCCAAACTGGTAAAATACCTCAGAACAACATCCGAGCCCACAGCTTCCTCATTAATTGAACCAATATAGATTAACTTTGGACGGGCAGCAGTAATCAACGGATGCGGTGTCCGCCATCTTGGAAGATGGCTACCGAAATTACTTTTTAGGTTATGGTTGTACACCGCCAAAATTTAAAAGGGCATATCCCATTATATCCGTTTATAGGAATGTATTACGGTAGCTTCCTGTGGTAAAAATAAAGTAATTAATGTGCCTTATGCATTAAATAAATTGTTAAATAACAAACAAGTAAATATTTTAACATTGGCGAAGTTACCGTGACGATTTGCAGAAAATGACTGAAAGAAGTGTGAAGCCCAATATCGATCAAAGCCAAGAGGAACGTGTAAGGCCTATATCTGGCAGAGGACTGCAATAGCCTGATGATTATGTAGTTAGTTTTAGAGCCATACTTTGACACAAGGAGGCCAGCTCAGTGGAATTAATATCACTGCCTAATAGGAAACCAGCACTAATAATTTTTTTCCTTACTTTTCACTGGTTTGATGAGGTTCCCAGGAACATATTCTAAAAAGAATTATTCATTTGGACCTTCCTAATTCATCCCTCTATCTATCAGTGAAAATCCGCTCGGAGTTTACTTCGTGTAGAAATACAAACGCGTGAGCTAATTGTATAATATTATACTAGTAGAAGATCCGACCCTAGATCGACCTTCACCGAGCTGATAATAGAATAAAACTTAGTTTATAATAAATTTTGTATATTAGAAAACATATTAAAATTGGGTTGTCTAAAAAAATCCTGACTGAATATTTTTAATTAAAAGGGTCGGATCTTAGACCATACAGTGATGTAATTATTTACTACATTTCATAGAAATAGAGGTGTAAATAATGACTAACCGTACAGTACAAAGTCTGTAAAATATTAAACTATTAATGTGTTGCACTTTAAGTGAGTAACGGAACTGATTCATTGCTTGGTGCATATCTAATTACACGACATATCTTTGTAATTACACTGTAGCCCTGACTGTTTACTTGACTGTCTAGATTTTTTTACACTTAGGCACCATAAAAAAAAAGATATCCGATTTTCCGTTTTGAGTGCATCCTTAATTAAATTTAATGACATCTTATTTATTCATTCGTGAAACAAAAACTTTATACAGATTTTAACGAAATTTATGCAAACGATGAGTATGAAATTTGGCACAGTTTTAAAATATCGTAATTCAGCCGTGTCATAGCAGATTGAAATCCGACTTCTACCTAGTTTGGCAAAAGGCTAGGAGGATGACTTACTAATTCTACTATCATTAATGAGACAACGATATACTAATAGAAAAAAGAAAATCCGTTCGTGCGTCAATGTTAACATCCGGGCTTCATAAAGACATCTGAACAGATAGCCGCACAATGGAACTGTCAACGTGCTGGCAGAAATATACACTCGGAATACACATCTGTTGTAGGTCTAAACTTGTGCATTCTAAATCAAGGTGACTACAACAAAATGAAGAACAAAGACAGCTATTCCATTAGTCTTAAGGTCTATGTTATATTGTGATTTCTGGTAGATAAATCGTTAAAGCGCTGCACTAAGTAAGATATGAGTTCGAACCCTCTTAAATACTTAGGCTTTTTCTCTGGACGGGAGTGACTGAGTACCTATTTTGGTACTACCTACGAAAAGATTTACTCCTTTCCTTAATTCTAGAATTCTGGGGTAGGTGGGTATGCAGTGTATGGCGTATTGGGGGGTGCGTTAACTCAGTCGTGTCTCTTGGATTGTTTCAACTGTTCATAGGTGACAGCAGTCAATTATAATCCTTAAAATATAGGTTGATCTCTGGCAGAAGTGACAATTTAGAACTTAAAAGGTACATTTTAGGTATTTTTTATTTTTTTATTTATGGAATAGGCGAGCAAACGAGCAGACGTATCGCCTGATGGTAAGCGATTACCGCCGCCCATGGACACCTGCAACACCAGAAACGTCACACGTGCGTTGCCGGCCTTTTGGGGATGGGGGGGGGGAGTTAGGGGTAGGGGATTGGGGTATTTTTTTTTTTATTTTTTTTTAAAAGACAACTCCCGCACTAGGAATAAATCCTGTGACGCGGGGGACTTTACAAACATACATGAAACGGACACAAAGTACACCCAGACTCAGAACAGCAATTTGTGGATCACACAAAGTGTTGTCCTACGTGGGATTTGAACCCTCGACACTTGGCGAAGTAGGAAACTGCGTGGTGACCGTTAAACCACTAGGCCAAACGTGTAGTCTATTTACTTCATTTGTGATGAAACTGGCACGTAAAGAACGAAAATCTAGGTGATTCGATATAAAATCGCTTGTTTAAAGTTACTTCGGTGGTTTTTTGTTATATGCCACAGATATCGAGCAATATTTTAAGGATTGTAGCATTAAATGAATCGTTTGCTTATTTATACTTTAGGAAAATTAAAAAACACGCTTATTTGCAGTCCATATCATTAAAATAAAAAACAAATTTTAACAAAAAAAAATAAATGGGGCCACGTGGGAAGCACCAGCTTACAAATAAAATCATCAGCATCAAAATCGGTTCACCCAGTCGAAAGTTATGAGGTAACAAACATAAATAATAAAAAAAAAACAGTCGAATTGAGAACCTCCTCCTTTTTTTCAAGTCGGTTAATAAAAGAGCATAAAAGAGAACAACATAAAACATTATACCTACACAAGTAGCATAAACATCGTTGTTCAATAGTTTATTTGTACATTGCATGAGCGCATTCCTCGTACCCACTAATAGGAATTCGGTCGGGTCTGTTTGAAAACAAGTCAAGTACGAATTTATGGGACGTGTTTACATAACACCCTGTTTGAGTTCTATACCCAGAGGTAAACCTTGGTAGATTTATGTGAAAAGGATTAATATAACAATATTATGGAGTATTGTTTCGAGCGAGTTATGAGGTTTTGATATCAGTTATTGTTTTGATATCAGATTGAGATTTGAAAATAATAAATGTCGTAATAAGTGAATGTGTTTAAATGTCTTTACTATTCATATATTTTACCATGGAAGCGTTGTTTTTCCTGCTGTCGTGTTTCGTTGGTGAGTGCGAGACCGGAGGCCCAATGATACAGAAGCATCTCAATAGGCCGCCATGGCAATAATGGTAATACATATTTCCAGCCCTTATTGGCAAACTAATAAATTAATATTCCACATAAGTCATGTGATTCTTTCCCCAATTATTTCTCCTAAGCAAGAAAATAAATCTTTTGTAATAATTGGTAGCGAGTACCTACTTAAATTACTACAGCCAATACAGCAGCAGTTAGCAAACCGATCGCTCAAACCACTAGATCTTTGGTAGTATTACACAAGACGTAATACATAAAACGATCGGCTGTCTATTCAAAGCGTATTATAAACCATAAGCCACAATACTATCGAGCCATAATATCAGTCATAGACCCCTAATTTGTAGACTTATGACCTTTGAAGCAATTTGCAGGTATTGTGTGGGTTACGCAAACCTTTGCTTGTGTCCAGCTGGGCGCTATATTAGGATATGTTACTATTACAACTGCCTACGTAAATATTTAATAGTATCGGTGTTTTTCTGGGTCATTCTTTGTCTGTGGAGACGACTATACTTATGAAATTCATATGTGGCTTAAGTGAGTATATCGATTTATGCCTTTTTTAATTGTTAAAAAAAATGGCGATCCATTAAAGGTCTGTGTGGCCAGGGGAGGGGCGCACTTAATGAGTGTTATTGATCTTGTATCCACTCAGTATGTTAATTTCTGTACAAAAAAAAACAAAAGTAAGTTTTAATGGCAAATCAATACACAAATAAAAAAATCAGTATGGACTATTCATGCTCTGCCTTGATTCAAAACTCAAAGTTTCTCTCAAGGTAGTAGAACCACGGTGATTTTAGCACGAACGGTCCAGCTCGACCGGGACGATACTACCCACTTACTTGATCAACCTAAAAAGACAGCATTCGTGCTGCCGTGTTTCGTTGGTGAGTGCGAGATCGGAGACCGAAGGATACAGAAGCAGTAGTTTCTTATTCCATGGAGCCCGTTCCACAAGGAAATCGCAACTCACTGTATGTATGGAACAAAGTCTATTAGACTCATATGAGTTCAGACTCAAGGAGTTTACCATAAGCCAACAAAAAATCGTATTTTCATCCTAAAATTAGCTCCAAGCTAGTCAGATTAGTAATATTATAATCCAACCTTAACAAACATACATTTAGATACGACAATTAGTAGACTAAAATGAATTTTTAAAAGTTTTCATAATTAATTACTTAATTATATAGTGTATTCGTTATTAAAAGTGAGACGGGTAAAAGACACGAACGGATAAAGATGACCTCATAATATATACTTACTAAGATATTACAAAAATGATCATATTCTCAAAAGTTCTCATTGCTACATGCTGAGTTTTTACAATGTACACATTTAACACTTACAAACTCACAATTTAGTAGTAACTTATACGTTAAGTAACATTAAGTAATACGTTCTGTGAAAAATGAGATAGTGAAATAACTTGACCTTTAATAGCCAACAATTATAATGTCTGTATGTTTATGTGGGAATTTAAACAATTATCTCTAAACCTTTAATATGTAACGATGAGGACCTGTGATGTTACGCAGCATTAAACTTGAGTTAATGTTTACACTAACTTACCTTCAACTTAACTAATTAAACGGGCAATTCTTAACTAATAGAGCTCATTCTAACGTGTGTTTTTACGCCCTTAAAACCTCTCAATAAAAGCTGTAATATAGACAATAACTATAAATTCTCAAAATTAAAAAAAAAACCCCGACATAATAACCTGAGTTCCCTTTAAAAAGTAAAATACACGTTATGCGCTTTCATTTGAGACCCCACTCGATGATATTTTTGCAGACATTCGGTTATTCTTCCCCACTTTCACCCCCATAACTTTTAAACGACTCAATGGATTTTCATGTAACATGTTTAAGAACACTCGCACGTAACTCACCTTTCATACAAAAAAAACTAAATCGAAATCGCTTCATCCGTTCGCGAGCTACGGTGCCACAGACAGACAGACAGACAGACAGACAGACCGACAGAAAAACAGACAGACACGTCAAACTTATAAAACCCCACTTTTGCATCGGGGGTTAAAAAACAAGTGAATCTTACAATGGCATCAAATATTATTTGGTCATTTCACGAAACTCACTTATGAAACAAGACAGCACGAATGATTTTCATGACCTCAAATTGCAGAAATGCGAGATAACGTGATCTTTCACATGAAAAGGCTTATGAATACATATGAAATTATGTAAGAATAGCTAGAAAAGTAATGAATTTCTAAAGTATTACGCGTGTTTGTTTGATGGACATACTTGAAATAATTGACAGAGTCTTCACTTATGCGAGCAAATCCACTGTAAAACGCTAGTGCTCTATAAAATAAAGGAAACTAAAAACCTTCATCTTAAAAATCTTTAAGAAATAAGATACATTTAAATTATTCACAATATACAGAAAAGGCAAACGTGAGTAGGCGTTATGTCATAATTAGGATTTATATATAAACTTATGTTAATATGTTGTCTTACCAAACTAAGATTGGTATTTATTATAATACATCCTTATTATAATTATTATATAGTCATATTTGTACGTACGTACGGCGTACGGGAAGCTACGTCATATCTTTGAGGCGCCGATACCACAGTCATTGAAGACCAAGGTTTTTAACCAGTGCGTCCTACCCGTGATGACATACGGATCCGAGACGTGGACACTCACCATTGGACTGGTCCACAAATTTAAAGTGGCTCAGCGGGCGATGGAGCGTGCGATGTTGGGTGTCTCTCTGTCTGATAGAATTCGGAATGAAGCTATTCGACAGAGAACTAGAGGAATCAGTACGCTGAAGTGGTCAAAATTAGTCGATTTTCATGGATAACTTATTTATTTATTTACACTTTAAAACAACAATCATTACAGGCGTAGCCCAATGCGACAGTGTTATACAATCTTACTATGATTTAGTAGCATTTTATTTATTATCTTATACGCCATCCCTATGGCGTCCCTTGTTAGTAGTACCCTTGCTTGCAATGCAACTGTATCTAATAATGCTTTCACATATAACATAGAATTATAATAATAATAAAATAATATGTGCCATGGGAGAGCCACGCTTCGGCTTGAATGGGCTGGCACGACCGGAGTGATACCACGGCCTCACAGAAAACCGGTGTGAAATAGCGCTTGCGCTGTGTTTCACCGAGTGAGTGAGGAAACCAGAGGCCCATACCCCAACCCAGGGGGATGAGGGGACCCCCACCCCCCTCCCAATCCCCCAAAGGCCGGCAACGTACTTGTGACGCCTCTGGTGTTGCTGGTGTACATGGGCGGCGGTAATCGCTTAACATTAGGTGCCTCTTATTCCTTAAAAAAATACCTCACACGCGACAATCTGATCTCAAACTAGGTAGAGCCAGTTCTATGTTAACCAGCCTGCTTATACTTATATATTTCTGAATACATACATATTATAGATAAATTACACCTGGACACGGAACAAATGATTGCACTCATCACAATATCTGTCAGGATTGGAAATCAAACCCAGAATCTTTGGTTTAAGGTCCGTCCCTTAATCACGTGAGGATTAAAAGGGGGCAGGGGGTTTGACAAAAATCGTGTACTTATTTTTTATATTTATTCCGACAGAGATTCTCTGCGTAGTACAAAATTTGCTAAAAAGACACGTGATTTTAGGAGGGGGGGGGGGAGTCGGTTAGTCATAAACCTCACCAAATATCACTAAGGGGGAGGGGGGGTCTACAAAGCTAAAAAAAACATCACGTGACGGCCCCTTAGTAGTCAGGATCTAATATACTAAATAATAAAATAATAATAAAAGTTTATTTATGAAACCAAGAAATAACAAATGACATAACAAAATATAGTTGATAATGGCTGCGATAGTTAAAAACTGTGTTGCAGCCACTAGCGCCCACCTCAGGAAAACAAAAAAAAAATAAAAAAAACAAACACTTAGTTTCGTAGTTATATCTTAAGAATTCAAAACATGGTTGTTGAATATAATACTAAATTCAAATAAGTATATTAATAAAAATATTGGACTGTTCGGTTACGTAAGAGTGTAGGTGTGTATTTGTTGTGTATGTGTGAATAATTGTGCGTGTGTGTGCGTATGCGTGTGTACGTGCGTGTGTGTGTGTGTGTGTGTGTGTGTGTGTATATATGTGTGTGTGAGGGGAGGGCTCGTAAGTGCGCGTGTGACATTTAATATGTATAATTGATCAATTTACTCATTGGATTCGTATTAGAAGACTTTCGGTTTCGTTATAATTTAGGCTGAGTAACCACTGCGTTACTTTGTCTTTACATTCATGCAAGACACAAGGGTATATATGTAATATTTTATTAACCTTATTATACAATATGGGAGCCAAATAATAAAAATGTCTTTTAGATAACTCTAATCTACAGAACTCCACATCACATACTTTATCTTTTCTTCTTTTATTGGTATTAAGTTTGTATTGTAATTCAGCGTGTTTACGTAGGATTATATTGAGGTAGAATATTTTTCTTACCGTGAGTACCTTTAATTCACTATATAAGTCGACGGTAGGATAGCGGATCGGTTTATAGGTCATAACCTTGAGTACTCCTCTTTGAGCTCTTTCCAAAGCAAGGAGCTTATATTTTCCAGTACCACCCCAGGCGCCTATACAATACGATAAAACTGACTGAGCAAGGGCGTAATATACAATTTTTAATGTACGCAGGTCTAGAGTTGTTCTTAGGTTTTTAAAAACAAACATTAGTTTCCTTACTCTGTTGGTAGTAATTTTTAAATGCTCATTCCAGGACAAATGGCTGTCAATCCATACACCAAGGTACTTAGCTTTAGTTACATTAGTGATGTGCATACAGAGGCAATTTGGATTTTGAGCACAAAAATCGCTGTGAGCCTTCAGAGTTATACCATCAGGCAATGAGGTACATCTTGGCGCAAAAGAAATACAGTTTGTCTTCTCCACATTCAAAGTCAAGAGATTTCTGGTCAGCCAAGTGGTAACAGTGCTTAGTGCCGATTGAGCATAGAAAGCTGTTTCTGACCAAGTTTCACCGTGCACCAAGAGAGCAGTATCGTCAGCGTATGTTATGATCTTGCAGTTTGGTAGCACAAGTTTACAAAGGTCATTCAGATAATATCATCATAGTTTCACAATTTCCATAACAAATCCTTCGTTATGTGTAGTCAAACGTGTTATGGGAAATAATAAGACGATAATAAATTACTAACATCATCGAGATATAATGTAGTACGTAATATCTCGATGACTAACATGAATAAATTTAAGGTGCACGGTAGCTAGACGTCTAAGTACGTCAGGTTACCCACGGTCATGGTTGTGTCATAAAAAAAACATTAATTTACGTGTGTGTTAAATGTATTAATTTATGTGTGCGTGTTTTATTTAAACACAAATCGTTGGAAATGCAGATACTTTAAAAGTACCTCTAAAAGTCCGTACACTTGTTTAATTATAGGTTATGGAGGTGTTATAGGCTTTAATTGTTCTGTGGCAGCGACGAATGAACTGTAAAACACGGTTGGTCGGACGAACGATACGGATTCGCATACAAATCGAACATAATTTTATATTTAATACTAGCTGACCCGAACTTCGTACCGCCGTCCGCCATATTTACATATCTGTCTCAGCTTCCCACAGGCAGTGTACAGTCGCGGACAAAAAAAAGACTTTTCCCATTATCTTTTAATTTTTTTCTTTCTAGCAAAAAAAGAATGAAAGAAATCGGACTATGTGTTATTGAATTACAACTAAGTACATATTTTGACTTTCGTCCCCTCTCTCCAAGAAACCGTGCTGAATTTCGGGATAAAAAGTTTCCCATGTCCTACCTCGTAGTATGAACTCAAATCATACCAAGTATCATTTGAATCCATTCAGTAGTTTCAGCGGGATGCGCGGCCAGATACAGACAGACAGACAAAAATTTAAAAAAATACAGTTTTGGCTTCAGTATCGATTATTGAAAGCCCTCCAAAAAAAATTCAAAATATCTTTAATATATAGAATTGGACCTGTTACAATTTTATTATAAGTAAAGATTACTTCAAAGTGTTAGAATACGTAAAATGAAAGAGCACAAAAAATCATTCTCGTTCCACGATTAATAGTTTTTTCTCTGAATGTCGTCCGGTAAACGTTAATTCTTAAACCTTGGTCCGTTAATGCAAACTTTATTAGGGTTGCTGCTTCTCAAATAAATATAATTTTTTTAAAGGACGAGTTCATATAAACTTAAGGCCTTATTTTATTTTAAATATACCTTACGTATATTAAAATCAATTAAGCCTATTAGCTTACTTGAACCCGCCATTAAACTAATGAAAAATATTTTCATTCATGAATAAGAATAGATCCACTATATACCACATATAATTAATGTGTGACTATAACATTATTGATGCTGGTCTTCCATTCTTCTCCTTTTCACCTTCAACTACGGTATTAACTATCTAAACCCTCTATAATTTGAACTAATGTAACTCCTGTATACCAGAATCAACAGTGACCATAAAACACACTGAGTTATGGATGTCACTCGGGAAGTCTCAATAAAAGTTAGAAAAGTAACTGCATTAGTTTGAATTCTCGAAACTGCCTGTCATTTGTTATAAACGACATGAGTTCATCTATCATGAGTTTATGCAAATCATATGCAAAAAATATTAAATTGAGTGAGTGGCAGCCCTGATCAGGTCATAACGAGATACCCATTAAGTTTAATTTAGATGCGTGTCGCCATTGAGACTTCCAATCGGAACGGAAGTTATTGAGACACTCAAATAAAGACATGTCAATATTTAATATCAAATTTAAATTGATATTTGTACTTAGTTCCGATACTGATAGTGAGTATAGAGATATTTATTTGGAAGAAGACGTAGATCGATTGA
Source organism: Diaphora mendica (assembly GCA_949125395.1). Classification (NCBI taxonomy): domain Eukaryota; kingdom Metazoa; phylum Arthropoda; class Insecta; order Lepidoptera; family Erebidae; genus Diaphora; species Diaphora mendica. The sequence goes on from OX421317.1 coordinate 1,505,068, forward strand.
CCATAGGGTTTATCTCAGCGCTAAGTTTTTTTCAATTTTATTTCTTTAGTAAGATTTTTTCTAGAATTATGAAAATGTTAAATTGTTTTGTATACGCTGAAAAAAATGTAAATAAGTACCTTGAGTTAGTTTAATGGTACATAATTATGCTGTTTTTGTCGCAAAAACGCCAACTGAAAAAGTCCCAGGAAATAATTATCTACAGCTAATTTTAATTTAACAAAAATAATTGATGTTATAAATTTATATTATACAGCATTATTTATTCTTCATTGTCATTTATTTAATTTTGATTCAAATAATTATTTATTTGAGAATAATTACGTTGCAAATAATGGTATTCGCGAGTATAAATAATTATCTTATGCCATACTTGAACACTTATGAAATGATAAAAAAATCACTCAAGATAAATAAATTATTAAATTTAATTAGGTAAATACTAAATACATTTCGCAAATACTAGATAAAAAAAATAACAATATTGACATACAAAGTGTCAAAAATTCTTCGTATCATAGCTTACTGGTAGCGTTCCCAAAATATTTGCAGCATTACCACGTTGAAATACCAAAAAAAAACATTTATATACATTTTTCCTTGTCAAATAAATAACTGAACTCATTTAACAGCTTCCAGCAATACATTCCACAAGCAGTTACTTGTACTTTCAAAAATTCATCACAGAACGTTGTAGAATGCGTCAGACTTTTCAACGTCAATAAAATTATCACGATGACTATTATGTTGTGTGAAAGAAATCCCATGTACTTGAATAATAACAGACTAGATAGTGAATGTGGATAAGTAGGTATTTACCATTCTTTCATTAATTCCAACTGCATACAGTAGAAAGCTGCATCATTTCATTGAGATCCCACAGTGCACAAGATTTCGCTCGCCTTCTGGGAACGCGCAAAAACAATGGTGCGCGCAAAAACTCAGGATTATTGTTCGACAGATGCGGCGGATGCGCTTGCGACGGGCACGCCTTGCCACAAAGCAGAGATATATAACGAGTAATACAAGTTGGGAATCGTCGGTGCTAAAGCAAGAACTAGAAAATAATAAAAAAGTAGTCAATATTTTATTGGAATTTCTTGAAAATAAGTTAAAAATGTATCTTCTGTTGAAGAAACGAGTGATACTGGGCTTGAATATAGTTGGAACTAGTTTTTGCTCGCGGCTCCGCCTGCGTGTATGACGGTTATCGCGCTAAAGAGCAGCCTATGTCCTTCTTCTAGAATCAAAGTAGCTCCATGCCAAAATGTGTGAAAGCGTAACATACAGATTATCTGTACTTTGGAATTTATGACATTAGTATGGGTTTTATAATAATTTAACATGATTAGAAAAGTCAGAGCTATATTTTCAATTTATTTAGGGTCATTCGAATAGGGAAAGTGTAGAATAAGGTTAACCGCCCAGACACGTAATAAGGTAACCGCTTATCAAAAAGGTTACCTTATCTATACTTATAATAAAAATGTAACAGGTCAAATTCTGTACATTAAAGATAATTAGAAATTTTTTTTTGGAGGGCTCTCTATTATCGATACTGAAGCCAAAACTGTAATTTTTTTCATTTTTGTCTGTCTGTCTGTCTGTATCTCGGCCGCGCATCACGCCGAAACTACTTAACGGATTCAAATGAAACTTGGCATGATTTGAGTTCATACTACGAGGTAGGATATAGGATACTTTTTATCCCGATATTCAGCACGGTTTCCTGGAGAGAGGGGATGAAAGTCAAAATATGTACATGGTTGTAATTCAATAACACATAGTCCGATTTCATTCATTCTTTTTTTGCTAGAAAGAAAAAAATAAAAGAGAACGGGAAAAGTCTTTTTTTTTGTCCGCGACAGTACACTGCCTGTGGGAAGCTGAGACAGATATGTAAATATGGCGGTACGCCGGTTCGCCGGGTCAGCTATTAAGAATAAATAGATAAGTATAACTTTACATTAAAGTGCTGATTACAATTTTAGTTCACATTATATCATAGTTACAGCTGGTTTGCAACGTGTTGGTTTCAGTAGTAAGTTGGTTGAGGTGTTTTCTTAACGGTTTATTTTCACTTGATAGCTTAATAAAAACGATATATTAAATTGAACACGGCAAAAATTTCGTTGCTATTAAATTATCAAGTAGGTAAATATTTTTGCATTTGGACTACTGCGTCTTTGTCGACACATTGTCTCATAATTTTTAAGTCACACTCAAACCGTTTACGACCGTCAGCCACGTTTTGATAAAACTTTTATTGATTATTGTCTTAAATTGTAACGCTGTGGTTCTTTTTGTTACTGTTTTCACATAAAAGTTTACATGAGTGTTGAGTACAGGAAAATAAGTACATAACGTTGATTTACAAATTAGCTGTGTCCCGGGGTGTTACCCGCAATTAACCTAAAATGTACCTTTTTGGGATGGACATTTTTTTTGGGATAAAAAGCATCTTAAATGTTATTTAAGATGTAAGCTACGTCCATATCAATTTAAGGTAGCGATGCTGTAAAACGAGACTAGCCACTATCCAGAAAAGACAAATATCATTTTTACTGTTACTTTATTTTTAGAGATAATGGTAAGAAAGTCATATAATATTTTTAAGTATTATAATACTAGTTGTTGCCCGCGGCTCCGCCCGCGTATATGTCGTTTATCGCGGCAAAAAGGAGCCTATGTGTTATTCTGATGTATAGGCTATATTACTGTAAAGATTCATCCAAATCCGTTCACTAACAAACATCCATACTTACAAACTTTCGCGTTTATAATATTAGTATAGATTTATTTAAAAACCTTGTAGTTCACTTTAGTAATGGTGCACCTCTGGTTCGAATCTCACGACCTTTGCTTAGCAGAGATTACTGATAAGTACATACAATAAGATAATATTGAAGTGTGCACATATCGAAAGAGAGTTAAGTATATATAGATAGTGATTTGGACCCAAATTATGGATCAAATCGCGATAATGCTTCAATGTTTTGCTAGGTAATTTTCTTAGTGAAATATACCCATATCATCGTCAGTATCAGCCAATAACAACATCCTTATATACATAGTTATATACGTAGTTAATACATAGTTCGCCGCTGGATAAAGGCCTTTCCTATGTAAGGAAGTTTTATCTACTATGACATACTAACACTATGGTTAACTAACTTTTAAACTTTCGCGTTCCATGTTATAATAATAATTATTTTTACGGGAATTAACGCGATCACTTATTTCAAAGTGTTACATACCTCTGTTTTGCCTGACGTTTCGACCAGGTTGCACTGGCCGTGGTCACAGGCTGACTGGCTCAGCGGCGCAGTGACTATGGTTTACATTTAGTGATACGAATAAGGCTCTGGCCGTTTGTATGTTGGTTATCGCGGTGATCATATTTAGGGTTAATAACACCTGTAAAAATGATGAGGCTTTCTATAGGTAAAAGAATTTTCAAAATCGGTCCAGTATATCCAGAGATCACTCCCTGCCAACTCACAAACTTTATCTCTCTAAAATATTATTAAAGTTAAGTGAAAAGACACGTGTTCACCCATTTAGTAATAAATCTTTAATAATTCTGGTAACTTAATGTATAACCGCAGTTAATATTGAGAAGAAGTTTTAAGAGCTCTTTGTGAAATGCGTCGAAATGTTTAAGTCGAATTAATTGATAATAGTTCAAATTAAAATTAAAGCACATGCATGCGAGATACGAATAAAACATACCCCGTTTGAACAAAAAATATCATACAAATTGTCTATGGAATCATGGCAAATCCACCCAAACAAGTTTCTATAACACCTTTTTGAAGCAAAAGACTTTACATAACGTGCTAATCCTTTTAGATTATAAAAAGAGGCGTTTGCCAATTTAAAAAAAAAATCTTTTTTAAAATAAACAGTGTTCCTTTATCAACCACATTCCGGTCGACACAATAGAGCACCAGGTAGTCTAACAATGGATGGTGAAGCGGATGTATCCGGCGCCAAACAAGGGATGAAACATGTGCGTGCGCAAGTGTACGATCACGTCAATAGACGAAATTAGAGCTGTCCTCGTATCAAGCTGCATACTTGATAAATATCCGGTATTCATCGAACTATAGGTTGTGGGAATTAATTTTGGCAAAGTTTTTCAGAATGGTCGCAAAATGCATATGGAAGTTTAGTTGGTTACTTTCAAAAGTGAGTTTTTTTCAAAACGGTTAAATTTAATTTCATAGTATTTCAAAGTCAATAAATTTCAGCCGGTATATGTACACGAAAGTTATATAGACCCGTAAGACCAGTTTGGTCAAACACTGAAGCAGGACTTCGTTAAAAGCCTGATAAATATCTAAGAGCTACGCTTCGGCATGAATGGGCCAGCTCGACCGGAGTGATACCACGGCCTCACAGAAAACCGGTGTGAAATAGTGCTTACGCTGTGTTTCACCGAGTGAGTGAGGATACTGGATGCCCATACCCCAATCCCTCCCCCTATCTTCCCCTCCCCCATCCCCCAAAAGCCGGCAACGCACTTGTGACGCTTTTGGTGTTGCGAGTGTCCATGGGCGGCGGTAATCGCTTACCATCAGGCGATACGTCTGCTCGTTTGCCCGCCCATTACATAAAAAAAAAAAAAAAAAAAGAGCGGCGGCGACTTTTTGCAGCGATGCAGCAGCGAGGCTGTCGCGCGTTCGCATCAATGCAGTCGCAATACGGTCGCAAGCTGTGTGCCCTCGCCCACATAACCACGATTCAGTCGCGCTGCAAACGCCACCCTCCCTCTATTCTTCCCCCGATGTCGTCCGACACGCTCGCGCTTTGCATCGATATAGTCGCGATGCTGTAGCTGTAGACTACAACGCGTTAAGGCGCGTCTCCACCGAAATTTGACAACACAAAAAAAGGTTGACGACACAAAAGTTGCTAACTTTTGTTCGGTGGAGATTCGGTTTTACAGAAACTTTTACCACCAACACGTGTTGACAACACAATAGTTGCCAACTTTTGTTCGGCGGAGGCTCAGCTTTAGTAGCGCTGGAAAGGTCGCCGTAGGCGAGCGCCCTTAAGCGTAAGAGGCTGGTGCTGTAGGTATATCAGGAATATTGTAAATGGTATTATACCTGCAGATTTCAAATCATATCAAAAAAATACCCAACCAAATACAGTGTTTTAGACATAAATACATCTTTACATCTGAATTAAGGATTGTTAAATAATGTTTCATAGTTTTTTCCTATTGCATGAGAGCGAACAAGCGTCCCAAGAGGCACGCAGTGACCGGCACGTGCGCCCTCTTCAGCCTAGGGCGAATACACTACTGCAGATACGGACTTATCACAATATATTGTCGTCAGATATCTCACACATACAGATCCCAGAGGAACCATCCCAATCGTTATCCGGGTGGTTTATCATCCATTTGTTTATCACGTCACTGGTTTTTGACATATTATGTATAAGTATTTTGTCTCTTTTGAACCTATTTTAAAATAGCAAGAGGTTTAGATCTCCTCAAAGCTTCGTCATTTATAAAGCGATTTGGAAAATTCTATTTTCATTGTAAAGGGTATGCTTTCCATTCTTTTCTATTCAAATTTGCAGAAAAAATTAAGAATTAAGAAATGAGTTTATTCCAATATTACTAAACAAAATAAAAACGATGATTTTGGCTATCGAAGTCCATGAAACTTTTTTAAAACATGTCTGGAGGCACTCAATTCCTGACTCCAACTCTAAGTAAGAGCACTATAGATGTATTTGAATGACACAGTTCTAATGTAAGGTTGTTTGTTTGTCTGTAGGAATGCTGAAACACGTGGCGGTGTCGCCGCATCGCGCGCGTGCCGACTCCGTGAGCCTTGCCTCGTCCGCCTCATGCTGTAGCCTTGGCAGCTTGGACAACAGGCACGACTCCGTCGGCGATCTGTCCCACAGAACGGTGAGTATTACAACTATTAATTATTATTATTAAGCCTTTTATTTCCACATCATGATATTTAGACTCCAAATATTTGTAAGTCACGCCAGTAACTCCTTGAATATAGTGTTGACATGGTATCGTCTTGTGATGTGGATCCCATTTGGGTGAAAACCTCATCTCTCAATAGATGTACAAATATACATGTATTAAATTTTTCAAAGTTCTGAAGAAAAGCATCAAAATTCTGTTTTTTTCGTTGCCGTTTTCATGTATTAGTTTTTGTATAACGATGTTGAGTATACATTTTTCTAATTTTTTAATATATAACTCCTTGCTTGAGAAACAAAGTTCTAAACAATGTAGGTAATACAAATTTATATTCTTATTTTTTTATTTATCTGTTTAGTATTATTTTTTCATGCTGTATGAATTTCTGGACATTCTCTCCATTATTCTCGCAAAAAATCTCATTTTAAACGATAATTTTACTGTACTACATCAACCGTATCGCTGGAATCACTAAATGACAATCAAGCCAGCAAGAATTTATGAAAAACACGTGGTTTTAATCGTCAGAGAGAGAGATAACAAGCATTACACGGATCCGAATGATTTTCGCGCGCGATACGAAAGTGCATACTTCAATAAAAAGTAGGTGATTGTCAGTTGAAGTTATATACTGCTACATTACATGCAAAATTAAATATCAAACTATTTTCGATCCGTGTTTATTGGAAAGCAGGAATGCATGATAATTTATGAACGTAATATTAGTTAAGGCGTAAAGTATTTCAAATTTTCATACTGTATCCTATATTATTTCACTATTTAACTATTATTATTAGGTTGTTACTATATTATTTAAGAATACCAATAACAAGTTCCTATCATGTTAGTCTATAATAGTTGGTCCAGTTGTGGACATGGGCCGTCTCCAGGTGCCAGAAAATCGCGGTGATATTCCAGTACGAGTCGTGACGATTATCGTTAGAACAAATAATACTTATAAAGAAATTAGAAGATATAACAAATAATCCTTCATTCACGGCGACGGCGATTACCCTTTTTTTATGATCTAGCCACCAAAATGACTCTACTCTGCCTGATGGAAAGCATAAGTAGAATCCAAAAGTGGTGGTCACTATCCTCAATGTGAACGTGGACAGAGCAGCATAGTCTCCCACACTATGGCGGCCTAGTGAAATGCTTTTTCACGCCCCGCTTTAAAGGACCCGGGAGCAAAATGGGAAGGAAACACGTTACAATAGTTACGATATTTGAAGAACACCATTTATGATAAAGAGTTATATATATGGAACAGGTATTAATATTAGGAACTGTTATTTTCATTACTTCAAGTAATTACTATTTAAAAGTGCACATATAAATCAAAAACAAGATTTCATAAATCTAAGATGACAGTGATATGACACCATGCGTGCACATCATCATCCGATTTCACTTTCTTGCCTTTAATGGCGGAATTTCCTATGGTTCCCATAAGATAATGACATGGGAACTGAACTTGGTATCACTCATCTTGTAAACGACAGGAAATACTTTGTGTGGTTATCAGTGATTGTATTTGAATATGTTAATCTACCTATTATAGCATATTCATCCCATTAAATCGTATTTATAGAGAAAGTACAGATTGAAGTATGGGTTTCGACAGTAATGGAATTAGTGGTCATAGAATCCCATACAGTTTAATTATTCAAAGTTTCTTTTCTTTTTCTTCAAAAAAGGAGGAGGTTATCAATTCGACTGTTTTTTTTTAAATGTTTGTTACCTTATAACTTTGGACTGGGTGAACCGATTTTGATGATTCTTTTTTTAATCGAAAGGAGATATCCCTACGGTAGTACCATAATAAGAACATCAAGATAAGATCTGATGGCATCCAAGAGAAATCGAGTCGAACCTTGAAGTCGGTCTATGTTTTTGTTAAAATTTTACTTGTTGGTTTAATAGACGTGGGTACAATTTCTCCCAGGATTAAATTTTCTGGTTAGTGTGATCATTTCTTACATATTTCAGTGGAATTCATCTATAATAATTATGTGTTTTGAAATGCTACTACCTACTGTTACATAAACAGTGGTTAGGCTTTTCTATTGTGGTTTCAAGACCACGATAAATTCAAACAAGTTGGTAAAATATTTTTCATAACTATGCAATGGGTATTGAGGAGGCTGATATTATTTTCCTTATTTACCATAGACAACAGGCGTAAAACACATTATGACGTTTTACATTGCTTTTATTAATCATAATGATTTAGTAGGGATTGCCTTTAGATAGTAGGAGACTGAAATTTCATAATAAAAAACATAAAAATGCCACTTGTACTCGTTTTCGTATTTATTTACAAGCTTTTTATTAACTTGCAATGTATGTATGTATGCATGTATGTTCGGGTGGAATCTTGCAACTCAATTTTGAAACAGATATCTTCAACTGATTTTGCTGAAATTTTCCAAGCATATGTATACAGCGTGACAATACAATATTATAATGACATGGAGCTGATCTGATGCTGGAGCTGGAAGGTGGCCATAGGAACTCTGTAAAGAAACGTCGCAACATCATCGAGTTTGGACTCGTTTGATTCGACGTCGCATTCCAGTAAAAGCATGTTTTTAAAAAGCTTTTTAATTTAATTTATTGCTCGTAAAGAAAGAAATGTCACTCAGTTGCCGTGAATACTGCCTCGGTGGCGCGGTGGTAGCGTATGCGACTGCTGTGCTTGAGGTCTCGGGTTCGATTCCTGGGTCGGACCAAATGTTTGTATGATCTGCAAATATTTGTTTCGGAGTTTGGGTCTTTTCTATGTATAATGTGTATGTATTTACAAAAAAAAAAGAGTATTATATATGTATTATATCAGTTGTTTAGTACCCATAACACAAGCTCTGCTTAGCTTGGGACTAGATGGCGTTGTGTTAGATGTCCGAAATATTAAAAAAAAAAAAAAAAAAAAAAAAAAATTCGGTCCTTCTAAATGCACATTATTCATGTCATTTTTGCCGCCAACCATATTGTAATAATATAATAATACTGCGAACAAAGTATGAAGTGAAAATTTCAATAATGACTTTTGTAAGTATGTGATAATATCACAACATTAATACTCACAAGATTAAATGATTTGATTTCGTTTCGTTTCATTACTCACTCATTATTTCTTAATATGATAAAATTGTATAATTGCAAATTGTATTCAGAACAAAAGACCTGTAAATGGCGCAATTTTATAATTATTTTTTATAATCTGTGATCTAATAGTGCATCTACTCAGTCAGTTAGTCAAATGAAACGATAGCCGAACTTGTATTATGATTTAATCTGTGACAATATGACATGTGTAAGTTTTAGTTTAAAAAAAGTACACCGTTCTAAACCTCCTTTGAATAGTCGAATATAATTATATTTTGTATTTTTACCTAGATTTATTAACACTTGAAGTCGAATAAAATTCGATATTTGGTATATGTATTTCGATTATTTTTATAGAATTTAACAAGAATGAATGTAATATACAAATCTATTTCTTTATAATCACTTTTCATACTCAGGTACCTTTGCTAAATTTAAGATTTTGAAACAATCATGTTTGTTTTATTTAGAGGTGTTTGTTACATAACAGGAATAAAGTCAAGGTTGCTTTCTGTATGCTAAAATGGTATTTAATGGTATCCTGTTTATATTTGAGTGATTAATCGTATATGTAATCGTCTCATGTCATAAATTTGAGACTTGCGCAAATCGGACGCCGCTCCGCCGCCGCCAGGTTGCGCTATGTCATACAAATTAACAACAATCTTATAATTAAAGTAATCTTTATTTTCGACATAACTTAATATTCACACACCAGCTTATTTTTTATTACGAAAAATAAATTGTTGTCTGGACTGCAGCCAGCAAGGTCTTCTAACTGTTTCTTGTAATATAAAACCGAAAATTTTCAACATAATTCCTGGGAATTTCTCACAATAGGACAATTTCGGCATTGGGTTCAGTCATTACCACGCTTCTAATTAGCCACGACACTGAGGTAGATGGCCAGCCGAGATACGGAGATGTTTTCTCGATTGTTCGCGACTGTGAATTTCGTTAGTTACCTTATTGTTTCACGACCAAGAAAGCGGTGAGATCTCCAAATAGTGTTCTGGCCGACATTTTGGATCGTTACCGTCTTTGTAATGCACCTTTATAAGTAGTAAAACTTTGGTTAATTATGCATGAGGTGTAGTTATGAAAAAAGTTTCGAATTTTTCACATCGTTCACCTCAAAGTTGATTGTTATGTTCTAATCTAAAAGTTATTGTAGAAGAAACTATTCTTGAATGTGTGAGAAACGTTATTGACGTGAATATAACATTTTTAACGATTTTATTTCATGATAACTGCAGCAGCAAGCAAGAGTTAGACACTTGATTTTTTACACGGTCTTTGTGTGTAAATTATTTCATATCTTAATTTTGAATATATTTGGCAGAATGCGTCTAACAGGATCGTAGATTGCTCTGAAGACATCATCCAGTCAAAGCTGATGATACTGATGTATATTAGGCACAGTGGAATTTAAAAGCAATCGGCCAAAAACAAAGCGGATTCGATATACAAAGTGGCCAGAAATAAGGAACCTACACGATTTATGAAATTCGAAAATAATTAAAAACAATCAACGAAAATGGAATTAAAGTAAAATAAAGATGATTTACTTACACCTACATGACAATGCTATGACCGGGTCAACAAGGCCTTTGGCATATTTAGGGATGGTATTCTTTTATAAATATATTTTATTTTTTGTATTTCAGCTTTATTTAAATGAGAGCTATATTTGTAACATACAAAACTATGTCATGAATATCCTTGGTACCTATGTATTTTCTATACTACGACGAATAGAATAAAGGAAAACTTAGTAATTCCCCCTTTATTTTCTTCATACATAATTCGACCTCCTGAATCAGTTTTTCAGTAAACCATAAACAAATTACGCATAATGTAATACTGCTACAATTTGGGGAAATGGGGAATTTCTCTAATTTCTTATGTTATTCAATTTTCCAATAATTCTTAGAAATTCCGATTAGCAATGTCAACGGAAATATGCCTGATAAAGAATTACATATAAATAGCCTGATAAATGCTTTTACGATTTATGTGCAGGTACGGCCCGGCAATATTGTATGGTGAGGTGACGCATGCGTTACGTTTTAAATACGTTAAGTAAGATGTATTTTTCTATATGCTAGGTATATATGGTTTATGCTACCATTAGACTGGTTCTAATAGCAGAGTCGCCTGTGATAAGGTCAGTCTTCCTTTGGGATATAGGTAGTAACGTCAATGGATATGATGACAGGCTCTGTCAGCGACTGTTTAATGTGTTCTTAGTTATTTTACCACGCTGCATATTAAATATTAAAAAAAAAAACAATACATATAGTAATTTAGGACAAATAACGTTGACATATGCGATTGACGGCAATAGACTTGCCCCCTGATACGCAAATGGGATTGAAATTATAGTGTGCCAAATTTGGATGACAGTTCAATAAAACTTATCAAGAGGCCGATTGATGGTTTGGTCTTTAATAAAAAGTACAGAACTATTAATATGTACATATAACTTATTTTAAAATAATAGTTTATAAACAAATTAAAATGGTAAATGTAATATTGACAGTACAAATCGAAAAAAATAAGACAAGAGATCTAATCACAAGAATCATACTATGAGAACTGAAGCATCTTATTTTTAACAGTTTTTTTTTTCAAATTTCTTTTATAACTGTAATAGTATGAATTAGCTTTTTAAACAAAGAACAATTATAAAGGATTTCCAAAAAAAGTGAAAGTTTCGAAAGAGTGAAAGGTTTTCTTCGATGTAAAACGATTACCGTCAGGATAACGCCTACCTATCGCGTCAGCTTCTTTAAAAAAAAGCAATTGTTTATGGTATGGCAGTAGATAAACATAGTTTACAGACTTTATTTCTTCAACCTATTTTAAAGAACTGACCTCGTTAGTCGATTATTAAGATATCGAGTGATTATTTATCTAGAATTTCATTGTTATTTTTTGTTCAAGTTTAATACAAGTTTCACAGATGGAGATGGTGACCATGTGTACTCTGTTTATGGTTTTAATGGCCACCTACATAATTCTTTGTTATAATTTACATTCAACACATGCTCCTTAAATCCGTGTTAACGGCTTGCAATATGTATTGCTGTTGAATTTATTATTTTTGAAGGATTAAACAATAAATTTTAAAATACTCGGATTGAGGTTATGTTTGTAAAGTGGCATTATAAATATTTCTGTCACTGAATAATGACAATACTATTTTGTTTTTTTTTTATGTAGGTAACATAGACACATCACATCACAACAGCCTTTAATAGCTTTAATCTTTCATTCCCTCATTTAACACTACACGCATGGGAGTTATTAGGGGTGTACCGATAAATTGGTCTGAAGACGAGCTAAAATAAAATATAACTGTGCCTATAGGAGCTGGTAATATCTTAAAAGTTAGACATTTGAAGAGGAAAAATAATGTCAATACCAATAGCGAATTTGTTCCTATAGAAACTGTCGTTTTAACTTTTGATGGCCAAGTGTTGCCGAAGAGAGTATTTCTTTGTTATAACGCTCTTCCTGTTGACCTTTACATATGTATTCCCTACTATCCAGTGTTATAAGTGTTGCAGATATGGGCACATAAAAATCAATGCAGGTCAATTTATAAATGTGGTCAAGACCACTTAGGAAAGAATTGTTCTATCAATGATGATTTTGTTACTTGAAGTCTTTGCTCTGGGCAACACTTTGCCATAAGCAGAAAATGCCCTGAAGTATCGCGACAAAAATCCAAAAAAGAATCAATGGCAAAAAATTGCATTTCATATTCTGAAGTCGTAAAATTACACAAGCCAATAACCAAATCGTATGCAGATGTACTTGCATCTATAGCACCTCAGACTTATAATGCCACTCTCTCTCACACTCTGAATTCTCCTTCTAATAATCAAACCATAGAACCTCATACAAGAAAACAGTTTCAATAAAAAAAACCCTCCTCAAATTAATAACACAAGTTATGATCGTGCAGCTCATGAAATATTAATCAAAGATTATAATATTCCATCTCCATCCATCCATACAGACATGTCTGTAAGAGAATTAATCAATATTTAATTAATAAATTATCGCAATCTAGTACTCCTTTACCGTCCAACGTTGCTGCTTCTCTATCAGATAGATTAATCCCAAATAATACCGATAATGGATCAAATCCCATCAGTAATGCAGTGGAATTGCCGTAGTATCAACAGCCAGTATCAATAATATCCCTTGTTTCCCTTCGTATCCCTTTCCCTTTCCGACTTAAATTACATTGCTAATATTGCTGTTGTTCATAAAAACGCAAGACATTAATCATGACACATGAGACATATCATCATCTATCATTAAATTAAATTATTAAGTTTTATGCATTTCATCTTTCCTTACATTCATGAATATCGTTTTTAAAACCTATCTGATACCTATCCTATTTAAATTCCGTTTTCCTAAAATCCACTGGTTTTTTTTTTCAAATGATTTCCCTAGCTTTACTTGCTCTTGGCATAAGCACAAATCGTGCATTGCCATTGAATAAAAAAAATAGCTTTAATAGTACCTACTCTCCCAGGGGTGACAGCATAAAGTAATTGAGTGACAGATTAGAAAATAATATGTGGTTTCCATATTGTTTTCTCATCTTTTTATAACGGAGAACAACTAACACAAGGGTCATAAGTGCGTGAGTCCTTTCCTCAGACCAAGGAAAAGGAGTTTTGGATTTCGGTTACTTTATCAACATTTCTTAAATTCTCCTTTTGTGTTGTTTTGTTTTCATATTTAAGTCTCGCTTTAAAAAATTTAAAGATGATTATTTATGATATAACTCACATTCTTTCTATGTAAGAAGGTGGTACATTGTTCCCTAATAGTTTCACTTGGTAGAAAGCCTTTTAATGAGCGGAAGTGACATCTACGGGTCCGACGTGTAAGCCACCGGCACAGTACTGTTCACTGTTGCGCAATCACACCGGATATGTGTGTCTTTTTACGTGATAATAACTGTTGATAAAAATGCGAAACAGATTTAGACTGGTCAAAAACAATTGCCAAAATAAATACTGGGTACATACATAAATATATATACAAACATATGAGCAACATCAGAATATTAATATACCTACTAAATCTATTCTTAAAATGCTAAACATAATGTATAAACTTCATGATATGCATAGTTAAGCAATATGACATCCCCATCAATATTCCCGCTAAATACTCGATAGGAAGGCGTCATGTGACGTCTATTCTCTATGATTAGCGACCAGTGCGCCAGTGCGCATGCGTTCCCACGGCGCCATCTCGACATGTGTCAGCCAATGTTAGACGACTATCAGTGGTATGCACATTTTGTACTTGTTTTGATGCTCGTGCACTACTGCGATAATGGTGTATAATGTTCTTAAAAACATAAGCGCGCGTAAAGTATAAAAATGACTGTTGACAATAAAAAGCAAAGAGAACCATAGAAATCTCACAATTAATATGATTTTCACATTACTTCCCAATCCCAAAGCCACATCCACATATTTATATTTACATACATTCATAATACACAACTCTCTTTCTGGCGCAGTCAGGTAAAAAATATTTTTAAAGTTATGTATGCAAAAAATATTTCATAATTAATAAGATCACAATGTGAGTAAAAGCTTTTTAAAATTACTGTAACTTATATACATACTGCAAGGCCAATTTACATTAAACTCTTCCTTTCTACTTGCCAAAACCAAAAAAACTTATTTTTTAAGTAAACGGTAATTGTTGATAAATTAAAAAAGTTAATAAGGACAACCTGTTATGCCCTCGACCGACGTAAAGTCTACATTTCTCTTTTTCTTGGTTTTGCACCATAATTACTTAGTTATAACAGTACCGTAAAGAGTGCATTCATTATTTTCAGATTAGAAAACAATATGGGAACTGCGGATGGGGCGTGGTTTTCCATTGTTCTGGATTGTAAGGAACTACGCCATGTAATAGCAATTATAACCCGCCATGTTGGTATCTAGCTACGTATTGCGCTCATAAATCATAAGTGACAGGTTTTAATATTTTATAAGTAACACTGGTATATATAAAGTTCAGCTTTTAGAAAATATGAGCACGGCTCGACCGCAGTGGTACCATGGCCTCACAGAAAACCGGTGTGAAACAGTGCTGTGTTTCACCGAGTGAGTGAGGATAACGGAAGCCCATACCCCAAACCCTTCCCCCAATCCCCGTCCCCATCCCCCAAAGGCCGGCAACGCACTTGTGACGCCTCTGGTGGTGAGGGTGTCCATGGGCGACGGTAATCGCTTACCATCAGGCGATACGTCAGATCGTTTGCCCGCTATACCATTAAAAAAAAGATTTATTTTGGTCTTTATCTCTTTGTCTTCCTAGTCTCGATTTTAAAAATGTAATCTATGTTGTCTATTGTATTCGTGAGGGGAGGTGTCGCAAGAACCGGCTAAAGGAGCAAAGTACTCAGGATTGCAGCACTGCAAAGAGAAGGAAACCTTGAAATAAACCCTATACTGCTTTGTATAGGGTTTAGGTCTGGCCGGCGTAGTGTACTTAATAGACCAAATAGACGTTTCTAAGGAGGGGCCTATATCTGGACATATACCTCCTAATGTCCATATGTAGGCCCCTTAAAAAGAAAAAGAAGAAAAGCTGCTCTTTAGATGGTATAGCTGAGATACTAATGAGTACCTCCTAGTGCTGGGGTCTTCAAAGTCTAATAAAAGTATATTATTATACAAGTGCTTATGAAATGATCATATTACATGATATAAACAGTGAACACAGTTATCGTTGCGGATCGTTCGCTGCTGTGATGAGTTCGCGTTACTTGAGCGGACATCCAACACGCACACTGTCATGTGACACGCTTTTATATACTTATAACCGACTCGAGTTACAATAAATATGATGAAGTGCGAAGATTTATATGTTCTCGTACTCGTTGATGTTAGCTAGCGACAGAACAAATACAATCTCTTCTTTCATGAAACTATTTTGGATTGACGGCTAATTTTAACACAAATATCCTTTGTGAAAATCACTGGCCACCTATGTGTCGTTTTTTTTAAATATGTTTAAGGGTTATCTGTCACTCTTCTTTTGTTTGCAGCAATGGACGTCTCGCGGAAAGCTTTTCGTGCTTTGATTTTCTATTATTATAAACGAGGGTTAACCTTCAAGGAATCTCAAGAAAATTTACAAGCTGCTTTTGGGGAGTCTGCTCCTGCGTTAGCAACAATTGGTAACTTATTGGTTTCGTGCATTTAAACGTGGTCGAGAGAACTTAAACGATGACCCCATCCCCGGCCGACACGTATAGTCTGTACCTACCTTACATTTGATAAGTTCTGCCGTGCGAGAGTCATGCTTTGGCACATATTAACCGATTAGAAAGGAGAGGAGTACCGATCTGGAGTCTCTGCAGTTGCAAATGTCAATATGCGGTGTTAGTTACTACCTAATCATCAGGTTAATCCTCTGCTGGTTTGCCTCCTATAGCTACTTTAGAAAATTGTTGTGAATGTTCTATGGCTGTATCTTAAATGTGATCCGATTTACTTTTAAATATTACTTTCAAAAATAAAGTACTTTATAAACTTTCTTGAGGCATCATGATATTGAGTTCTGTTTCATTGCGTCTTAATAATTTGACAAAAAAATTACGTTAATGTGTAATTGCAATTCAAAATTCGAACACCATTGAGGCAGTTCAGTAAGGAATTTGGAACATGTTATTTATTTAAAAAACCAAAGACAAAAATTTTACATTCTTTTACTTGCACGCGTAACCTAAAGTCAGGTACCGACTCATAAATGTAAAATGCCACGATGACAGAAATCAACAGTTTAATTTTCGAGAATTCGTAAACATCTCAAGGGCGATTGACATTACTTCATACCACAATCAATACAGGATATTAAAGCCAAGTCGGCAGCAAACATCCTGTTATCTAGATATGGAGTTAAATATCAAAGCGTACGGTGTATCGCGCGGCTGATGCGTACAGTACGCGTTCAACGCGATTTACTTAGGGTTGGCGATTTTCTTTTCGATTTTGTATAAATTAAAGTTGTGTGGATATATTTCTAAAAAAAATCTAAAAATCTAAAGTATTTCAGTATTCTTGTAAATATTTCTACAAATAGAATGAGCTAAATTTTGTGTTAAGTGTAGATTTACAAAATGGAAAACCTACTGGGTGGGATTGAAATCTAAAGTTATTAGACGGATACAAGCCTTACGTTTCATAACTTTACTATTTAATATGTCAAAAATATGCACTTAATATTTTTACTTTGTCTAGACTTCTAGAGAATCTGTTTTGTTTATATTAATGTGGAATTCTCTTAAGAAATTAATAAAAAATATACATAAAAACAGTAAACAAAGAAATAGTGATTCTAGCTGCAACGCGGCAACGGTCAAAAGAGTGCATAACGATATTTTACATACATACGTGTATTTTTATTTTGTATGTTTGACAACCCTGACCATTCTGGACAATATCTCTGTTGGCATGCAGAGCGCGATTTATTGATGCTTAGGGCCATCGACATGGATGCCACTGCAGGTATTAACGTTAGATTAACGTAAAATATTCCCTATTATTATTATAAGTAAGTCGTTAAACACCTTAATTATAAAACACAAAAGCTATGACGACTTTCGTAATTATTATATTTAGCAAGAATTATTTTACTAGTTGCTTAGGGTTGACACAAAAACCAGGTTAATCAAAATTGTTGCCATTTTCGGTGTGAATAGAAACGCAATTAAGAAGTGATGAAAAACATTGCATAGCATAGTAATGTAAATGAAGTCCCAATACCAAAGACCATGAGACAAGAAAAAGCTAATTATTGAAGTAAAAAAAATCGACGGAGATTGTCTTTTTATAACTTCATATACTGAGCATTTGAAAGTTGCGACGTGCTCCCAGTGTCACTCGCACAATTAAGACCACAACACTTCAAACGCCAAAATCCATTAAGCCGTTTAGGTTACAGAGTATGTAGGTACTCAAAAACATAGATACACGCACTCGAAAAAAAATCTCCCGCTTTCTTGCGCAGTCGGCTAAAAAACATTCGCACACAGACACGGCAGTGATCGTCCTTATCGCGATGTAATCTCTCGGATGTAAGTAACCTTCAAACAGACCATTAACATTTCAAGAATAAGGCTGTTCGTTGCTGCGGTTTAGGTGCTTCGAGATCAGCGGAGCGTAAACAAAAACGTAGTGCATTTGATTATACGTTTAATTGTCGTTAGCACAGTAAGGAGTTCATGGTAATGAGGTCTTACTAAATTGTTTTTTTCGTATCACATTATCAAGTTTGTGAATATATTTTGTTAGATTTCTGCCCTAAATGCGTGGTGACGCACAAAGAATACGTAGTGTCTCCACGACTTTTTATCCAGTGGGTGTCGTAAGAGTCGACTTAGGGAGCAAACTCTATAGGACAACGGAACTGCAAGACAAAGAAAACATTGAAAACACATACGGGTCGAAACTTGACATAAAACTATGGTTTACGTCTGGCAGCGTAGTATAGTAGGTCAAACCTTCCCTTTTTAAAGGCGCGTCTCCATCAAAATTGTTAGCCAAATGTCAGCAACTCTTCAGAAAATCGCCAACTTTTGTTTTCGTTGTGTCTACAACACCGAGTCGCAAAGAATTTGAAAAATAAATTAAATTAAAAAGCTTTTTAAACAAGCTTGTACAGGAATGCTTCGAGACGAATCAAACGAGTCCCAACTCGATGATGTTGCGGCGTTTCTTTACAGAGTTCCTATGGCCACCTTCCAGCTCCAGCATCAGATCAGCTGCATGTCATTATAATATTGTATTGTCACGCTGTATACATATGCTTGCAAATTTCAGTAAAATCGGTTGAAGATATCTGCTTCAAAATTGAGTTGCAAGATTCCACCCGAACATACAAGCATACATACATTGCAAATTAATAACAAGCTTGTAATAACATTCTAACTAAGCGTCTCCACAGAGTCAAGAAATATTTGCAACAAGCGTATTATTTTGATGTTTACCGCCGCATAATAGAAACACGGTTTCAAACATTTGTTGACAATTTTTGTTGCCAACACAAGGAAATTACTGAATATGTTCAGGCAGTAAAGTATCCAATCGCTGTAGATGATATGAGTTTTTTCTGCTTGAGTTCACACTGAATGCTTGTAGGTAAGATCGGAATTAAATCTTATATTCTCCTGTGTTTAGTCTTGAATTACCGATTATGAAAAAAAAAATTGTGTCCTTACTCCTAAAATCGAAACCTTAGGTGGTTTTATTAGTCCTAAAACTAATGTGTACTGCGTCACCCGTACATTCTCAAGTACGACGCCCTAGGGTTTTATGTAGGCAGGGGACTATGGTACCTGAAATTAAAGAAATAACAACACGACTAAACGTGTTATACGTTTTTACTGCAAGATAAGAATTTTACAAAATAGGAATACATTATCTTGAGCATTCAAAAATCAAGGTTCCAAATTATATAAATCAATTCTAGAACATTCGCTTCAAACAGGAGTTTTCATCTGCCAGTTGTACATTTTGACGCGGAGGTTGTATAGCTCTTCACCGCGAAGGCCTCGCTCGCTCGCCACAGTACATAAGATTATAAGTACATAGTACTGTTTGTTTATAAATACAGAAATCAGACCAGACATAAACAAACGCATGCGTACAAATATTTACAGAGACAGTTTATTTTTTATCATGAAGTATCTTTAGCAGTAGTTGCTAAACTTAGTTGCTGAGTCAGTCGAAGGGCTGATTGCAATAAAGAACATGTGGCAGAATATATACTATAGCAGTTACGGCATCGCGATATCGGATGCGCGGGCGTCATTTCATGACATCATGCTCGAAGGGCCATGACGCACGACTTTGTTTACATACTGTTTATGTTACACCGTAACGAGTTATTTACTTTATGACTTAGGGCATATTGTTTTACAAATCAATAACTATATATCAATATGTAAAGAAATGTTTTCCTTTAGAATAACGTTTAGAAATATATTGTGGTAGAGCCACGCTTCGGCATGAATGAGCCGGCTCGACCGGAGTGATAGCTCGATCGCCCTCACAGAAAACCGGTGTGAAATAGCGCTTGCGTTGTGATTCACCGAGTGAGTGAGGATACCGGAGGTACCCCATACCCCAACCCCCTCCCCCTATCCCCCTCCCCATCCCCCAAAGGCCGGAAACGCACTTGTGACGCCTGTGGTGTTGCGGGTGTCCATGGTCGGCGGTAATCGCTTACCATTAGGTGATACGTCTGCTCGTTTGCCCCCTATTCCATAAAAAAAAACTGATTTAAACTGTAGCAGATGTCGTGTCAGACCGTGTCGACTGCCTTGAGGAAAATTACTCTTGGGTCACAGGAGATCAACTGGATTGCCTTGTAATCAATTTGGTATTTAATTGTTGACTACTGAACAAATTTGTTTTGTTTACAATTTTGTTTTTTGTCGTGTATTTTCATTCTTCCTTTGTCTTGTGTGTGGGAGTCAGAATATGACCATATTTTTTATGGAATAGGAGACAGACGCGCAAATGGTTCTTCTAGTCTAGGGGACTACCACCCATGGATAATTTCAATTCGAGAAACCAGTGTGCCCCTTTCGAGTACCCTTTCCGCCAAGAATTATTGAGGTATAGAAGTTCTCCAATATCCTCACTTAGAAAAAAGTAACGAAATAATTGTCAAAACTAGCTTTATGTAAGAGTTTATCATCATCAGTTCGAATAAGTCTACTTGTTATTATGCAAATGATAAGATGGTGATAATTATGTGTAGTATACATAAGTACTTAATTATGCTTTATATTGACCTAACACAGTACTCAGAGCAACTAAGACCAATTAATAAATAATTCTATGACTCGATTAAATTAAATTGCACTTCACGGGCTAAGATCGATAACCTGTGACCGCTGTTTATGTAACATTTTATCGAATCATTTGTAGTGCCGACTGTGTGCAATTGGAACTAGGGATGTCCATAATTTATCGATGTTTTAATTTTTTATTTAGATTATTAATTGGTAATGAGATTTAAAGTTATGAGTACTTGATACTTTAAAATATAGACGTATATTTTGAAGAATGTTACAACAAATACCTCAAGCTGTCAGTGTAAACGACTGCACGTTTGGCCTAGTGGTTTAACGGTCACCACGCCGTTTCCTACTTCGCCAAGTGTCGTGGGTTCAAATCCCACGTAGAACAACACTTTGTGTGATCCACAAATTGTTGTTCAGTGTCTGGGTGTTCTTTGTGTCCGTTTCATGTGCGTTTGTAAACCCCAGAACACAGGATTTATTCCTAGTGCGGGAGTTGTAAAAAGAAGAAAAGAAAGATCTACTAAAATGTAATAGAACTTAGTAGGTAACATACTAAGGTTAAATAATTAGGACATTTCATGATATCTATTTTTAAATAGAATAGGTCATAATTTGAATACAATTTTATACCGTAATATGAACTGTAAAATAAAGAAAAAAAAGAGAATATATTTGATCAATAGCAATATAAACCAATTACACATAATATTCCTTAGGATCGTTTTACTAAAATACCTTTAAAATGACTTTAGACAGAAGAATAAATAGGTAACATTCTCAATAAGATTGTGATTTATCGTGTCCGTTATTCAATTATAACTTCTAACACAAATTATAACGTCGCTTTTTAAATGATGTTACAATTAAAAACCATGAAATAACTGGATGCAATTATTAGAACTGTTTAAAGTATCACTTACGTATCTAACACAATTTGTTAGTTTTCGGATGTGCTCAAGAACACATCCAATATTACTTTGAACTTGGTTCAAACGATTATTACAATACTTCAAATTTATAGTTATTGTGAAAGCAATAGTATTTTAGTTTGAAATATAACCTTAACAAATTAAAACAATTTTTTTTTGCACATAGATTTTAAATTCAGCGGCCAATCTCTTTGGATCTAATCAATTACAATCACGGTATTATATAATATGCATTTGCGAAATTTCTCAGTACATATGTAAGTATTATTTAATAATATTTCATGGTCAATACGTTTCAAGTATTCTTGTTTTATGCTTTAGATACAGTGGTTAGATATTGTGTAAACTGGGTAGTGTAATTGATAATTGTGTAATACAGTCTGTTTGTTACTGGCAGTCGTAAGATTTTATTGATTGGTAGATGTATTTAGGATATACGTATTACAATTGAAAGGAAAAATCCATTTTTTTTATTTTTTTATTGAAAAGATAGTATATTTTATGTATTTCTTGTTTATATTTTAAACAATATGTTTAGTGTTTTATTTTATGCAGTTACTTCTTATTTATGAAATTTGAGTCATTAAAAATGTTGAATTTAAATTATGCGTTTTTCCATAGGAGTAAAAATCGAATACTAAAACAATGGCATGTCTTTGAGATTCATTCAGAGTTATATCCACGAAGGGCTAGACGAAGGTATTCATGTTTCTAGCCCTTCGGGAATAAAAGTGTGGGCTTCTAATACTTTTGACGACCATAATTTTACGTTTTAGGAGTACAACCAGAAGAAGCAATACGTTAACGGATACTTCGGGAATAAAATAGGAAATTTCGACATCAAAAATTAAATTATAAAGGAGGCAAGGTAAGGTAAGAATAAAAGAAGGGAATATTGTTTATATGAATGGATTAATGTGTGTTAGTAACATTTAGACTAGCTTGAGGTTGTAGGTCTGTTACTCGAACCGTCCAGTCTAGAAGATCTAGTAATTTAACCTCAATAATTCTTTAATTCTTTAATTTTGCATTCAAATGTTTGATGAGATTATTGAAGAATATTAAAAATATAATATATAAAAATAAAAACGAGTGCCAAACATCGATAAACCCTTGTCACATCCCTTTCGGATACCGGACGAAGGGCCGCGAGCCCTATATTTCGAGACCCACAGGGCCAATTGATCTCAATGAGCAACCGGAAGTTGATTATTGCACCCGGATATGCACTTGTCGGATCCGTCGCGTGCGCAATACAATAGTGCTACTCTACCGTGACTAGGTATTATCACGTAGTTTTTATACTAATGTTCACTGTTATTATAAAGCCGTTTTGTTGCAAGTTATTATGCTTGAATGGTGGTACTGTGTTTGAATTATTGAAAACATAATTTTTATGTATTGTATCGTGGGCTATGGAGCGGCACTTGACTTCCTCAGCCACGCTTGAATTATTCTTATTACTTTAGAAGATGCATAAAAGAAATTCAGAAACTAAACCTTGTAAGGTTGACGGAAAAAATTGTTATTCGTTATACAAGAGTGCGAAGTTGTTTTTCAACCGCGTGCTCAATTTTGATGACCGAGCAAGCAAAGGATTCTAAAATTGAATCACAAGCGCAGCGAGTGATTCGAAAATTAGAATCCTGAGCGCTAGCGAGGAAAACAAGCACGAGGTGAAAAACTTTGCACTCGAGTGCAACACGTAACTTTTTATCCCACCTCAGCGAGGAAAAATAACAAAATGAAAAAAGAAAATGGCGAGGGCAAAGCAAATAAAAAAAATTAACCAAGAAGGTTCCGAGTCTGAGTTTTTAACAAATTAAAAAAGGTGGTATGATAATTTTGACACCATGGAGGTAGAAGTAAATAGGTTGTAAAAATGCTTTACGTTACGGGGAAACTTCAAGTAACGTTCTACTACATAACAGTACTTAGTAACAATATACGAGTATTACGATAACATCGTAATAATATTGAATATGTTTTATAAATCACACCACAGAAGACCAACTTAAAGTGACAGCATTCGTGTTTCGTTGGTAATTGCGAGACCGGTGACTCAATGATGCAGAAGCATCTCAATAGACCGCCATAGTGTAGGTCACCATGATGTATTGTTGCATTGTATGCATTTAAAATGAGTATGGTGACCATCACTCTTGGATTCTGCTCATGCTTTCCATCAGGCACAGTAGAGTCACTTTGGCAAGCTCAAACATAAAAAAAATAGGATGGTGTTAAATCGACTGTCATACCATTAATCGAATGTTAGTAACTTCTTATTCGATTATCATGAAATGCTACATACTCTTCACGAATGGAGAATAAAGTACTATTCTAAGAACATGTGCTGTATCTTCCCGTTTGTCTTAATTGACTGACAAAACCATTATTTGCGCGAGCGAAGCAAAATACTTGCGTTGGTCGGTCAGTGCTATTAAATAACTACGTATTAATTGTCGTAAATAGATTGCGTTATAATTTAATGTGTGACGTTAGTGACTGGTTAGGAATTCCCAAATAAATTGGTTAATTCTTTAATATTTCGTGACCTTGTGTTGCAGAGAGTAGGAAATGGAATGCGACTTACAAACGACGTGACTAAACAGACTTTTTTCTTATTAATGGTAATTCCAATCAATGATAACATTAATTTAGATTAGATGACAAATCCGCTATCATCAACAGCCTTTAACTGTCCACTGCTGGACACGAGCCTCTGCTTAGCAAGAAGGCTTTGATGGGACAACAAAACCCTTTACCAACCTGTCTGGCGTGGCGTTAATAAACATTCTAGAATTAAACCTAAGATCTGTCAAAAGTTTTCCTTATCTTTGCGATTGCCGAACTGGAGGTTTGATTGGAGGTTTTTTTGGAAAAGGGGGCAAACGAGCAGACGTATCGCCTGATGGTAAGCGATTACCGCCCCCCATGGACACCCGAAATACTAAAGGCCTTACAAGTGCATTGCCGGCCCTTAGGGGATGGGGTGGTAATGGGGAGAGGGGTTGAGGTATAGGCCTCCAGTATCCTCACTCACTCGGTGAAAAACAGCGCAAACACTATTTCCCACCGGTTTTCTGTGAGTCCGTGGTATGACTCCGGTCGAGCCGGCCCATTCATGCCGAAGCGTGGCTCTCCCACGTGAGGTGTTATAATTACGTTAATTTGTTTATTTATAATAGCTACTTATGTATTTAAAAATACATGAATATGTTTATCAGCAATCTAATTACCATAGTACAGGTTCTGTCTAATTTGGGATAAGACAGCCGGGGGTAAATGTGTCAACTTATTCTTGTAACAAGTTTATCAGTCAGCGCGTAATAGCATAACAAACAAACTTACATTTGCATTTGTAATAGTAGCTTGAATAGTTAAAATTACCTTCATAAGTACTTGTGGTATTACTATACTTGTGTTTTAGACCTTGCAGTGTGGCGTCTGCGTATCCGCATATGTAAATGGAAAAACCTCTCAGAAATGAATAAAATTATTTTCTGCTGGTTTTTACTATCCAATGCTGATATTTCATAGTAATTAGCTTTTTTTTTAATATTGCTGAATTCCAAGAGCCAAAAAAGCTGCATCCTTAATCGCTTAGTGTATCATCCTCATTAGAATGCTTTATTTAAATCTACCTAAACTGAAGAAACCTTGATTTAATTTTAGTTACTTCTACAAGCACGAAGTAGAGGTCTCTTATTTTAGTTTGTGTATTCAAATTGAACTCGCTTTTGAATTAGCAGTAATGAAAATAATATCATTAACTAGCTGTTGCCCGCGGCTTCGCCCGCGTGTATGTCGGTTATCGCTGCAAATAGTAGCTAATGTGTTATTCTGATGTATAAGCTATATAAGTTGTAAAGTTTTATCCAAATCCGTTCAGTGGTTTTTGCGTGAAAAAGAAACAAACATCCATCCATCCATACTAACAAACTTTCGCGTTATTAATATAGGTAGGATTTTTATCGATATAAAATCATGATACAAAATGTATTGGTACCTGAATAGTTTTATTTTCTTTACCTCGCATAGAACTTTTATATATTTTTATAAATCAGTTTAAATAAAATAAACGGGTTAAGACAATTTTGTGAAAACTAAAAATTTAGTATAGCGCCATCTGTAGTGATTTATTTATTTCGTGAACGAAAAATGTAGTATAGCGCCATCTGTATTTTTGATATGGAACTCATTCCTATCTGATGTCCCACGAAACCACCCGATTTTTTTTACAACTAATACACACACGTTTTACTATTAAAAACTTATTTAAGTATTTATATATGTACATAAAATATAAAGTGTTTATATGAGCTTATTTCGACATTTGACATCGACCGGGTCTGGCACTGCTCGCTTCTCTCCAAGCTCTCGACATTCGGTCCGCCTCCTAGACCCTGTCACTGGATTGACGCTTTTCTTCATCAGCGCTGCATTATGGGCCTTTGCGAAGGCACGGCTTCTGATGTTCTGGATGTAAACGCTGGCGTACCTCAGGGTTTAGTCCTGTCGCCCACACTATTTCTTCTGCATATCAATGACATGTTAGCTCTTGGCAATATACATTGCTATGCAGACGATAGCACAGTTCATGGGCGATATTTTTGACACCGTTCAGCCAAGCTGGCAGTCGTTGAGGAAAATCGACAGAAGCTTGTCGCTGAGCTCGACCGGGTTTTGAACCGCATTTTACAATGGGGTGATAAGAATCTGGTCGAGTTCAACGCTACGAAAACACAGTTGTGCGCTTTCTCTACCAAAAAGTCTCCATTCCTTTCCCTCCCCACTTTTCAGAGCACTCAACTGCCACTACGGGGTAAGCTCGGTGTCCTGTGCATGGATATTTGCCGGGACCTCGAGTACTGTTCTCATCTTTGTGATGGATCCGCGCAGTATTTGCTTGATGCTTTCGATCGGTTGCAATGGCGAACAGTCCGCTTTACCAACAGTCCCGAAGCCACCGAGTTCCTTGAACCTCTGCAGCTGCGTAGAGATATCTCCTCTATAGCCTCTATAGCAGTCCACTACCATCTGTATCATTGGAAGTATTCTGAGGAGCTCTTCCAACTGGTCCCCCTTCTCCCTTCCTCTGCAGAATAACATGTTCACTCTCAAACCAAACGGTTTGGTTCATCCTTCCTGTGCCGAGCAGCTAAAAACTGAAACTCACTACCAGCGCACGTGTTTCTCTCCCACTATGATCCCGGGGCCTTTAAGTGGGGCGTGAAAAAGCATCTCACTAAGCCGTCATAGTGTGGGACGCAATACTGCATTGTCTGCTTTCCCAGTGAGTATGGTTGCCCCCACTGTTGGATTCTGCTTGAGTTTTCCATCAGGCTGACCATAGTCACTTTGGCAGCTTCAAATAAAAAAAGTACAATTTTAATAACTACGTTTTTTCTTTTGCCATATTTTGCCAAAATATGGAGATTTTGTGGATTTGATATACGTGAGTATGCTGCTCATGAGAAAAAAAAAACTGTATCTTTAAGCATCTGTCCTTGGGTTTTGATAATATTGTTATTGGAAATGCTGTTTTCAGCGGAAACTGCATTCTTTTAAATTAAAATGTCAAATAAGTTGGAATTATTGGGTACGGGGAATTAAAACATTATCTTCTTTTGCCATTCCATGCGTCATGATCGTAGCTTTTACAATGTTGTACCCCAGTTGTGTAATATTTAGCCATATACTATTACATTGCTTTGGCGCTCAAGATACCTCATTTAATAGTACTGGAACATTAACTTGCAGCCTCAACTTATGGGTAGGCACTCCTGATATTTCCAAAGACTTACTAAGTATTCGACAACATGTCCCTCCACGCCTGACATGATCCGTTCGTTTAATTGATAACTATCTCATTAGTCAGCTGATCAGGATGGATATTATTTACATTTTTATTCATATCTAACCAACAGCTAGCTTATAATTACAATACTTCTGTGGAGAATTTTGAAGTTCAGAAACGCTGTTAATTAATTATATTAATTTGGCTTATTTATTTCTCTTAATATAATGAACATACAAATCAGATTGACGAATATATACTTAATATCTTAATATTTAATTTTTATATATATAATATCATTGCTATCATTGTTAAGTCTTCATTGAAAAAGTGAAATATTTTTTATGATTGTGACAGCCTTGTTTATTCGTTGTCAAGACGCCCGACGTAGGTAACGCGCAGGCGTGTGGCGAGTGAACTCCCAGAACAACCTTTCATCCCCCTTTTAAACCCCTTACAACCTTTTTTTCGCATTAAAAAGTAGCCTATGTCCTTTCTCAGGCTCTAGACTATCTGTGTACCAAATTTCATTCAAATCGGTGCAGCGTTTTGGCCGTGAAAGCAAGACAGACAGACAGACAGAGTTACTTTCGCATTTATAATAATCAAATTTTTCAAATTGGACCAGTAGTTCCTCAGATTAGCGCGTTCAAACAAACAAACAAACTCTTCAGCTTTATATATTAGTATAGCTGACCCACGCAACGTCGTTTGCGTCTCCTATTGCCCGTAGCGTGATAATTTTCCCCCGTTTTTGAAACATTCTTCATTGGTGCTCCGCTCCTATTGGTCTTAGCGTGATGATATATAACCTATAGCCTTCCTCGATAAATGGGCTATCTAACATTGAAAGAATTTTTCAAATTGGACTTGGAGATTAGCGCGATTAGCTGACCCACGCAACGTCGTTTGCGTCTCCTATCGCCCGTAGCGTAATAATTTCCCCCCGTTTTTGAAACATTCTTCATTGGTACTCAGCTCCTATTGGTCATAGCGTGATGAAATATATATATATATATCATCACGCCTATAGCCTTCCTCGATAAACGGGCTATCTAACACTGAAAGAATTTTTTCAAATTGGACCAGTAGTTCCTGAGATTAGCGCGTTCAAACAAACAAAAACTCTTTAGCTTTATATAATAATATAGATGTATTTATTATACTCTTCTAAGATCTAATACTCATAATCAACAACACATTTATTTGGATAAAGACTAATATTAGGTATTATGTTGATAAAAACTCTTTGACAAATAACTCAATAATAGGTACCAACTCTTAGCGTCTTATACTCGTGATAATTTCTAAACGAAATGTCGGATTGGGATGAAACAAAAAGTATTTTACTTCTACATAAATACCCTTGATAACATAAAGCTTAATTTGGATAAGGATTAATAATACGATACACATTTAACGTAGTTTCTTTCTTCAGACGATTTAATAATTTTTTCGAACACAAAAGCGGTTATTGTGACTAAACCATGATAGTTAGATATATGCTCTCGCGGACTTTTTTGTAGATCTTAATAGGCCCTACAAACCCGTAATACATTATTTTGTTCTATTGTCAATAGTCTTTGCAGCGCACGCAAAAATAGGTTTTCTATTTCACACCTTGGGTTAGAAAATAGCAATTTTCTTACGGATCCCTATTTTTATTGAAAATAAAATATAGCCTATAGCCTTCCTCGATAAATGGACTATCCAACACTGAAAGAATTTTTCAAATCGGACCAGTAGTTCCTGAGATTAGCGCGTTCAAACAAACAAACAAACAAACAAACAAACTCTGCAGCTTTATAATATTAGTATAGATGACAAGTCCTTAATCTGTAAATCCGACATTAGATGAATTTATTTTCTCTATTACTTAAATAGTTCGTTTTCACAATTATTTACGACCACAGATATACAAAAATATCAACTATCCTATACAGTACTTCAAATAGGAACTGCTTTATAAATAGATATACGTTCAAGGTTACAGTTTACACACAAATTAGATTCTTTTGTCAGACGACAAAGGCGATCATTAGTCGGTTAGTAACATAAGTAATCATTAGTCAGCTTGTTACTGACGCCGAATAAATTGTCTCTAGAACATATCTGCATCAGTAGGCAGTCTAGGTTGCTGGCGCCATATATCATATAGGTAGAATCACTGATTGTACTGATATGCTTACCTAAGGTAAACAAGACTAAAGCATAAGTACCTTTCAACCTATTGTTTATACTCCCTAATCCATCTATCTAACAATATCTCTATCTAAATATGACTTTATCATCTTAACTTATTTCTTTTCGTAACGTTATTGAAGTTTTTTGATCATTGACTGATTGACTGCACAATATGGCGTAGGGTCAGGTCACGGCTTTCTACTTCGCTGATAGTGGGTTTAAGCTTCATTTAAGCTTCTTTGACTGTGGGAGAGCCACGCTTCGGCATGAATGGGCCGGCTCGACCGGAGTGGTACCACGGCTTCACAGAATACCGGTGTGAAATAGTGCTTGCGCTGTGTTTCACCGAGTGAGTGAGGATACCGGAGGCCCATACCCCAACCCCTCCCCCTATCTCCCTCCCCATCCCCCAAAGGTGGTGTTCTTTATGTTCGTTTGTGAAGTCCCCCGCGACACAGGAATATTCCTAGTACGGGAATTGCCCTAAAAAAAAAGAGGTAACTGCTCGCAACGGCAACAGTCGTTTTCCCCTGTTATGATAATGATGATAAATGAGGAGTCTTAAATTACCTCTGTTTACCCTTTCGGGGATATAGTTGTTTTTTTTTTAAAGACGACTCCCGCATTAGGAATATACATCCTGTGTCGCGGGGGACTTTTACAAACATACATGAAACGGACACAAAGAACACCCAGACTCAGAACAACAATTTGTGGATCACACAAAGTGTTGTCCCATGTGGGATTTGAACCCACAACACTTGGCGCAGAATGAAGCGGCGTGGTGACCGCTTAAACCACTAGGCCAACCGTGCAGTCTTAGGAAGCAGGTTAACTTATAAATTTTAGCCGATTGCACCCTTTCTTTTGCACTCTCCGATTGCGGTCACTCTCTCTTAGAACTGGTCCTGTTCTGTTACCAACTTTAACTAAACTAAATAAAGTGATAGTTACGTCGATAATAATGTGCCTGGGAGATATGCTATCTTTATGTCTGACATGAAGATTTGACTTTTAAAAAGAGTGGCTATGAGTTTCTTTGCCAGTATTCTTCTCATAAGGCTCTACGTATTTTGAAAATGGAAGTTATAGATCGACTCAAGCAGGCAGTAGATTTTGGTGTTTTCACCTAATTTACCGTGACAATCCAGCACATGCTGTGACGTCTGTTTGTGTCGATCTTTGATATTTAAACAGTAGCTTCAATTTAACGTTCAAAAATGTCGCTTAGTGTCTTAATTGAATAAATGATTTTGAATTTCAATATATAATAGGATTAAAAGAGCTTACACCCTCCTGAAATGCTGGCAACATCGACTCTTGAGTTGACATGATATACATACATGGTAGCCAAAGAAGAAAATATAAACTAAGAATTACTTTAACCTTCTACTGTTTCATCCAAAGATTTATAGAACTTAACTATTTATATTACATATTAACAATATAAATGCCAAAGCATTATGCAAATGAGTTGAATAAATTTTGCATAATACAAACGCATTTAGCATAACCTTAATAATTGTGCTGTCTGAATTTAGCATTACTATATTCAGACAGCCCAACCGTGCTGAACAATAACTTTACACAGATAATTAAAATTAAACATTTTTGGTGCGTTTGCGCAGATGTTACTTTGATAACTCGTATGACTAATGCTGTGACTTCACGATTTAGGTATATTAATTAATGGACATATACGGAAGAAACTTGATGAGTCATTTAGCACTTCGGTCAATTGCCTTTTAATTGTTAGTGTCTTTATGGTACTAATATTATGTTCTCAAAGATAAACTTATTATATAACAATGCTTTAGTATTCGGATTTTAATGTTTGATTAAACTTTAGACTTATACCTAAATCAAAGCGACAAAGTTTATTAGCAAAGTTTTGTCAGGCTTTTTTTTTTTTGTTTATGGAATAGCGGCTAACGAACAGAGGTATCTCCTGATGGTAAGCGATTACCGCCGCCCATAGACACCCAACACCTTTAGGGCCACCTAGGCCTTTGGGGGATGGGAGAGGGATGTGAGGAGGGAGAGGGTTGGGGTATGGGTCTCCGGTATCCTCACTCACTCGGTGAAACACAGCGCAAGCGCTATTTCACACCGTTTTAAGAGGCTATGTATGTTTTTATGTTTCACCGTAACGTCTAAACTACAATACTTAAATAGATTCGTAATAATGGTCTGGGTGATATAGACTAGGTAGGTATATACATTTTATCAAAAGTTTTTAGTTTAATGTTTATTAAACGTTTTCTTGTTGTTGACGTGGATATTGTTTGACCTCTTATTGGTGTAAGAATTTTTAAACTTGAGTAAAGATTTTGGAGTACAGAGTCTTAATATACACGTTTAAATAATAGGTCAATCAGTTCATAACGTTTCTTTGCGTACAGTTGCGCCGGCGGCGGCGTAGGTCCAAGTTTCCGCATGCACGGTCACCGTTGCGACCTCCAAACGTCACCGTTTCTCAGAACAATAATGTCGCAAGCACTCACCTCAAGAAATGATAATAAGTTCTGAGAATATTGCCTAAATGTCGATACAGACGAATCATGAATACCTAAGTGTAGATATTGCTAAATATATAGCATAATCCGTGTTAAAACGGACTTAGAATACGGAGTGCTACCATCCCTATTTATTGTGTTTATTTTATGAGCGGACTAAGGAATCAACCTTTATAGGACAACAACCCTGCAAAGATAATGGAAACTTAAAACAAATCTTGTACTAACCCGTCAGTCAAAACCTCCTTCTTAAGGAGAAGCCTATATCCCATGTAGTAAGATGAAAAGAGATAGACATATCTTCCCTCTTCTTCTAAGAACGTTTTAAAATTTCAAAGGAAAGATACAATCTGCGTCAGTCTGTAGTACCCTCTCATTTGTAGTCATTAACACTGCTAATATCAATGGTTCTGCCAACATGTCACAGTACCAAATGTCTTAGTAAGATACTGGGCTTGGTGAGTGAACTCTGGTCTAATTAGCGATGAAGATATTACAACTATTAATAGGCTTTGGTAAAGGCACGATTTGATACGCGCGTAACATGTGATATGATGCGAATATTATTAGGATTACGAACATTATTTATACTGCGTGTGCCACAGCGGTTTAAGCGGTCGCCCGCCGTTTTCTTCTGCGTTAAGTGTTGTGGGTTCAAACCCCACATGGGACAACACTGTGTGTGAGCCACAAATTGTAGTTCCGAGTTCGGGTGTTCTTTATGTCCGTTTAATGTATGTTTGTAAAGTCCCCCACGACACAGAATTTGTTTCCAATGCGGGACTTGTCTTAAAAACATAATATATGTATCATAGTTGGCAGCAATAGTAACCAGTATTTATTGATTGAATATGGTTTTTGAGACGAGATTACATCTCATACACGCCCCTTTAAAACCGGACTAGGCAGATCTTGTACTGCGGTAACATGTGATATTATAAATTTGTATAATAATATAACGCCATCTATTTCCAACTAAGCAGATTTTGTTACTGCCTAGAATACATCAGCACTTTTTAGAAATACGTATATATTTCACATTGAAAACACTCAAACACCGAAACAAATACATATATACATAGCAGATGCAAATCATACAAACATTTGGGCCGAGCTCGAATGGAAAAGGATGTAGGGTAAACTAAGGTATAACTGGCCACTACTTGCT
The DNA here is from genome assembly GCA_949125395.1 of Diaphora mendica. NCBI lineage: Eukaryota > Metazoa > Arthropoda > Insecta > Lepidoptera > Erebidae > Diaphora > Diaphora mendica. The sequence goes on from OX421317.1 coordinate 1,538,610, forward strand.
TTAGTTGTTCGAAATAAGAATAATAAAGCAAGAACGCCAGCTGCTTTCTTTTAAAATGATTACTTAGTTAATTAGCTTGCATATAAGGAGTATGGTTTGCCGCTATAAACAGTAGCTCCAAAATTTTCGGTTATTTCTTGACAATTGGCGTGCAAATCGCACATGAGGTTATTCCTTAAGTAAATGTTAAGGGCAACTATTTTGTAGAATTGAAATTTTGTGTCAATACAAACAGTTTCCATAAACTGGTTGTGTTTTTAGAGTTGTTTTTAAGGTGGGTGACGTGAATTTAATACTTTATGTTGTTAAAATCTGTTCAATGCTGTGTTAGAAGGGGTGGCCAATTACTAACTTGTACATTCGCTTTATTCAGTAAATGGCCATCTATGCCAGTTATTACTAAAAAAAAAATTGCAGTCAATCCCTCGTTAAAATCAGTAACTGGCACAGGAGACCAGTTGTGTGGTCAGTTATTAAAACCTCGTCTATATCTCCTATTGCCCATAACATGATGTTATACAGCGTGAACAAATTTGTTCACCATAAAAACGATTGTAGCAAGTTTCCAAAAAGAAACCTAAGAAAAATATGGACAAAATAAGTAAAACACAAGTTACAATAGGATTAAACTAACAAGTAGTTTATTGTGACCATTGTTTGAGCCCTGTAACGAAACAAATAATACATCATCATCAACAACCCATAACGTCCCACTGCTGGGCTCGGGTCTCCTCCAGAAGAGTGTTAAGGCTATACGTCCCCACGCTGGCCGAGTGCGGGTTGAGGATTGGCAAGACAACGTTGTGGCTACGTCATCTTGCCGTTGGTTGTTTTCAAGCCGCCCAAAGGCCTCCAACTAAGCTTCACGACTTTTATCCTACGATAACAGCCGGGACCGACTACTTAACGTGACCTCCGAATCACGGAGACGCTCATGGTATCATGTCACCAGCGGTCACGCATCCAGGTACTGACCGCGCCGTCGTTGCTTACCTTCGGTGATTGTTCCTAATCACCGAGTGCAACTGGGCTATGAGCATCTCTTAAATATCCGTGGGGCAGTGGCCCGACAGGCATAAAATAGGTAAATAGTAGAATGCAGTCAATGTAATAAACAATTTCATTTAAATTGTGTACCATCGAGTCATCGATTGCATATCGCCATATGCCTGAGGATGAGGAAAATGATTTATTTTTGTGTCACATTTGCTACCAAGAGAGTAACACTGACTCCTCTGATTCGGAAACTGATTTCGCATTTGTATATCTTCGAGAAAAATAACCAAAGAAGAACTTTAAATAAAAAAATGCAACAGTATAGGTCTCATTAAATTTACATTTTAAAAATATACTTATTGTTATTCTTTTAAATAGATTAAGGCAATAATTATTCCTAATAAACCACTTAGTTGAAATGTTTGTCAAGCACTATTCTGTACAGTTTATTTCATGTTGCCAGTTACTGAATTTTGGTGGCCAATTACTGCAAAAAAATGCAATTTTTGTTTAAATTAAAATAAATATATTTAAAATTGATTTACTTTATTAGACGCCAATGAATACCTTTATTTAAGATATCGTTTACACAAATCTATCATAACAAACTTAAATATATGAATGTAAAATTAGAAGCGCATGTTTAAATTGGCCAAAGACCTAAAGTGGCCACTTACTGGTAAGTTTATCCCATATATTATGTATTACAAACAAATTAGATAGTTATTCCTTACGACTTCTAAAAAAAAGTGGCTTTATGCGGCCTGCATTCTCTAATGACCTGCGATCTTCTGAACTGTGTTTTCCGGTCAGTGGTGTCCATTTCATAACTTTTATTCACCATCGGCTAATTCCGTATGGGAGCTATCTGTCGTAACTCGTACCCAATAGCAACATTGTGCTCAGTGAGATTTCAAGTTAAATAACATCTTTAACTTGAAATCTCACTCTCCATTGTATCATCAACAACAGTCCACTGCTGGGCATAGGACTTTCCTTAGCAAGTAGATTTTAGCCTAAAATACCACGCTGCCCAAATGAATTGGTATAAGTAGGGTTTGCAAAAAAATTTTGATAAAAGATGACGTGTTTTTACCTATATTACCATAAAGCGAGTCATTAAATGTTTTAAACTTTATTATGTATGCATATATGTATGTTTTTTTGCATAATATACTCACAGTTTTTTGCCCAATTATCTTTAAGTACATACTTATTGTAATAATAGATGATAAAAACAGGTGGAAAAACAACTCATTAAATTCGTCTTCTGTTTAATGTTTCTTTTTGTCCTATTTATAACAGGTTTTTAGTTTTCAGTAAATATGAATTTTAAATTAAAGCTGAACTTTTTTGATGTTATTTTTGTCAGATTCTAGCAGTAATTGGCACGAAAATGACAATTAATGATATTTTTGTAAAGTGTAATAAGAATATATCAGAATGTCAATGCTATTTGCAAATCTTGTTTGTTACAAAGTTGCAAATGACTAGCATTACGTGTACCTATACCAGAGAATAACTAATAGTGCTTACGCCTATACTGTAACTTGTGAGTAACAAATAAAAATATAAATGTTTATCCCGTCTTGTAATTAATACCGAACTTGGAAATTTATTTACAAGATCGAGCCCGAAATCTATAAGAGACCTTAAGAGTGGAACTTCTATTAATTAATATTTAATAATAGTACTTCCATCAGGCAGAGTAGTGTCATTTTGGAAAAAAACCCTAGACTAACAAGTACTCATAAAGCATAATAGAATTGGTGTCCTTTCAAATAAACACAACAGAATTCGATTTAAATTAGTCTTAAGAGAAGAAAGACTGTCTTAACTGCAGCAGAATTAATAGTCATCGTGTAGCTTTAAATGCAAGTAGTATTGAAGGTGTAAATCACATCACACTAATATTTATAGGCGAAAGTTTGTGAGTGTGTAAGTTTGTTACTTCTTCACGCAAAAACTACAGAACGGATTTGGATGAAACTTTACAGTAATTATAGCTTATACATCAGAATAGCACATAGGCTACTATTTGTTTAAATTATATTTGTTTTGGAAGTAAATCTTTACACATATTTTTACACGTCGGACTTTACAGCTAGAAGAGGCCGGCCATTTTATAAACAATAGAGTAAAACCTTCACCTATAGGGGAGCAGAAAAAAGTTACAATCCGGTCTCGACATTACCGTTTTTGATTAGTATGGATCAAACTAGATGGTAAGTGATAGTGACTATATTTATTCCTACACAATAAGATTTAACAGTACTTCTTAATGTTGTATTCGATTAAATTTACGGTCTATCTGTTCTAAAGAATGTCGCCGGTTATCGAGTACAATCATTGAACCATGCACGATATGAGTTGTATTGGGGACCAAGTATAACAAAGGTGGGACTAGAAGCCTATTATAAATTACTAGCTATTGCCCGCGGCTTCGCCCGCGTGTATGTCGGTTATCGCGGCAAATAGTAGCCTATGTGTTATTCTGATGTATAAGCTGTATTACTGTAAAGTTTCATCCAAATCCGTTCAGTCGATTTTGCGTGAAGAAGTAACAAACAAACACACTCACAAACTTTCGCCTTTATATATTAGTGTGAGTGTGATGTGATAGTGTGATAACACTCGAGCACTCGGTCTCGAGACTCGTGTCTCTCGGTTATCTCGGTAAAAAGTAGCCTATGTTACTTGCTAATGAGAAGATAAATAATTTTTTGAATCGGCCTGCCTTGGTGGTGCAGCGGTAGCGTAAGTGAATGCTGTGCTTGAGATCTCGGGTCCGATTCCCGGGTCGGATCAAATGTTTGTATGATCTGCAAATATTTATTTCGGAGTTTGGATGTTTTCTATGTATAATATGTATGTATTTACAAAAAAAGTATAAATCTATATATAAAAGCGAAATACCACTCACTTATTAATCACGAAATCTCAGAAACTATAACACCTACAAACTTGAAATTTGGCAGGTAGGTTCTTTATAGGGTGTGGACATCCGCTACGAACGGATTTTACGAAACTCAACCCCTAAGGGGTAAAACTGGGGTTGGAGGTTTGTATGAAAGTCCTATGTTGAAATTTCAAATGTATGCTCTATAGATGGTGTGGAGGTGTACTAATAATGTATCTTTAGAAATCAACCCCCTTTTGGGGTTAAAACCGGGGATGGTAGTTTGGACGCAAACGAGGTTGCGTAGTTCAGCTAGTATATTAATATAAGTTGTCTGATATAATACAACAAACATAATACAAGCTCTGCTTAGTTTGGGACTAGATGGCGTTGTGTGTTAGATATATTTATTTATTTGATGATTTTTTGTATTGTTTTCGGGCAGGCATATTCAATATACAGGTCACGCTAGTTTAGGAATACGGGGTGGCACTTGTATTGTATAAATCTTTTGTTCCAAAGATAAAGCAAAAATTATCTTAATTAAATAACGTCATGGGTTGTTAACATTCAAAGCAGTGAAGGGAATACAAGTGAATAAATCTGGGGTACACCGTTTGGTATATATTACAGAAACATGAATCTCCATTCTTCCTTTATTTAAATTTCAATGAAAACAAAACTTGTTGATATTCAAAATGCAACGTATTTTCATAATATTATTAAATTTATCGTCTTTGCAATACGCAAGTGATGATACTCAAGACAAAAAATGTAAAGAATTCTAAGCGTGTTTTATATAGGTAGGTACACAAAACGTACAAAAAATCTAGGTAAGAATACACCTAAGAAGATATATATTATAGTTTACGTTGTAAAGGCAACTGATTGACGCTTCTCACGACCAGAAGGCCGGCCTTTTTCTAGCACAGAGAATCAGCATTGCCATTCAGCGTGGTAATGCTGCCAGTCTTTTGGGAACGCTACCAGTAGGCGAAGATGTGGAGGAGTTTTTTGACGCTTGTATGTAAATATTACTATTGTTTTTTTTAGTATGGTTATATATATAGGTTACTTTAAAGGAAAACAGATTTTTAGCAGACTGTTGCCAGTCAAAAAAAAAATTGTGAAGGATTAAAATATAAAAGGCACTCGCCAACCTCGATGTCTTACGTAGGTGCGTCGTGGGCGCAAGGTTTATACCTACCCACTGAACAAGTTAGCATCACGGTAATTGGATAAATTAAATTGAAAACAATTGTTTGCGTGTACCTACTTTGTGGGTCATGATAATATCTTACAAATTGCATACGTAAATTCCCTTTTTGGATTTTAAGGTGGGTGATGTATTTGCCCATCCTCACAAGAGCGTAACACTTAAGAAATTGTTTCATGACATTCTTTTTAACCAACTTCAAAAAAGGAGGAGGTTATCAATTCGAAGGTATTATTTTTGTTACCTCATAACTTTGACTGGGTGAACCGATTTTGATAATTATTTTTTTATTTGGTCCGGTTCTTGAAGTCGGTTTTTTTGTTAAAATTTGTGATTATTATTTAGATTATGCATCAAGGTTCGAATGCTTTCATAATAATATTATCTCGAATAACTTATTACTGTAAACTGCTAGTGGTGACGGAATACAGAGCGAACACCACCCGAATTCATCCCATTGCAGAACACAAAGTTTGTTCCTTAAGTCAGCTCTTACGACACCCAAGGGTGCACGACTGACTTAGGGAGCAAACTATGGGTCCTGCAACAGCACTGCAAAACTTGAAACAAATCCTATACCTATCTACCAGCCCTTTTGGTCAGCGTGGTGTAAAAGGCGAACTGCCTTTTTAAGGAGCGTCCAATATCCGACGGTGGTCTTTAAAAAAAAGAAAAAAATACATACAGTGGAACATAGAACCTTCTCCTTTTTTGTCCTTTTAAGTCGGTTAAAAAGCTTTTGTTGATAAAAATGATGAATGCCATACTATAGAATTCTTATAGAATTAATTGATGTGTTGTAATATTATTCCTCCCGTACGAGATGTTATCGGTAGAGCCCGGAACTGCGGTATGCCACATCGTACGAAGTATTTCCTCGATCCTCGCTGGGGAGGGTGCATTGTATGCTAATCACTCTACTTATTATCATAGTTCGATGTCGCTTTTCACGCTCTGTAGTTTTGTGTTCGGATTGTTTATTCGTCTCGTTTGACCCTCCCGTGTAGCAAATGCAAATTTGTATAAATTTCTTTATATTACGTATTTTTTATAGATTTGGTGTAGTGGAATGAAAAAATATTTCAAATTACTTTTATGAAAAAATAAGGTTTAATGTAACTATGTAAAATATTTTCTAATTATTGTGGTGATATTTGATATTATTATATTTAAAACATCAATACTGAATAACATTTATAGAATTCATGTTTTCTTTATGTCTCTATAGATTTTCTATTTGAACAAGTAAAATTTTACCAAAATAATAACCGACTTCAAGGTTCGACTCGATTTCTCTTGGATGCCATCATCAGATCTTAGTGTCCTTATCATGGTACCACCGTTGGGATATCTCCTTTCCATAAAAAAATAATAATTAAAATCGGTTCACAAACGACGAAGTTATCCGCGAACACACGTAATATACATATATACGGTCGAATTGAGAACCTCCTCCTTTTTTGAAGTCGGTTAAAAAAGAGAGATAAAATCTCAATTAGTACGAGCATAACATAGTTTTAAATGTAGCGGTGGCTTAGTGGTTAACCATATTTATTGTTTTTCCTTTAGCTTTCTGCAGTCCTCCATGTAAACTATAACTGTGTCAAACTATATTCCCCCGTTCGCATAATTTTCGAAAAGTGGGGTACAGAGTTACTTCACATATTTATATACATACTAGTTGTTGCCCGCGGCTCCGCCCGCGTATATGGCGATTATCGCGGCAAATAGTAGCCTATGTGTTATTCTGATGTATAAGCTATATTACTGTAAAGTTTCATCCAAATCCATTAAGTAGTTTTTGCGTGAAAGAGTAACAAACATCCATCCATACATCCATCTATCCATCCATCCATCCATCCATACTTACAAACTTTCGCGTTTATAATATTAGTATAGATATAGATTTCAGTTGCACTTAAATTACAAGTTGCTATCTTTACATAAAAGTAACGATGTGATAAGAATTCCATCGTTTTCAAACTTGCAAATAAAACAAAAAGTCGTTCACTTTGTTTTCAATCTGACACCCTATCTTAAGATCAGTTCCGCGATACGTACAGACAGACATATGCTCGCCATTAGCACGGTAAATTTAAACCAGGTCATTACATTGCGAGTACGCATCGTCGCGTCACACCTCCTACACGGCCAATGCCTGGCTTTAGTAAGTTCATTATTTTGTTTATTATTCTTCGATTATAAAAAATTGTTATATAAATTTCTTGCCGGATATAGTCGAATGGAGTTTCTTACCGGTTCTTCCAGCAATGACATTTTCGAACCGCGCAACTAGAGTCATCAATGGAACGTTTCGAAAGTGCCTGAAAAGGACTACTTGAAATAAAAGTTATTTGATTTTGAATTTAAACAGGTTTTGAATTTTGATTCTTTTATGAATAGTTTTTTCCAGCCAGTGTTCAGTCTCTTTTTCTGAATTACATTTTTTGTATAATTGATACACAATGTTACCGAATGCATCGAATGGTGACAGATTAAGTATACAGAGTGTTACCACCCTTAATCATCCCATTTGTCTCGTAAGATCCGACTTAGGAACCAAACTAAGCAGGACAACAGTAAAGAGAAGGAAAACCTGACACAAATCCTATACGAAACCATCTTGTCAGCGAGGCATAGAACTTCATTTCTAATGCTGACGCTTAATGCTGGATAAAGGCCTCCTCTAGGGAGGGTCGGACGACCCGGTCTTGGGCGGTCCGCATCCCTCATTCGAATTTGCATCCCTCATTCGCATTTGCATCCCAATTGAAAATTAACCATATATAATTGATGTTCACTTACTGCTGAGATATCTGTTGTCTTCCAGTTACATATTATATACATATAACTGCCTCGTTGGCACAGTGGTAGCGTACGCGACTGCTGTGCATGAGGTCTCGGGTTCGATTCCCAAGTCGGACCAAATGTTTGTATGACCTGCAAATATTTGTTTCGGAGTTTGGGTGTTTTCTATGTATAATATGTATGTATTTACAAAAAAAGTATATAAGTATTTATATTAGTTATCCTAGTAGTAGTAGTAAAGTACCCATAACACAAGCTCTGCTTGTTGTGTATTAGATGTCGGAAATATTTATTATTATTATATTGTTAAAATCCAATGTTTACTAAGTAACATGACCTATTATTTTTTTGGTAATCTGTGAACAATGGTGTTGGTTACATGTTCATAAATTTTGTGTACACATTGTATCTAGTTATAATTTAACATGAATCTGTTTTTTGTTCCAATAAAAAAATAAAAAAATAATAAAGAAAGGTTTATGTACAACAGTGGATTATTAAAAGTCGCAGTGGTAATGATGATACTACACCCGATTTCTTGGAATTAACTTTAAACACCATTCCATTGTACGTAGATTATGAAAGAGACACTAATATTACATTTTATTTTAGTTTCATGAATCAACCCTTTATAATATGTATTATGATAATTAACAATACATTGTATTAACAGTGTATTTTTTATTCACGTCGGTTCTTTTATAAGAAAACTCTTATCACCAGAAAACATTGTAAGTAAAAATGTATTTTATACCACTGTTCTGGTCAGGTGATTGAACAATGTAGTAGGGCCATATGCAGGCGTCTGTCAAATTATAAGCGCAAATCAGCCTATGCGTTACACTGTTCTGACATAGAATATATTTTTGTGTGCGTGAAATACTGAATGTTTTGTTTTAATTGTTATGTGCGAGTTTGTAGTGACAGGCGATTGTCTTTGTATGTGAATCTATAATGTGTATGAGTAAAGACTTCCTCTCGCAAAAAATGACAGACATTTTTGCATCGAAAAAAGACGCCATGGTTACTCCCCTTCGGTGGCCCGTGTTGCTTCATGGGTCAGCCCATCCTTAATTGGAAGACCGCGATAAATCATTAGCAGGGTGGTGCAATAATTTAGGTTTCCAAGAAAGGTCACGGGGCAGGTTGGCCGACCGGTAGGCGTTCGTGACATCGCGTCGACGCATCTTGACGTTTTGACTTCATACTGTGCAGTCGCTAGGGCTGCCACTACCAGAAACTGAGAACAATAACAGAGACTTGATATTTTATATAACTATCACAACCATTTGGTAGGCATAAACAGATTAATAACTATTGAAATGGTTTCTTTCAATGTATATTTATGTATTTAACCGCTTTTTACTAAATGCCTACGAAAATGTTTATGGTTCTTACAACGAAACTAATTTTCTTTATGCTTTTTCCGGCTAATCTCTAGCTGGACCGATTTTAACGGAATTTTCACGGGTAGATAGCTGATGGTATAAGGAGTAATTTGGCTATTTTTTAGAATAGCATCACCCCGCGGAGTTACCCGCGATTATTGTTGTTAAAGTACAACATCAACGGCGGGTAACACCACGGGGCTCAGCTAGTTTAAATATTAACAATATTCTGAAAGTGATCCTTGAATAGTTATTCTAAAGAAAGTTATCACCAGAAACGTTATTCGTGAATGTAAACTTGCTTTATTTTATTGCAAATTCGATTACCCCAGGATTACTTGGATGCATTTGTTCACACAGAATAAAAACTATAAAACATTAGATTATTAAATTGCTTCCTGTTGCGTATCTGGTATTTATCGTACCGTTGTGTACAACCGCTCTCGGATAATCTGTTTCCGTTACTAACTTAATAATATATGTTTCCTACCGAATATATATATTATTTAAGAGACTTTAAATATATCGTTGCCTTTTTCAATTATTTTTTTGTATTTTACACTGACGTAAACTTTTAAGAGCCATGTGTGAAGTTCAAGGCTCAGTGTGCAATAACGGTTACGTCTTTTTCTGTCTCCTATATCGATATGGGAGAGAGAAAGAGATAGCTCAGTCTCACGTCACATTTTAGTCTGACTAGTTTTAATTTTCGTATTCTACCAGCAAAAAAACACATTTAATGATATGAAGAACATAAAAATAACATTAAAATCAAATATTTGAACATTTGACCATACTTATTTTTGCAGTAGGTAAATATTAAAGTCACTTATATTACAAATTCTACGGTATTGGTCTTCGATCAATAATAGTACTGTTACAAACTAGGAGGAGAATGAAATAAAAGAACAAATTGGAGGTAGCCTAACCTCAGTTCTCATTTATAATTAAAACACTAAACAGTTCACAACAAACGAATCTTATAATTCATGATTACAAGTAATTCACGAAATACATACAGATAGACATTAGAACGATAATGCAATAGGTTTACAACGATATAACATTAAACGACAAGATATATGACGAATGCTTTACGATCCCATGAAAACACGTCTTACCGACCTTTTGCTCGAACAACAAGTGTGCAAGCATAGCCAAGTACCGTCTTTTTATAGGTTCGCACTGCATAATTTATCGATAGAATAGGGATGCACCTAACAGTACATTATTGATCGAAGGTATTCGTTTTAAAACACTATCTTAGAGAATAAGGCTACTGTCATGTTTGTTTACTGATAGTAATCAATTTAAAATTCAACCTCATACTAACAAGTAAATGCTTCATTTATTTCGAATAGGTGCACACTGGCAACCCTGAACATCAAACAATGGCGGGCTTTGAGTCTCTTCTCATATTACTGGCCGTAACGATCTCAGTTTGTAATGCATGGATGCGCGTGCGATGAACGCCGACTGCAATGGCGGCGTTAAAATCGACTTCCAAAAAACATCCAACGAAAACTCTCTTTCTTTTTTTTTTATAATCTAAGATGATAATATGTAGATAAAATATCTTACGCTACAAAAATAATGCCTATCTGTTTGTATGTGGCGATAAGTACATTGTATACTAGTTGTTGCCTGCGGCTCTGCCCGCGTATATGTCGGTCGCGGCAAATAGTAGTAGCCTATGTGTTATTCTGATGTATAAGCTACATTACTGTAAAGTTTAATCCAAATCCGTTCAGTAGTCTTTAAGAGAAAGAGTAACAAACATCCATCCATACTTACAAACTTTCGCGTATATTATATAAGTAGGATATAGTGACAGTGAACAATTGTTTTAATACACCGAATTGGGGTCTTTGACAATTGTTATTTGAAGCCTCATTGTTCGAAGCAGACAAATAGCTTAGATAGCTGTAATCTATCATTGTGTTGGTAGATAATTGGTCTTAAATTGTACAGAAAGAGGTCAAGTTCGAGATGAAACTAGGGCTAGGAATTCCTCAGTGTCTTAGAATATAAGGTTATGGTTCTTGAATTTCGTATATTTTTACTACATGGGTCCTAAATTTTTTCAAGAATGTATGTTATTATAGAATTGAGTGAGGAATGAACGGTCTGAGACTATTTTTCACTGATTAAAAAAAAAGAAGGAGGTTCTCAATTAAGTTGGATTTCTTAAGTTCAGAACCCCGTCATTTATAAACCGAATTGATATTTCTTATTTGGCATATTGTTTTACTCATTTTGGTAAATTCAAATTTGAAGAAACAATAAAACCCTTAGGGGGGAAAAGTAGGTAGGTAAGGAAAAAACTGTAGTTCACTATTAAATCAGTGATACTTTTAAAAAGTTAATTATTTATAAATAGATGAAAATGTTCAGTTACTTTGAGTACGCTACAAAAACTCAAAAAATACTAAACCGTTTGAGCTCAAATTTTAATACGATAAACAATCCGCTTCAAAAATTACTTTTACAACTTTTTTGTTATGAGTTCTGTACCTCCCCCCATTATAGAGATTGACAAAAAGACTACAAAGGAGCTATAAGTTAGGCTTCGTTCTTATAAAAGTAGTAAAATCCACAACGATTTACTGGTAGCCTCACAAAGCGGCATAGTGAGTTAATCAATCGCTAAATGTTAATGCAACAAGACAATCTTACCCGTGCCCCGCGGCTGGACCGGTCACGAACTAAACTCGACCAGTGATGTGACATACACTCCGGGAATGCATTAGACATTTAATATAACGTAAAAATGGATAATAGCGTTCATTTGCGTAAAAGAGGATGAGTAAAATATACTTTTAAAAATAAGTATTGTTAAATATAGCCTTTTTTAGTGTTTATTTAGGTACATTAATTGGTTTTAATTGAAGATTTTAATTTACATTAAATTATAATTATATGTTGTTTGAAAAAAAAACAGTCTAAAATATTTTAACACTAATATCTGAATGATATTTATGAAAATAAAATACAAGGAATTTATCAAAATAGTAAGTGTGATACATTTTTTTATTTGCTACTTTTATATTCGTAGAATTGAATCAAGTTAATAATTATTTTACTTGTGCGAACTAAGTACATAATCATTTCGTAACCTTTGAAACCATTGTAACCCTTACGTAAAATATATTACTAGCAATCTATTATTGACAGAAATTACTACGAACAGACGTCACTAGTTGACCGCAAGATGAATCTTCGACCACTGTCATAATTTATTACAATAGTATATTTTAATTGGTAGTGTAACAGATGTTTTTATAACAATCTTCATCCACTAAAAAGAAAAAAACACGTCAATATAAACCTATAGCAGTCAACGGTTGGATATAGACCCCTCTCGATTTGCGTCACCCATTTGCATTCAGATTAAACTACACACATCAATTTTTTTAATGATTACGGAAAACATAATATTCCGTATCGATATGACAGTCCGGGTATGCCTCCCATCACTATTATCTCTACTGCGCTTAGCTTGCATCGTCCGGCCTGTTGCGATGCGCGCACGCAGGCTTCAGTTAGCGCACTCCTGTCAAGTCATACTACAAACAATACATGCCTCACTCGCATCATTATTAAATATACGAGTTTTATTTACTCGAGGTTTTATCTTGGAGCTTTGTTGCTTTGCCGACATAGGGAGTTGAGTTTGCGTATAGAATATTACAATAAGTATTCAGTGTATTAGGTATGTACATATGAATAAGAAACAAGTTTAAAATAAATGTTCAATTAATTAAAGGAACGTATTAACCTAACATACTGTCTCGTTGGTCTAGCGGTTTTCGTAAGCGACTGAAGAGGTCTCGGCCTCGATTCCCGGGTTGGACTGTTGTTGGGTTTTTCTTACAAGAAATTCTTAATAGCAGCCCGTAGTATGAAAGATGGCGGTATTTCCCGCCCGTGGCTCAGAGAGCATGTTAGGCCTAGGGTTGCCAGATAGAAACTAATCAAATTCTAAAAAAAGAAAAGGACAACGGTGTCAGGTCGCTCGTACTAACGAGCGACCTGACACCGTTGTCCTTTTTTTATACTATGAAGATATTTTTACTATGGTAAATAGACCATAGTAAAAATATAGGGGGAGGGGTGGGGTATGGGCCTCCGGTATCCTCATTCACTCGGTGAAACACAGCGCAAGCACTATTTCACACCGGTTTTCTGTGAGGCCGTGGTATCACTCCGGCCCATTCATGCTGAAGCGTGCCTATCCCACAACTTACTATACTGCTCTATGCTTGGTTATAATCTCAGTTGTACAAAATAAATTACTAGAAGCACTTGTCGGATCGCGAGTGCTTCGGTCGCAACACATTAATTTGCCATTGGTCACATCGGAACATCTGGTGCGCGTTCGGAACCGTCTCTTAATTACTTAAGTGTTTTCGGTAAATTAATGTAATTGGCTTAAATTTGGTTGCCATGGTCGGGATAATAATAACTTTATCTCATACACTCAAATATACGTTTGATCCTAACTAGGCGGAGCTTGTGAACAGACCGCTGATAAATATTTCATTACAAATTATTGTGTTTATCATACAGTTTCTTTTATTCTTTCTTTAAAAGGACAACTTCCGCATTAGGAATATACATCCCGTGTAGCGGGGGACTTTACAAACATACATGAAACGGACACAAAGAACACCCAGACTCAGAACAACAAAGTGTTGTCCCATGTGGGATTTGAACCCACAACTCTTGGCGCACAAGAAAACAGCGTAGCGACCGTTTAAACTACTAGGCAAACCGTGCAGTCAGTAGAATATTTTAGGTAGGAATCGAATCTGTGATTGATTGAACCTCTTGATTGCCAGTAGATCATTAAAAATTAAAAAGTTGTATTTGTCTTGTAACATAAAGCAACACAGGATGATCACAATTCTCTTTAATAAGCTAAAGCCTTTTAGAGTGATACTCATTTAAATGTTTCTAGAAAGATGCATTTTATTCGGTACTAGCTGACCCGGCGAACTTCGTACCGCCATATTTACATATCTGTCTCAGCTTCCCACGTGCAGTGTACAGTCGCGGACATAAAAAACTTTTCCCGTTATCTTTTATTTTTCTTTCTAGCAAAACAAGAAATAATGAAATCGGACTATGTGTTATTGAATTACAACTAAGTACATATTTTGAGTTTCATGCCCTCTCTCCAAGAAACCGGGCTGAATTTCGTGGTAAAAAGTATCCTATGTCCTGCCTCGGAGTATGAACTCAAATCATGCCAAGTGTCGCGGCCAAGATACAGACGGACAGACAGACAAAAATGAAAAAAAATACAGTTTTGGCTTCAGTATCGATTATAGACAGCCCTCCAAAAAATAATTCAGAATATCTTTAATGTACAGAATTGGACCTGTTACATTTTTATTATAAGTATAGATCTTCTTCTTTTCTGCCCAGAATTCTGTTAATCTTTGTTTTTTTTTTTTTGCTTGCTTAAAATATAGAAACACACTTAAAAAACGTGTTCAGTGAATAAGATCAACTCAGGAGAAGTCACCAAGGCGTAATTCCCAGTAGTTATTAGTAAAATAAGAATTTTACTTTGAAAAAGATGAAAGCGGTGTTATATAGAGACGCTAACGTGGAAATGGTGCGCGGTGTCTTTATATCTTAAGCTATTTATTTTTCTTGCTAATGTTTTCTTTACAATTAGCTAACAGTTATATATTTAGTTTTTTTTTATATTTACCAGGTCAAAAATCTTTTACTACATACGAAATCTAATGACAGATTTTTTTTCTACGATTTATTTTATGTTCTTGCCAAAGTGACTCTACTCTGCCTGATGGAAAGTATGAGGAGAATCCATGAGCATTGTTCACCATACTCATGCGAATTCAAACAGTGTGGTGACACATTGGGTCATCATTGGGTCTTCGGTCTCGCACTCATCAACGAAACTCGACAGCACGAATGCTGTCAGTTTAGGTTGGTCATCTTGAGAGGGTAGTACCGCCCTGATCAAGATGGTCCGGTCATATTGAAATCTTGGTTCTGATGTCATTTATTATCTTCTACATATTGATTACAGAGTTTCGAATACAAATGAACTCCATAGCTGCTTAGAGTATAGATCCCAGAACACGATAGAATGGTGAAAGAGGCGTGGCACGTGTGCCGAAAGCTTGCACGATAGTGCATAGTATTAATGTCGCCCGCTCATTACGCAGCGAGATTCACGGAACGGCGTTCGCAGCGTAACAAAACAACAAAAACTTCATTACGATGCCGTATTGTGCAATCACTAACTGTTAAAATAAGAGTAGTGAAGTTAGTCTGAAGAAAGGAGGCATTTCCTTTCATCAGTAAGTACTATTTTTTAGTAAAAACAAAGATAAACAAGAATCAAAATGTTCTTTCAACCAGTATTATGTTGTCAACTAGAAGCAATTATCTATTTACTTTTTCATTAAGGTACTGGATCCATTACGTGCAATACACAATACTCGTACTTATTCCCATGAAGTGACCGCGCAATGAATATCGAAATAAACAATCGTTCCGAACGCTCAATTAAACTGTTTGCACGAAGTAAGGATGCCCGATGCGACTTGCGCTAGAGCTTGATACACTACGTAGGTGAATGTATCGATAAATTGGTATTATGCAGACAAGAGACTTTTTAATTCTGGTAGTGTTATTTCTATATTGTTCAACTACGAACTGTGAATGAGAATGTGAAACTTATTGTCTATTTGAAATAAAAATAAGTTTGGTAGGTATATTAGTCAAAATATTTACATTATAAATATATACATTTTGTAGTTACCTAGGTAGTATCCTATTAAATAAAAAGGCTTTATTATCACATTTAAAAAAAATCCATTATATACCTACCTAAATTACGTTTATGTTATTATAATCGATAAATATTACCTATAAATTTGGAAAAAATGCCGTTCTAAAAGTTTATTATATTTTTTTATCTTTTTAAGTAGATGGTTTTTAGTTTTCGAACTTACTTTATATACTTAATTGTCAAATTTTATCTTAAATATTAAGTTGCATTTCAGTTTTCCAATGATTTCATTCTTCGATATGCGCGGGGCGCGGCTTTGTGATTTGTTGCCACGCAGGATTTATATGGCAAAGTACTTTCGTCACCAATATATCTTGATCAATATCTGTGGTACAGATATAATTCTCTAACCAGTAAAGTATCAAATGAATGTTATTTAAATAAATACATACTACAATATCTATCTCTACAGGGTGTTACATAAAAGTTATGTGTACAATAGATGTAATAATAGTATATTAGGAATAGTTTAGTAATTTTTGCCTAAAAACCTAGGGAAAAAAAACCAAGTTTTTTTCGTAGGTAAACTTTCAAACAGTTTTCGATTTTTAATTTTCAGCTCAATTTCAATTATCTATTTATTTTATGCAGATAGATAATAACAATAAGTACTTCTTATGAGAGGGCACTGACATAAATCTGAACAAGAATGTTTGACACCAAAATATCGACGCAATCTAGACCTGAAAACGCCTGTACCTGTCAACTTTCTAATGCAACTAACTTTTCACTAACGACATAAGATACGTATATTAAACATCACTACTATATTTTTAAAGTTGTTAGGTCTACATTATATCGGGTCATGATATGTCTCTTGCATATAATTACAACTTTTGTAACAACCTATATATAGGACACGATCGATAGGAGAGAATTTGATTTGTTCGTGTGTCAATTAGACGTAAGCGGACAGATTGTTACGCTGTTACTAATACGTGTCAATTTAATTTGAATTTAATGGATATTGACATAACTCTTAAATTTGATTGTTATGTAAATGTGGTTACCACTTCCTCTAAAAGTAGTGTTATGCTATAACGACAATTATTTATTTTGTAACAGTACTATAATTCAAAATCGAATGTGTTGCTTCTGAAGTTCGTGACTTGTTTATGGTACTAGTTTTTTCTTGTGGCTTCGCTTGCGTAAATATAGATTTGTCTATAAATTTGTATCGGGAACAGTATTTGTTCTGAGTTCAATATGTATAGTTATCTGGGTATCTGATAAAGTTTTAATGAAAAATTTCATGTTCAATTGAGTAGATACTAACTATAGGTTATATAGAATTACTTAGAGGTTCTTCATTAATACTGACTATCAACATTTCCAAATAATTGCGTCGCTCTTTTTTTACCAATTTTATTAGTACATCTATTTTTTATCATTTCACTTGTATTGTCAGGTGTATTAGGGTATTAATTCATCTATTACACTCATTATTTCACACAATGCTACTCTCACAACAATGTTTTATATAAAAACTGTCAAAACAACTTCACAGATAATTTTTCTACTTAATTTCTTCATTTAAATAATTCATACCAATGTAAAGTAGCTCATTGATTTTTTACAAGATTTTTAAAGAAAAAATAAAACTGTACAACATATAAAAACTGGTCTGCTATGATCTTGAATGATGTAGAGATTCGAATTGAGAACGGCTTCCTGCGTCTGCGCACCTGGCGCCCGCGCACGTGCGCGTCGAGCCTGACACACTGCGTGTTTTTTGCGCCACTCCGTAATGTGTGTAGGGTTGTGAATGTTATTGATGGAAGCTGTCAGAAGATTCGACTTCTAATAGCCTTCGTACTTTATAGTGAATTAGTTGCAAATGTTCTTGTCGTGACGAATTAAGAATACGAAGAATCTAACCCTATTCATCTCGTAGCATGGGCGTCGTAAGAACTGACTTAGGTAATAAACTATAGAGGATAACAGCATTGAAAAGAGAAAGAAAACTTGATACTCACTCTGTACTAACCTAATTTTTTTCGTCCTCGCATACTACTCCTGGTGGTATGTCGGACTCTAACCGACTAAAACCCGTCTCGGGAACTAGAAACCGGGGAACCAGGTGCACCCTAGAAAGGAAAACCCTGGAACCCCGACGTACCTCGGGTCACCTACGGTTTGTAGATGATCTCCTCCTGTGTGGAAGCCCCGATGTTTCCGTTGCTGTCCCGAAAAGGTGCTCTCCACAGCGCTGGCGGCCCCCACCCGCTAACTTCTGCTAGCGCTGCTTGCACTTATGGAGGACGGAGATCATTTTGCGATCTCCGGCGCCTGAAGCGTCTGCGATACCTGGCCCGTTCCCGGGCCGGGCGGACCGGGAGAAATATAAACCTCTCCCGGTCCCGCTCCGCCGTGTCTTTGGTAAGCATACTCCACACAAACACTCCATTCCACGACACATAATAGTCGATAGTATAGACAACCCTAATTTTTCTATCCATTATTTTTTAGTGTTTGTTCTTAACTCTATTGTCGTCAACCCTTCAGCACATGTTCATACTTAATAATAGTATTTGAGGTACGCAGCTGATCTCCACCTGGTTGTAATTTACGTTTTGTTTTAATGAACATAATACCTTTGATTATTGAGTCTGTGGTAAAAAACCCGACAGATGATGGTTGGATAATGACAGTACGTGATGCTGTCATTTAAAATAAACAAGTTTTTATAAATTACAGTAGCCTTGGTGACGATTTAAGTGTTAATTTTGTAATGAATGGATGCCAAAATACAAGTATGATACAAAAGGTTAGTTTAGTTGAACCTGTTAAGCAAACAGAATTTGTTTATGAAAATATTGTGGATGTTTATTTACTTTTATGTTTTTCTCTTGTTTTTATATCCTTGTTACTATTATAAATGCGAAATGTATTCATGCCAAAACTACTGAACTGATTTAAATGAAATTTGGTACACAGATAGTGTAGAGCTAGCCATAGGTTGAAAAGGGGATGAAAAACTGATGTTATCCAAAGTCACTATTCCACGCGGACGAAGTCGCGGGCACAGCTAGTATTCACATGAATATAATTGCCGTAAAGTCATGCTGAGAAACATAATTATGGGCTAAATGTGAAAACTCAATGGTGGTAACTCAACTATTCCTCTCTAATTGTAAAATGTCTAGAAGCTATACTCAGTTATCAATGGTTACCTATTTGTAAGTGTCTGCTCCTATCTCCCGAAACCCATTTTCACCCCTAAGGTCAAAGACTCAAAGTATTTAAAACTTGTACTTAGAACTTTCGAAGTATTCTTTCAACCTCTTAAGAATTACTGAAGCTAATTAAAGAAACAATAAGCTCACATCTGTTGTACTTAAGTAGATCTTCATAAGCACTCACCATCAAAAGAGGCTTGTCTAGTAAACTCGTAACGCCGTAGATTTACGACAGTTACAGGAACGCTTCGGTGGGCCCACACCTCAATGTTATCCCAGTTGTCAGTATGTTGTGACTGGCTATCTATAAAACTGAAATAGATTTCTTGATTGTGGATTAGGTCAGGTCTCAAGTGGTTCAATGGAATGGAAGGCTTGTTTAACGATGGTGTGTTTATTTCGAAATGTTTTGAGTGGTACATTTCTTGAGTAACACGGATATAATGTTTGTTGTTTCGTGTTTATTTAATTAAGGTCGTGTATTAAATTGATTTTACAGACAATGGATTATAATGGTTATATGAATTATACGTTCTTTTGTTTACATAATATAATAATTGACCTACGATTGGAGTTTTGCATGTATTTTGATGAATTTAGCTTAATAGTGATAGCATACGAAATGGTAACTAATTGAAGGTACTTAAATAGCGACTTTGGTAAGTACAAAATTAAGTCCAAAATAGCTTGAAAATGCTCCAACTTGAAAAAATATATATAAAAACGATTTTTTGAACGATTAGCTTCTGGATTATCCAATAACAGGACGGATACGGGACCAGGAATTGTTCTCGCTACTGCAGTTTTAATTTCGTTCCCTTACCCGAGACTTGTAAGGTAAAGAGTAACGTAAATGGATAGAATATCATTGGAAGGAACCTAAATGGTATCTACTTAATTCATATTTAACTTCTTTAATTCCTTTATTTTTCTTTCTGAAAAGCGGCTGGCTATAAAAGGAATTAAAATTCCCTACAATATCACACGTCTACCGATCCCACATTGAATTATGGAGATGTTAAATGATGCTGATGATTGTAAAAAAGCACATAAATGCTTAAATCTCCAAAACACGTAGCGTTATGAATCAATTAATCGTTTGTAATCGTCCGTAATAAGCTCACCAAGAGTTAAAGGATTATCTTGCACTAATAACCAAGGCATACTGAATCCAATTACTCTTTTCATCAAAGCCGAATACGGCTGCATTCTCAGATACATGGAAATAGAATCTTTAAGTTGAAGATGTAGAGTTTAAATTTGATTTATCAATGGAAAATGTGTAATTTTACGGAGTGAGACGGGTCAAATGTCGACTGATGACACTAAAGATGTCGTTGTTTCAGAAATGCTTTAGATAAATATTGTGATATTTTTATGGAGTTTAGAATGGGTGGTTTGTGAGTGAGCGAGCAATCAAACAAAAGCTAAGCTCATGCCTCAGGTCTAGTACTTCGTTTGTGTCTCTCAAAAGAGATAATTATCTTTTATTAATATTTTTCATTTAACCTTTTAACATTTGACTGCACGTTTGGCCTAGTGGTTGGTCACCACGCCGTTTCCGACTTCGCCAAGTGTCATGGGTTCAAATCCCACGTAGGATAACACCTTGTGTGATCCACAAATTGTTGTTCTGAGTCTGGGTGTTATTTGTGTCCGTTTCATGTATGTTTGTAAAGTTCCCCGCGACACAGGATTTATTCCTAGTAGATGTCTTAAAAAAAACTTATTTAGCTAAATAATATTAAATTTAAACCAGTAGTTAGCGATATTACCCCCTTCAACCAAACAACAAAACTCGATATTGATATAGATCTACAGAATAATCCCAAAAATAAACACAATTTTAAAATGTTATACAAATATTGTCTAAAATTTACGTTTTACGGTAAAGTGCTTTCACACTCATGTACTACGCCGATGCATAATGAACAATTTCCGCACAAAGCAATAATTTTCCTGTTGTTTTGTAGTTAGCTGTTAATTATAATGCCCTTGAAAATTTCCTCGTCAAATAACTGATAATGTTCCACACACTTTTTAAACTTTATCACACATACAAGAGCGTAGAACAAGATTGCAGGTTTTTTTTTTTTTTTTTTTTATGTATGGCCCGCCATAATGACTCTACTCTGCCTGATGGAAAGCATAAGCAGAATCCAAGAGTGGTGGTACTCACTGCGAATGCGGACAGTGCAGTATGGCGACCCACACCATGGCGGCCTAGTGATGCTGCTGCATCTTTTAGTCTAGTCAACAAGTATGGAACTTGTTGACTAGACTATTTGGGCCTCCGGTCTCGCACTCACCAACGAAACACGACAGCACGATCGCTGTCATTTTACGTTGATTTTCTGTGCGAGGGTAGTACCGCCCCGGTCGAGCCGGCCCATTCGTACTGAAATCAGCGTGGCTCTACTACCTCCGATTATCAAGCGTATTAATTATGTTTTTTTTCAATGAATGAATGAATATATCATTTTGGTCTATTGAGTGCGTGAAAATATGTAAGCGAGAAAAAAAAACTTTCAAAAGCGTTGAAAACAGTAGAATACTTATTTAAGATTGTAAACAAACGATAAGTCAAAAGAAAATAGACTATAATCAATAGAAACCCAACAGAACTTCTCTTATCTGACAAATCTGTCGAATTAGTTCTACTAGCTTCTTAATTGAATTATCCCTAACCCCCTAAACGTCGTACAATAACAATTAACCCTCCAGCACGGGCGGATATACCCGTAACGCCTAACTACGTAGATCTATAACTGTCCCGGACAAAAGTGGTCACGATCGTCCGTGCTTCCCATTTCCTAATTTCCTGCTGTTAACGTCACACCTCATTCAGCCCAATTTAGCGGCGTCCTGTGCCCGCCGGGGACACGAAACCAGCGATTTGTTATAAGCGATATTTGTGATGGATTAGGGATATAATTCGTTTTGGTTATTAATTAGGACAAGCCTTGACATATACAGATTTGTAAAAACTGACATAAACAAAGAATGATTCTTGTAATATTCCTGAGTGTCTGAACGTAAGTAAGAAGGTTATTGGTCACATGCTATCCAAAAATGCTTCAACTTGAGGCTTTTAAATAAGCAGATCAGAGCATTTTTAAAATGTCATTGATTTAAACTATATGCCTCTTATATTGATGGGCACTTATAGACGTCTCTATGAGCTAGTATATCATTAAGACTGAATATTTTTAAATAATTTTATTATTAACGGATTTTTTAGTGTTTAATTAGTAAATGCCACCATATTATAAATGTTCATAATTATTATCATCGAACTATCGATTGTTAACAAATTAAATTCAATTAAGCAATTTGTTTCATTTCAAGGTTCTTTTAATATTCATAATAGTTGTTGCCCGCGGCTCCGCCCTCGTGTATGTCGGTTATCGCGGCAAATAGTAGCCTATGTGGTTTTCTGGTATATAAGCTATATTACTGTACAGTTTTATCCAAATCCGTTCAGTAGTTTTTGCGTTTACAAACTTTCGCGTTTATAATATTAGCAGGATAGTCAATAAATAGGTACTACTTTTAACAAAGTAATTTTTTGATCAGTAAACAAAATAAAACCGTTCGCTAACTTTATGAATCTACCGATTATGCAGTTTAACATAAAGTATGATGCTGCGGTGTTTTCAATGAAACTTTGTCGGCGCTCATCTAGTTTACGAGCACACAGACAAAACGATGGGCAGGAAAACATTTACGCCAATTTTCTACATTAGAGCGTCGAGAACTATTCAAGCACGCATATTTCTTAAACTAAATTACTAAACCGCGTTAGTAAGTTTTCAAACCCCTTTGATATAATTCTTTTAACGTGAAACTCTTTTGATGCATATATAATAAGAATTTATTAATTGACTGGTATGCTTTGGAGTTTAGTTTTGTTGTGAATGTAAATTTGTGGTCCGGGTGGTTCCCCTTCCAGTAATTGAGATGATGGCACGCGCCTGCGTTACGCAGCGGATGTTTGCTCTTTAACAGTCGTCAGTAGACGGCACGGCAATTGACCAAACATTGAACGTGGTGTGGTTTGTTTTCGATCGGTGACAATGAACTGTTTAATTGATTGAAAAATTTACACATATTATGTGTAAGGTAACAGCTAAAAATTCGTTATTTAACTTCGAAATATTGCTACTGATAATTTTATTGTCGCTTACGTAATAGATCGTGTATTGCCGTTTGCCGGGCATGTTGAGCATCAGATGGTAAAGAAAGGAATACAATAAGGGTAGGAAAAAATTGGAAAAGGATACTGCTTATAAAGTGGATCCGCGTCACATCTGAAACCTTTAACTCGGATTGAATTTAGTCGAAAATTCTGAGTCTTTTAACTGATAAATATTAAATAGATAATTATTAATTCCTTTTAATTTTTGTAGTCATTTTTACATGCCGATAAATCTAGTTAAATAAGAATGCTGTTGAGGTTCCCTATGGTTAAAGATGGGAAGAAAGTCTGAAGTTCTGTTACTAACTGCTATTTGCGACTTAGCTTGTGTCACAGTAGGTTTATTACATTTTGTACACTATCTCGCAATGATAGGTACCCATAATGTCTTGTACTCTTGACAATGCAAATGCGAAACTACATGATGGTCGGTTAAGCAATTAAGGCTTGAATCTGTAACAGTAAACAAACGTCTGAGGCAGCAACTATTCCGCATTTATGAAGCATATATAATTTCAACAGAAAACGGTGATTACAGCTGAATTATTCGTAACGGTAATTATAATCATCTTGTATGTCGTTCCAATTTGGGTTTTATATTAGATTTGTAGCTACTACTATTTACAATTATGTACCGTTAATGGTTCAAATAAGTAGTCTAATGTTGATACAGATGCTGGTTAACTAAGTTTTTTTATTGGCTGGGGTCAAGCAGACGGGTCACTTAATATTTAGAGTGACTAATACCTCATACGGACACCTGCAGTTCAGGAGATACAGATGTCGCGTTTTTATATTGCATAGGGGGTAAACGAGCAGACGTATCGCCTGATGGTAAGCGATTACCGCCGCCCATGGACACCCGCAACACCAGAGGCGTCACAGGTGCGTTGCCGGCCTTTGGGGTATGGGGGGAGGGGTTGGGGTAAGGGCCTCCGGTATCCTCACTCACTCGGCGAAACACAGCGCAAGCGCTGTTTCACACCGGTTTTCTGTGAGGCCGTGGTATCGCTCCGGTCGAGCCGGCCCATTCATGTCGAAGCGTGGCCTTTGTACTTTTCTTTCTTGCCTGTGGATTTTATTAACCTTCATAATTCACACTCTTAATGAAAAGCAACGCGATGGTAAATTAACTCCAATTTTCTCTTAAACTGTGATAGCAGTTTGGTTGACCCGGGACTTATGAGTCTCAGTACAGCAATCCCGCTGTTAAATATTAAGTTTTTATAGATTTACATGTCCGTATGGTGCTGGATTAAGAATGTAGAGTGTCACCACCCTTATTCATCTCATGGGTGTCGTAAAAGGCGACTAAGGGAGCAGACTACTCAGGACTACATCACTGCAAATTGAAAAAAAAAATTAAAACTGACCCTATACCAACCCGCCAAAGACTCTTTTTGAAGGATAGTGAATTACTTGTAAATGTCCTTGTTCTTTTTGCAGGAGAGGCCGATGTCTAGCATAGGATTACTAAAGCCTGTTGATGTGACATGTTATATTCAGTTTTATAGTCTGCTAATCAGATGTTAAAACATTTACAAAGGCTACCGTTATCACCGCCTACAAGTTACGTACGACAACGGAGGTGTTAACATTCCTTTAGTTGTAAAGCTGCGCGTGGGCAGATAATATTGTCACAGCACGTGTTGCGCTTGCGCATGTCACGAACTATTGCATTCGTAATACATACTTGTTATATCAAATAGATTGCGGTTATTTCGTAATAAAAATATCGAGAGTTAAAAAGCTGGTGTTATTTAGCTAAATGTTTGAAAGGGCCTCTTATCTACATGTCCAGTATTCAGTCCTAGGGGCGTCTTAAATAAACTGGCTCAACCACAGCTTGAAGGATACCGATGATAAGCAATACTTTAGCTTACGCTTTTCACCAATTTTCCTGCTGCAATCCCAACCACCATACCTACCTTTATATGACTGAGGTAATGCGAAGAGCGGCAACGCGCGGCTGCGGTGGTCTCTTACCATGAGATAAATTTCTGTCTGAAACGTGCGGTAGATCTCTTTTTCTATTTCTTTGGCATTATCTGCTTATCTTGTTCCAATTTCTTCTTTTTTCATCTTCTGAAATTTCTACGTGAAGTTATTGGTAATCTTCAAAATTTAATTATATCTGTGGATAAAGTTTTTAATCATAGCTATCCAACTAAATCGAATTATTTCTTGACTATCCTTTCTCTAACCACAAGTGCGATCACATTGTTCCCCATTTCTCAATTGTATTAACATTTAAATGACCAGTACAATGTTACTATTTAATCTTATTCAATTGACAGACAATTAAAATACCATAATTCATTTTAAACCCGCATTACATGATAAACATTCTTATATACAGAGTCAGAGTGGAACATCAATCATGATCACAAGAACTACAGCGTAACGCCATCTGTGATCACAGGGTTGAACTAACTTGTTACTCGCTTTTTGCGCTTGGCGTGCGGCGTGCGGTAATGGTCACTTTATTTAATTTTAAGAAAAGTAATTTATTTCAATAAATTAACACTGACTGAATGGCTTATTTCTATTCATTATGATAGATTTTACTTAGCCATTTTCCACCCTCGGCCGTGCAATTTTTTTTTCTTCAAAATAATTGAGACAAAACAGAGATTACATCCAAATACATGTACATGACGGAGAACTTAGTCTGCAAACATAAAAAAAAACGAAACAATTACTTCCTCCTTTTTTGGAGTAGATTAAAAAATAAATAAGGTATGTTTCTTGTAACTGTCGAATTTTTTGGTAATCATCATATTTAGTAGAAATTCAATCCAATGCAATAGAAATTAGTCATCCAGAAGATTTTTCTTTTACGATATCTTATATTCGTATTTATCGTATTAATCACCTAGTTCTCTAACAGGAGATAATTAGTACAGATATGAGCGGACAAATGATAATATCCAACTTTGTCATAAGGATGTCCAATTCTAAGCACGAAACTTTTTGCCACAACATTTTCTTACTCGATTCTTGCCAAGGTAACTATGCATCTGCGGCGCTAGTTGTCGTACAAACATGTGTTTTTCTAAGGTAGTCTTTTAGTTCAGGTTTTTTCCGTCGGCGTGTAGATCGTGGCAGGGTTCGACCGGCCAGTACCGCATTCTTCGGCCGTCCGGTAACACTTTTTGCGTTTCCTCTGATCAGTCACCAGTTCAAGTTCATTGATTATCAAAAGAAAGATGACCACTTTTACCGGTGCTTTCTTTGACGGTTGCATAAATTCTATCAGCTTCGATCGTCTATTGATTTCATGGGCATTTTATTACCATTGTATGTTAATTTTGCTTCAATAGGCGTATTGATATCTGCATACAAAATTTATTACAGTACTGGGAATCTAGATATTAAAAGAATGAACGTCTCTGGCCGTTGGATTTATTTTTATAGTTTTAGGAATACATATTTTCTAAGTTACTCTACACAAAATTTCTTAGCTCTTTCTTAGTTATTGTTTTAACATTAATTGATCAAATCTCAAGATGTGATCAATTAACTGTTCTGTCAATCAAGTTCTGTTTGATCAATCAGACAGACATACTGATTATAAAATCAAGTTTGTTATAAAACGATGGTGACTTTAAAACTTGATTTAATGGCGAAGAAAATACGGGAAAAAGGACGACTTGAAAGTATTTGTCAAATATTTGGCTCAAATTTGATGAACCATACAACTATCATTATAAATAAATATTTAGCTGTAAGTTTAATCATCAACAGCCTTTACCAATTCACTGCTGGAGATAAAGCCTTCCCTCTCTACTATAATATATTTACCAAAAACAAAAGTTGAATAGTAATAAATCGAAGACACCATCGTGAAATAAAATGGCGAAGCCCTGTACATGCCCCAAACAATTCACACGGCAATACGCAATATATCTAACCATACAATACCTGCTGTCAATGGAAGTAGATTGGTTTCCGTCACGGTGGAAGAACAGGTGTCAGTTCACCCTCCTGTGGGATGGGAGTTTCCGGCGCTAAAACTGATCAGGTTCCATTACCACGATTGTTTGCATAAATTATTCAAAAATTCACTCACAGAAATTGTTTTTTTTTTATTCCCATCCAAATTTGAAAAAAGGGTGAGAAATAAAACAATGAAACGCAGTTTAATAAAATTCATGATGATTTAGGTAGTGATTCTTCTTTTCTTTATAAATCCATCACCACATTGTAAACTTAAAGTTTTTGAACTCGAAATACCTCACGCTCAAAGGACATCCTCAAAAATAATCACATCCTTTAAAATGAAGAGGTTCATTGTAATCCTGACAGATAAAAAATGTAGCAATCTGTATCCTGTACAATCGATAAAATCAGGAAGTGTACGACAGATGGTATTGTAATGTAACCCCCTGTAGCGCAAGCCGGGGACATTGTGGGCTCAGTGTCGTTCGCGCTTCGACTCGTGCGCACGTCATGGCTACCGTAACGCCAGTGCCTGCACCGCGTATGCGTTTAGCGCTTCATCCACATAATATACACGTGAGTTTCATATTTGAATTTGTTCAAATTTTGTGGAGGCCGTTTTGTAAATTTGTGTGTATTTTGCGTTTTGTGTGATTAATGTTGATTGTGTTGTGGGAATTCAATTGCGCGTGGGAACTGGATATTCTGCAATCTCTGCATTCTGTTACACGGAATGAGAATTTTATTGGTTGTTAGCTGTACTCGAATATCAGGTTTTGTGCATTTCTTAGGATTTTACTTTCAGTTACTTAAAAACTCAGTTATTAATATTCAAGGGTCAAAATATTTGTGTTGTGTAAAAACTCAAAACTTTAGAGAATAGCAATTTTCACATACGATGAACAATTTTAATTTATTCAAAATTTAAATTGTTCATCGTATGTGAAAATTGCTATTCTCTAAAGTTTTGAGTTTTTGGTGCCGTGTTTGATTTTATGCAGTTTTAAGTTTTGTATACAGTCTAAAAAAATTGTTCCAATTTACTTGTAAGATTTGGGATGTTTACATTTTCATGTTTCCAGTTTGACAAGCCGATTGGTCTAGTCATCTAGTGGTTAACGATTGTGGTCGCTAGGCAGAAGCCATGAGTTCGATTCGTACCTCTAAAGTTTTGAGTTTTTACACAACACAAATATTGTAAAATGAACACGATAATTTGTTCTGCGTGTAGGTGTAATAATTCTATACAAATAAATTAAATTGAAGTGTCTGTTTGTAATTTAAAATTAATAGATTTTCACTAAATGCATATATTATTTTTCTCTGTAACACCGCGAAGCTCAGCTAGTCTACAATATGTATGTATTTAGAAATATATAAGTAGGGTTTACAAAAGAGCGTAATAAATACTCCCTTAGTGATAGAGTACGTGACTATATATTATGTACTAGCCTTTACACGCGGCTTCGCTCACGCAGACTTTCATCCCCTGATTTACCCCCTTAGGGGTGAAATTTCAAAAATTCCTTTCTTAGTGCTCACTTACGAACCTACATGCAAAATTTCAGGATTCTAGCTTCAGCGGTTTGGGCTGTGCGTTGATCTCTGGGTATGTCAGTCAGTCACCTTACTCTTTTATATATATAGATATATTTTCAGCGCAAACTCCGTGCACTAGTTGTCGGCGCAAATATTAAATATTTTATCAACATCGGAATGCATTTGGCAAATTTGGTTCAAATATTGACATTTCCTTGAAAACGGAAGTTAAATATATTTGCACGAGTTATCAAAGCATGAAATACGCATGACCTAGAATTTGAACTTTATCAGCGCCATCCTTAAATATGGTAGTTTGAGAACGAATATTGCTAAAAACTTAATTTAGAAAAATAGATAAATCATTTCAGTACCAGGATAAAAATAATAAAAATGCGCTTGTGACTCTTATCCCCTAGCCAAGTTGACATTCTACATACGTAAACGATAATGGAAAACTAACAAATATACAGTAATGACATCATCTCAACGTCAAGTCACCTGGTCAAAACAAAACATTAGCCCATAACACAAGACATGAGTCAGTTAAAAATAGAGGTGTCAGCGATTGTAGCAAAATATTTGACGCAAAACACTTGCATTTTGGCTGAGCTGAGTTGCAGGCGTTCAAGGGCGGCATGAGCCATAGGGTAAAATGCTTCTTGCTCGTTTTCCCGCTCTGTGATTAAAAAAGTGTGATGAACTCGATTTTGTTCTGTGTCTAAATGTTACTCATCTTTAATAGTTACTAGATGATCCGGCGAACTTAGTACCGCCACATTTTTTTCAATGAATATATTCTAATTTTCCGAAAACCTTGGTTCAGTAGTTATGCCCGACTCAACTGTAATTAATTTTTATTTATATAGACTAGTTCCGCGAACTTCGTAGGTATATTTCATGCATATGTATTTACAAATTTTTCGATTTTTTTTAAATATTCTTCAGCCACCCACGGATGTTGTATAATCGCAGACAGAAAATATAATACTATCGGGTGTTTTTTTTTTTTCTTTTAAGCAAACCTTGTCCTAACACACAGATTTCGGTGATTCATTTTTACTTAGATATATTTGAGTATGTTTATCAGGAGTGGTTACCATAGCACAGGTTTCTAGTTTGGAATCAGATGTTTGAGACATCTTAAATTATTATTATTATTATTTGGAAAGATTTTCCCTTAGTTTACAAATGTACCTACTTCAAATTTAATAGAAAGTTGTTCATCATTATAATATACTAAAAAGTAATATTTAATTAACCTTCTTTTGTTACTTATTTCATGGACTATCCACCGATTTAAGTCACTTTAAAAATTAAACAAATTAGAAAAGCACAATTTTCCAGGTGAACCTGCTATTTTAAAGAAATATGTACTTTAAAAATGGTTTTAGTGTACTAGTATACATAGCTGATGAAATAATATCTTTGTTCACAGACAACTATCAAAGTGTACGCGCGTTGTCTTCGTCCGGACATCGAATACAAGACCTTATCAGTGACATGGGGGACCCGCGCCCAGGAGGTAGTGTCTACCCTGTTGGGCAAGTTCAGGATGCGGCACAGAGACCCCAGGCTGTTCTACCTGAGCATGGAAGTCAGGGTCAGAGCGGCTGGGTTGAGGACAACGTTGGTATTGGATGATGATGCAAGACCAGCTGCACTCCAGGCTTGCCATCCGAAAGGATATTCCAAGTAAGTACTTTGTGTTTGCGAACTTATTGTTTTGACTGCCTCGGTGAGGTAGTAGGTTATGTGACTGCTGTGCTTGAGGTCTCGGGTTCGATTCCTGGGTCGGACCAAATGTTTGTATGATCCGCAAATATTTGTTTCAGAGTTTGGGTGTTTTCTATGTATAATTATGTATGTGTTAACAACAAAAAAGTATTTTTGTATTTATAGCAGTTGTCTAGTCCTTAATACAAGCTCTGCTTAGCTTGGGACTAGATGGCGTTGTGTGTTGATGTTCGAAAAAAGAAATTAATGTACTGTAGACCAAAACGTTTAATGTAGTCAATTTTATAAACGGATTAGGTTTAAGTGACGATTCAATAATTTGGTGTTATTTGGCTGATCTGATATGACCTGAAAAGTAACTAGCTCTTCAGCAGGTAAGCTAATAACAAATCCCTCAAATTGGGCTTCAATTGCTTCGTTTTGTAAGTCATTTGGACTGACAAAACTTGCTTTTAATTATATGAACGGTATTTGACTGTTTAGCCAAAATAATTTCCCTTTATCAAACGTACGTTTTAATACTTAGATGAAAACTCCTAGACTTTTTTATAACGTTAAAGTAATATTATATTTTAAAATAAAACACTACAAATACCCACCCCAAACATAATTTCCTGTGTGACCTTTAAAGTAAGTCATAAAAATTCATAAAAGTAACAAGCCCTTCAATATCGGGATCAAAACCAACCCTCTGTACACACAGGTGCTCTACATCCTGACATAATAATTAGTTCCTGGCGCCTCTTGGCACTTCATAATATATACAAGTTCTGAAATTTTAAGACCTAATGAATTTTAGTGTCAATAAATATGAATTTTTGTAATTTAAATTTATAATTTAAACAATTAAGATAACGAATGACAAACTAGTTTTAGATAAAGTTTTAGATGGTATACGATTCGTCCATATTAATCAACTAATTTGGTTACTAAATAAGTATTTTATAGTTAATTAATTAGTTCTAGAAGCTGAAATTTTAGATGATAATTGTAATATAGAGATAAATAAGAATAATGTTATCATTAAAGGCTTTAAATCATACAGTGTCGATTAAAAACAGAAAAAAAAAATAAGAATTACCAAAACACCTTGGCAGGTAAATAAATAAATATTTCGGATATCTAACACACAACGCCATTTAGTGCCAAGTCTAGACAACTGATATAAATACAAATATACTTTTTTTTTTGTAAATACATACATATTACTTGAAGCACTTTAGGCCAATGCAATATTTATCCTTAGTTGCCAAGAATTAGCACGAAAAATTACTCAACTTTCTTAACAAATCAAACATGAGACTTACAAATCAGCACAACAACAACATCGCTATCAAAACAGCAAACAACAAAATGAATTAATATAACATCGGTCAAACACTTTTTGAATGTTCAACAGCGGGACCACCGCGGCTGATACAGAAAAAGATCTACTTCTGTCCCGTCTTCCGGCACGAGCTATTCTTGTCGCCCAATAAAAATTATAAAAACCAAGTTCCACTTATTGACCATATGTATCGTGTTACTCCTTGTTGACAGTGTTGAGGACTATGAGTTTATTGTTAAATGAACACGGAGTTCATGAGCGTTTCAAAAGTTAATTTATTTTTAAGCTTATTTGGGGTACATGTCCCAATTGAGATGAAGTTTTAATTAAATATTGGTCGAAGATTTGTCAAAATATTCATTTTTAATATTATAAATTCGAAAGTGACTTTGTCTGTTTGTTACGCCTTCATGGTTAAAACGATGATTTGGATGAAATTTAAAAAGAGATTGTATCTTGGAGGAGGATATAGGCAAACTTTTTGTCGCGATAATCGACATAAACGCTGGCGGCGCCGCGGGCAAAAACTAGTTTCTAATAATATGAGTTCAATGGACCTATTGGTATAGTGGTTAAGATGACTGATAACCTAAATGTCGTGGTTTCCATCCCACCCAGAACAAATATTGTGTCATGAGCACAATCATTTCTTCTTTATTTGTGTGTAATTTATCTAAGATATTGTTAAATATATAGCATAATCCGTGTTAAAACTTAGAATACCTAGGGAATGTTACCATCTCTATGTATTGTTTTTATTTTAAGCTAGCTGACCCGGCGAACTTCGTACCGCCATGTTTATCCATATCTGTCTCAGCTTCCCACAAGCAGTGTACAGTCGTGGACAAAAAAAAAAGAATTTTCCCGTTACCTTTTAATTTTTCTTCTACACAAACCTTGTCCTAACAATAAAGAACGCATAAAAAAAATTCGGTCGGCAGCCGATCGGAAGTTAAGCGTAAGATCGTAAGCGCGTACATACATTTCAGCGATTCATTTTTATATATGTATATAGACAGAAGATAGACTAGGGACTCGGCCCGGCTTCGCATGCAAGTTTGTGAAATTCTCGGATTTGCTTCCTTTATGTCGGCAACATATCCATAATGTGTTAGTGTACAATAGACCTTAATAACTATGTTAGTACATGCAAATAATATTCATATATTACACATATAAAACTTCCTCTTGAATCACTCATCTATTGCTGAAAACTTCATTAAAATCCGTTGAGTAGACAGCGGAATCGACTTTATTTTATACTATGTAAAGATATGTATGTATTTATTTTTTTATGAACACGGTTAATGTTACTATCAGGAAAATATAAACGCTTTATATGTAATCGCCCACAAGAGTATGGAACAGAGGTTTGTGTCATGTACATGTAGATGTGTAGCGAATAGGTATAAATTATGCAAATATATCACCTGTAGTTTATTACTTTTGTAAGGGGCGTGCAAAATTGAATTATAGTTAAGTGGTACTTTTAGACAGAATAAAACTAGAAGATAAATGCTAGGCAGATGTCTTTTA
Organism: Diaphora mendica; assembly: GCA_949125395.1. NCBI lineage: Eukaryota > Metazoa > Arthropoda > Insecta > Lepidoptera > Erebidae > Diaphora > Diaphora mendica. The sequence continues at coordinate 1,572,207 of OX421317.1, forward strand.
TTCAGCTGTATTGAGCTGAACCACATCGTAATACAAACGTAACCGTTTGTATTAAGATTGTGTGACTTTATATAAATTATAGAGCGTAATGTATTGGTATTCAATAGGAAGGAACTAATTTAGTTTGACTGTTAACTACCGGATTTCTTCTTCAGAAATTATTTTGAAGATACATAAAATTAAAATATTAGTTTATAATAATATCTTTATTGTACACCAGAAGATTATAAAATGGACTTCAAACTAGGTATGTAGGTACAAGTGGCGGCCTTATTGCTCGAAGGCAATCTCTTACAGGCAACCATGGGATGGAAAATTTGGATTAGAAGAAAGTACAGGGTAGTTTCTGGTGTGTTAAAAGACAGATAAAGTTTATTATATTCTGATTAATTTGTATTCACAGAAAATCGAAATGTCTCGTAAAAAATGCTTTAAAACTTAGAATAAATGAAATTCGTAAATCCTTGAATATATTTTAGCAATATTACTTTAAAAAGAAAAACTAAAGCGACAATAACCTCAGTCGTATACGATTTAGAAAGTCCATTTATCAAGATTTTCCAAAACTAATTGACATCTGCAACTATTGATAGTTTTGTTTCATTTGTCAAGTCAAAGCATGAAGTCGAACCATCTTCGAAACTGTCAATTGCGGATCTTATTTCAAAGATCTCAAGAACATCGTTATCTGTTCCAGATTCTCCCTGCAGATGCGTCCTGGTGGTTTAATCAAGATATACGACTCAGCGTTAATGTCTTCGTCTCAGTACAAGTGCCTCCTGACCAGTGAGAGGACTACGGTAGATGAAGTGTTGGCTATTTTGCTGCACTGCTACGATTCCAACGAAGGGGTTGAACGCTTCTCGCTTTATGAGGTAAGATGGCATTTATTTCTTCAAGGGTGTTTCTTATAGAATAGGAGGTAGACCAGCAAGCGGATTGGATTGTGATTGACTTGAGTCACTCATGGATTTCTGAGGGGCAAAAGCCCCAAGTACACTACAGCTTTTTCAGTTAATCCTCTAATAGTTTTATAATATTCTTTGGACTCAGACCGAACAGAGTTTTTACTACTGAATATAGGGCATGAGATATTTAGATAAAAACTTCCTGATCAACACGAAAAGTGCATAGTGATAAATACAATTAATAATATTTATATTCTTGCCTCGTACCGCAAGAAAGAAGACAACAATAACATTTAGTGAAGCTTCAATGAGTAATAGTCAATTTCATTGTTTTTCCAGGTCAGTCCTTCTCAGGAGTATGAGAGAAAACTTCATGCTGATGACTTACCCCTCACAGTGCAGCGAGCATGGCCCTCAGACACTGACTGTCACTTCAGAGTACGGAGGAACCCTCGCGCCCCGCCCCTACCGCCTAGAACTCTCCCCGCTCCTGAAGAAACAACTTCAGAGGATGAGGAACCTTCTAGAGCGTTATCAGCTCTTTCTTTAGAAGCGGAAGGTGAAAAGAGAAGATATAGTCCAGTATATAAGTTCCCAAGTATCAGTTACTGTAGAGAAACGAAGAACGACTATCTCTACATCTGACTAGCCGTGGTCTTAGCCAGGTTTAGTCAATACCGCCGGGCTAAAAGCTGTAAGCGGTACCAAAGGATAGTGAGAAAGCGACTCTTGTGAAGTGTAAATATGGTTCAATTTTGTGTAAAGTGTAAATATGGAATTAGGTATGTTGAAGTGTTTGGTGTGATCTTTGATCCCAACTTGTTCAAACGCTTGCGACCGATCGAATACTGTAATATTATTACTGATGGATTTGTTTGCTATAGTTATTTTTGGTCCTTTTCCTAAAACAATTTTATGGTAGACTGTATTATTATGAAAAGCTTAAAGCTTTTTCTGTCAATAATTTCGCTGAGGTTTGAAACAGTTATGGTAATGAGTGAGTGTGAAACCAAAGAGTTGTTGCAATATCCTTGTAATGAACCTAATGAGGCAGTTATAATTAGTCGTACAGAATGTTTTGAATAGAAAATAGACGAATAAAGACGAAACTTTCAACAACAGATATTAAACTTAATGAAAATTATAGTCACAACCACGAGTGTATGTAGGTTTTAAGATTGTCTTCACTTAATCATCAACTCTAAAGAGTTTATGAAACAAGTGATTGTCACTACAGCATTTTTTAGACTCATTTTGAATTCGATTTATACAGATTTTATTAAAAAATATTTTACGAATTTCGATCGTAGAGCTATTATAGATAGACATAGGGCTGACAATAAGCGGAAATGTCCAACGGTTAGAAAGAGAGAGAGGATCGCGGTACCCCGTCTGTCTTTCTCTACTGACGCATGCGCAGTAAAGGATTAATAGTGGTAATTCAATCATTACAATTAACCGTCGAATCGTTCTGCTATGCGCATGCGCGAGGAGAGAGAGACAGATGGGTACTGCGATCGTCTCTCTCTTTCTAACCGAGGGACGGCTGGAGGCCTGCCTCCCCTACTCTATCTATAATACCTCTATGATTTCGATAGTCTAAATTCAAAGATTTGACATTTTTCCTATAGTGTTAGTCTAGAACTAAAACAAATGTTGTTACTATAAAATTGTAATTTAAAAAAAGAATGTATATAATTATTGTATTGTTAGCTAGTAGACACCAAAGAGGCACACGAGCGATATTATAAAAATTAAATCTATTTAATAACTGTTACGCGATTTAATGTTTAATTTATTTATGGCAGCAAATCGTGGCGGCCATCTTGGCATATTGTACGTCATCGAATTTACTTCAAACGCATCTAAATATACTGCAATATGTTTTTTTAAATGAGAAGTTTTATTTAAAAACCCTTTAAATGAGTAAATAGACCTAAATGCAAACGGTGGTATCTGTTGTAGAATTTTAACAGTTGTTTGTTTTCTGTAGAATATAACATCTCACACGTCACATAAGCCAGCTTAGATGAAAAAGTATCGTAAGGCAGTGGTCCCACCGCCGACGATGAACGAGAAACGAGTAGAACTAGAAACTATGAACGAGTTGGCGATCAACGGGCAGCGAGTGTGCAGTTTCGATAGTTTTCTCGCTGGGCTATAAGCGAGTGTTCAAGTGCGATCAGCGATTTCTCGCGCCAACATCACATTCCAAGACACTATGAATGAGTTTTTTATTGAATGTGTCCGACAATATCTCTATCGTAAAATACATCCTCGTCGTCGTCTGAACTAGACAACAATGAGAGTTGCAATGATTTGTTGATAATCCATACGTGTACTTTCAAAGCCGCACTGTATAGAAATGATCAAGCGAGCGAGCATTGCTGAGCGAGTATGGCTGAGCGAGGTTATCGTTCAGCGACAAGACTAGTAAAGCGAGTCGTCGCCGGCAGTGTGAACAGTCGGAGAGCAACTATTACTATAATATGCATTTCTTTCGTTTTCACGAAATTTATATTTATTGTACGTTTCTTGAGCGAGAAATTCGCTGATGGTTAGTCGTTTTCTTGTCGGCGGTCGGACCACAGCCTAAAATATTGAGATTAGGTAGAACATTATATTACGTACCTTTGCAAATAACACATTTTGTCACCTAGAAAAGAAAAGGCCGACATCGATATAAAGTATTTTATTTACAAATGATTGCAACAATGAAGTACAGATGATGCAATATAATTACAGAGTATGTCAAAAAATGGGAAACGGATAATATCTAACGGTACTAAAATTATCTCCCCTCTCCCGATCGATATATTATTATGTAAAATTTATACAGACGCCGCTCGTCGAGCGGGGCGGGTGGTGCGGGGTGCGGGCGTCACTCGCGCGGTGACGCGGTGACGCGGCACAAGGCAGCACGTCGTGGCACAAGGCGGCACGTCGTGGCACAAGGCAGCACGTCGTGGCACAAGGCAGCACGTCGTGGCACAAGGCAGCACGTCGGCTAGAGTCGCTACACAGCGTTGAGGGCGCGGCGAGACGGCCCATAGTCGTCGGGAGGATCGCGGTCACGTCGACGGTCACGGTCATCTCGAGCGTATTCCCTCCCGTATTCGTCCCGCGAGTACGCGTCGCGAGTGTAGTCGTGTCCGTACGCCGAGCGCTCGTAAGCGTCGGCGTGCGCGGCGCCGCCCCCGCCGTGCGCGTGCGCCGGGTACTCGTGCGCGTAGTCGCTGTACTCGCGCGGGTAGCGCGTGTAGCGCTCCCCGCCGCGCGAGTAATATTCCTCCTCCTCCAGCCGCTCCGGCCGAGCCGCTCGGGACCTGCCGCCTGTGCACACAAGAAAAATGCTAGAATACGAACTAGAGGCACAATACTTAGTTAAAAAAAACCTGCACTAAAAACTCAAACTCAAACACGCAAACCAAACTCGGGTATCTTTGCGACGACCTCCTTTTAAAGAAACCTGCTTGCCTTTACCTCGACTGAGGTTTCCCGGAGAATCGAAAAAAACACACGGCACACTAGGGAAATGTCGAAGGTGACTATAACCTAGTTTAGGGACACCCTCACTTACGACAATTACGATACGAGATTGAGGGAGGTCTGCATGAAGATCTCGCCGGCATTGCGCACTACACCCGGAACTGGCATCACCGAGTGAGCGGCCGGCGACACTGCGGAACATTTAACGTGAAATTGTCGCTCATGTCACCCCGCGGATACACACCTGTATGCTTGACGTGACAGCGATGATGCGGCGAACGAGACGAGTTGGAAGTGATAGGGAATAACTATATTGTCACAAGGAATACATGAGTTGAACAAGATTCAGATTTTTATACGTTAGTAAGATAAAGGCCCACAAGACAAGATGAACAAAATTTATTTAGAAGACATTTTGACATGTCTGACAACGAAAATGGCTCAATAATATAATCAATTGTAGGTCTTCAGATAGGATTTCCTTTAAAGGTACATAAATCAAACAGTTAGCGTCATACTCAACGCTGTTAGTGTAAGCTGGCGGAATTGAGCATCAAATTCCGTGAATTTCAAAGAAATTAGTTTAAGCGTCACCCTTAAGCGTTCAAGCAGTTAGAGGGGTAGGGACGCTAGAAAGTATATGCAACCTGGACGGATGCTGGAGCGCCTGACAACAAACACCTGGAATTTAATCTTCGGCTCGGCTGTTAGTAGGCCTGCCCCTTCGCTTGTACTGAAACGAACAGGGTTTGTCAGTGACGTGACTGACGTTCCTTATGTCTTGAGGGGTTATAACATCTAATACAACATTATTATCTTTTTTCATTAGGGTACAATCACCGACTTTTGTATTATAATAATCAACTTTTGCCATAACCTTTATTTCACATTTTTCGTTGGGCAATTTTAGGCGATGAAAATTTAAGTTCGTCATTGTACCTTTGATTTTAGTGGACATTTAAGATAGATGATAACACATTTAATGATTTTGAAATAACAACACATCGGATATGTAGGTCTGTAAAAATGGAGAAATGTTGAAAAAATGTTTTTTAAAGAAATAACTTAAAATTAATCAAGGTATGGAAAATAAAATTCTTAGTTTAAATCGTATATGTGTCTGAATAGTGTGTCATTCTGAATTTATTTTTTCCCAAAACATTTAGAACTACCAAGAATAATACAAGATAGAAACAGTTACCTTTTTCTCTTTCGTAGTTATACGAGTCTGATCTCTCGCGGTGCCCTCCAGGGTGTGCAGGGGGATCAAAATATTGCAGTACAAGGTTACACAAGAGGAATAAACTAGAGGTATTTTTAAAAATAGGTGTCTGCTCTTATTGGTGTCATCAATCTTGTATTGTAGATGGCATCTTAAATCTTAGTGTTACTAATTTATATACTAACATAAAACTATTTGGACTGTGAAAATTCTTTGTGTCATCTCTCTTAAATTGTCAATAAATAAGTTTAAAGCAACTTTTATTAAAAAGTTTATTAAATAATAATAAGTATTGGTTGTTAGGTGTGGTACATATACTTGAAGTATGAAATAATTACATCATCTAGATAACACTTCTATGACAACATCGAAATTAAGTTACAGGTTTGTAAGCGTTAAACATAGAGAAGCAGCTGTTTGTGTGAGCTTGCTTTTCTTTGAAATAATAGTATCTGAATTTACAGTACATAGTGATTTCAAAGTACAACAGTTGCAACTACCAGCCCGTTTAGAACGTGACCAATGTAACCATCCTTCACTTATAATGAAATATAATATGGTAAAGAAGGGTTTCAAGAAACCTTTTTGTTATCAGCCGTAAAGTGTAATGTTTTGGAGCAGCCCAGATAATATTATGAAAAGTCCAGGTATAAGTAGGTTGGTCAAAGAAAATCGTATCAGCCATGAAAAGAGCAGGATAAAATCATAGGATCCAAATTTGAAAATTCATAATTGCTCTGGCAGGTAGTGTAAATTGGTGCGTGTGTGGTGTGACGTGTAGTGTGTGTGCTACTCACCAGGTTGCGCGTGTGCGTGCGCAGGGTGCGCGTGTGGCATGGGACGCGCCAGGGGAGCGTCGGCCTGTTGCGTGGGGTGCGTGGCGCGCCAGTATGACTGCAAATTAAAAAACACGGCTGAAAAATATCAGGGTGTACTTCAAAGTATCATCATAGTACATATTGTTACGAGCCGGGTATTAAATAAATAAAAGTAGTCGGTTGATTACCAAAAAATAACACAATATTTAGGTATTAACAACACTTTTACAACAATTATTGACTAAATCACTCGTTAGTCGCACTAGAAAATATTTCGATGTTAATCCGCTGCATCGTGAAACAATACTACCCGTACGGCTAACACGCTCCGCTTTTATATGGCTATCGAAATATCTAGAATAATCATATCTAGATATTCGATAGAACATTCTGGACCAAATAGAATGTACTAGAACTACTTGCAGCGCCATCTAGCTTTGAAAATATCGGAATTATCAGTCACAATCTCCACAGTCGTGCGCTACTTGACACTAGATGGCGCTGTCCTCGGCTCTCGAATGTTCTTGATTGTACGAGACTTAACGAGATCGATTTCTCTAAGGCGCAACAATGTGTATGCTACTGTCTAGTAAACGTCCCAAACTAATATCAGTTTTAGCTCTAGTTTCTACAACAAAAATAAACACAGAACAAGGTCTTTCGTGATTCTCTCCGTATTCTGAATGAGTGTCACCACACCTGTTCATCTTGTGGGTGTCGCAAGAGTCGAGTAAGCAAGCAAACTACGCCGGGCAGCATCAGTGTTAAAGGAAGGAATAAGAAATTGTTTTAAGTTTACATTAAAAAAATAGATAGTATCGAATAATGTCTATTACAATCTATTTGAACTTCATATACATACTAAAGGCCAGTGTCACTGGTTCCTGATAAATTATGTATTTCTTAAAATTATGTGCCACAGGGCGCGGTCGCAGCCTGAAATTGGGGGGGGGGAGGTCACTAATCAATTTAAGTCGAGTAAATTAGGCTTTATCGCACAATAAAAAAATATTGCACACATTAAAAACACATGGATATCTTTTGTTTTTATTGTTAAATCTATTGGGATGATAATATGTATTTGAGACGTCTGGGACAATCTCTGGATGAATACTTAGAGGAGCTAGCTCAGAGGAGGGGCTCATGTCCCCTGTGACCCCTCACCCCCGTGCCTGTCTGTCATATAACATCTTATAACAGAGAAAGGTTGCTGATATATATCTGTTAACTGACAATATTATGTCTATTTAAGATTGGTGAAAACGTAATCTGTAGTTTATCTGGCAGAATAGTGTATCAGAGACTTTATCAGCAAGTTCAAATTGAAATTCAAAATCATTTTGCGACTGCCTCGTTGGTCTCGCGGTTGACGTGTGCGACTGCTGATCATGAGGTCTCGGGTTCGATTCCCGGGTCGGACCAAATGTTTGTATGATCTACAAATATTTGTTTCGGAGTTTGGGTGTTTTCTATGTATAATATGTATGAATTTACAAAAAACAAAAGTAATATATGTATTTGTATCAGTTGTCTAGTACCCATAACACAAGCTCTGCTTAGCTTGGGACTAGATGGCGTTGTGTGTTAGATGTCCGAAATATTTATTTATTTATTTATTTATTCGATTAAGACACTAAGTGACAGTTTATGAACGTTATATTGAAGCTTCAGTTAAAAATCATAGATCGACACAAACAGACGCCACAGCATGTGCTGCATTGGCAAGGTAAATTAGGGTGAAAACACCAAAATGTCTGCTTGTGTCGGTCTGTAACTTCCAGCTTCCAAAATGCGTAGAGCCTTATGAGAAGAATACTGGCAAAGAAACTCATGGCCACTCTTTTTAAAAGTCAGATATTCAGGCACAATAAAGTTAGTGCAAGTGGTGTAATTGGCCATAATACTACTTAAACGTAGACAAAAGTAATATTAATTTGCTCACCTCTAAATATTCAGCAATGTGTTCACACGCCTCCTCTAACTGATTTTCGTCAAGCACGACATCAAACATATCTAACGGACACTGCGAAAGCTTTTCTGCGGCCACCATCTGAACTGATAAGTTTTTACTTTGCCCCTTGCCCCGGGATTTAATCAGTCGTTGTAACACCTGAAATTTATAGAGTATTAATCATCATTTGTATTTGACTTGAACTGTACCAGCTAATTATAAATATGTTTTCCATTCGTAGTGGTTGGAAATTAGTATGTTATCTATAGCACAATTAAATTTATAATATATTATTCAGACAGCAAACTGTAAATTTTACTCAAATTGATTACAACGCAGCGACTAATAACCCTTAGGATTACTTTGTACATTTACTATCTGTACTGTGATTAATATAAGAAAAAAAAACAAAAATAGATTACCTTGGGACTGGATATCTTGAGATATACTATAGTAGGTGCGAGTGAAGTCTTAGCAAGTTGCGAGGGGTGATTGATCGTGTCGCAGTCTAACACAACCAGCTGAAGAGTTCGCGCCAACTCGAATATCCTCTCAATTTCAGCCTGACGGTGTTAGTGAAAGAAAAGTTATAGACAATACAAAAACAGAATATCAGAGGTGATATAACCTAGATTATTGACATAAGTAACAGTAATAAGCGTTTGTAAGCTTAGCGGTAATTAACTGATTATTTGTTGACAAGCAAAACACGAATTATTGAATTATCAGTTGGGAAATTATGAAAGATTGATAATGAGAAGTTATTATCATCTAAATAATTTAAGTAATTCAATTATTTGGGTGTGACATTATATAGTCATGTGTTGAACATTTCAAGAGAAAGTAAATATATTGTAAGTTTTAAGACAAAATCTATATCGAAAACATATTGGTACTAAATTTTAAGATTATGATTACCAACATGCATTCGATGCTTCTGACATTAATAAGACAGGTCGTTATAATAATTTTCAAATGTTATTAAAATGAATTTTTAAGATCTTAAATAAGAATGGTTAAGCCATCCATTCATTAGTAAATTTCATGCAAACAGCTCTCGATTGGTTTGATTAATAAAATGGGGTTCCTCAAGGAAGCATGCTTGGTCCCATATTTTTATGAAAAAGATTTCAAGTGTAGCAAGTTTGAATACTATTATTTAAATAAAGTGAACGTTGTGATTAAGACATAGTGTTGTGTTCCATGATGAATTCATAGCAAAATTTTGTGTATTAAATAAGTATGGATATGAATATTGTGTGACTATATTGCTTTTTATGTAATGCGAATGAATAGTTCTCCAGTTTCATAAAACATGGGAAGTTTATAAACACTTTTCAAAATATAAGTTAGTTACTAATTACTAACCATGGCCATTAAATACAACATGAGCATGTTTGGATCGAGAGAGTCATGTAGTTTTATAAACTATTTTGATTCTAATATGGATACGTAGTGATATTAAAGTGTAAGTTAATGTAAATGTTCTGAATGTCTAAAAGCTTGTTTCTTACTTGAAAATTCGACTGATACAAGTGTTTAAGAGACTATTTGTTTACATTAACGTATTTAATGACAATAACCTTTTTTCCTATTTTTCTGTGGGCTGATAATAATAATAAAACCGATATTCTAGATGACCTAAAAGCTCAATTCGTCCTCAATTAGTTGTAGTATCGTTGTTGCCACTATAGGGCTTCTCATTCCAAACACACCCAATTTAACCAACGTGCCTCATACAACAACACCATAACTACCTACGGAAGTGAACATTCGCACCTGGACCTCAGCTATACAGTTCCTGTTACCAGCCCTCTCAACGAACGGTTTCTTTGGCGGGTTTTGGTTTCTTTTGGCCAATGAAATGTCGGCCGTGACTCTGGTGATGATGATCCTGAAACATGCATACCTGTACTTCAGCGAGGCAAGTGGACCGCGAGTTGGAACGCTCCATGATGGCACGTTTCGATGGATTGTTGAGCAGAGAGCGCTTTGCCAGAGATATGTCGGCCATCACGCGCGTTATTATTATCCTGCAATGTTAGTTTGTTGTGATTTTCGGTTAATTGTTAGTATTTTAGTTTGCTGATTTACTGGAAGAAACAAAATTTAGTTTGTTACGTAAAATAATTTAAAATTATTAAATCCATTAAATATAATCAATATCAATTAAACAATATCTTTGCCTTTCCATTTTAGTATATACTGTAACTTTAACTAGTTTTGTAACAATTTATTTTACAAGGAAAAAAAAGGTAATGCCAGGATTTCACAGCATATCTCTGAAATTATTCTAGGAATTATGTCAGGCTGACAGAAATATTACTCACTTACATACTCTCATTCTATCTCGTATAGGACCTTTCAGTAACACAAAACTGTAGTAATATCTAAAGTTGTGGATGGAATTTGGTCAATCCAGTCAAATATATTGTTATACGTGACTATCACATATCTAACGACAAAGTTTGTTCCTTTCGATTTTCTTTACTTGTCCTCTCCTTTCGAGGTCTGTCCTTTTATTTGAAAGCTGAATTTCTTGATTATTTCACCATTTTCTTGCTTCTTCTTCTTCTTCGCTTCTACAGAAGATTTTTGAAGCTATCTTTTCTTTTTTACATCTATGTAAACTTCTAGCTACTAGGGTATTTTGCTACCTTGCCACGGTAGTAGCAAGAAGCTCGCTTAGATATAAAAAAATGACCTTAGTCTTCTCTTGTACAGCTGTCGATTACTCTTCTTTAGATCACATTCTTCATTCTTCTTACTTGATACATCTAGATCTACATTCGAATGACTAGAGGAGTTTTCATAAGCATTCTTAAGAAAAAATAACAATGTGCAGAGACATGTGACATTTATTTGTCTTAGAGAAAATAATAAATATAAAGGGGATTCTGGGTAAGAATATTTTTAGTGACATACACATAACTGTTATGGATAGACATGCACATAAGCTGTGATCTGGTGGAGATATTTCGCTATTATTTGTTACTTTCCATGTTTGTTTTTAATGTTTTTTATATATTACAATTCCGATTACATTGTATTAAAACTTTAGAAAACTTTTTACTCTTGCGGCATTGCAACGCACGCTGGGTACAAATAATTCGTTTGAAATTGCGTCTAAAATATCAATGTTAATATTTTTTATGTAAAGTCAAAATTTACATTATTTGTTTAACTATGATAACCACACTAGGCAAAGTCTGTATCGAGGCTATCAATACAAAGGCTATTATGAAGTAAAATACTAATTACAAAAATATATTGAACAAAATAAACTTGCTATAAAATATTTGAAAAGTGACTAACTTATTTATTACATTTGCAGTTTTACTTATATGTGTTTATGAATATATGTATTACATTTTAAATAATGTTTAATTTTAAGATATAATAAAATATCTTGAATTAACATCTAGTACAGCAAAATAAAATGTATTAGTAAATCTCACCTTCCTTCAAACCGTCTCTTGAGGAAATCAAACAGCGCCTTCTGCATCATGTCTGTGACCTCGTATCCTTTAAGGCTGGGTCCCACCAGTACCACAGGGCGCATTGAAGGGACCACATCGTAAGGACTATAGTTTTCTGGCTTTTTGAAGAAAGGCTTTCGTTTCTCTTTGCCCCCTGCCATACCTGCCCCTCTACCTCGACCTGCTCCGTCTGATTCTTCCCCTGGAATCGAAAAGGATTGTTGATGAATTTCATAGTGCAAAACACTGTTCAATTTTTTCTTAAAAAAATTTGTGTCTGCCATGACAGTGAAGAGTGCCTGTATTTTACTCAAGCACTGACTTGAACGAGAACTTCGACTTAAACCAGAACCCTTTCTCCGCCATCGTCCTACGCGACAGAAGTTTCATCCCCATCATCTAGATGGTTGGCAGTCCATAACTGTGCGCTTTTCCAGGAACCTTCTGCCTCGCACAACAAAACTGTGGAATGAACTGTTGCCTGCGGTATTCCCGGACCAATACGACCTTCAAGAAAAGAGCGTACTCCTTCTTAAAAGGCCGGCAACGCACTTGTGACGTCTCTGGTGTTGCGGGTGTCCATGGGCGGCGGTAATCGCTTATCATCAGGTTACCATCAGGGACCATACGTCTGCTCGTTTGCCCCTATCTCATAATATAAATTTAAAAAAATCAAGATTTGAACATGCTTTGCACATCAAGTAATAAAAGACGTCCACCAACTCCAGGCTTTTACCATTAAATGCAAAATTTACACCAAGTGTACACCATAACGCAACAAATATCTACCATACACAACAAATAATCATATCGGAAGCACGAATCAGGAGCTTAGAAAGTAGATTTTTTTTTTTTTTTTTATTTCGGTCATCTAACGCACAACGCTATCTAGTCCCAAGTTAAGCAGAGCTTGTGTTATGGGTACTAGACAACTGATACAAATATATATATAGTTTTTTTTTTGTAAATACATACATATTATACATATAAAACACCCAAACTCTGAAACAAATATTTGTAGATCATACAAACATTTGGTCCGACCCGGGAATCGAACCCGAGACCTCATGATCAGCAGTCGCACACGCCAACCGCGAGACCAACGAGCCAAATTGACATTATTGACAATTCACAATAAAAAACACTTTAGTTCATAGTTTCTTTTTCTACTTTTTGGCAGACAATTGATTAAATTCCAAGTCGCCCAGGCCCACATAAGCAAGCAATTTTACAACTGGACCTGAATTATACCATACAATAAACAAATAAATAGTAGGTGCCAAAGTTCCTGTAAATACACCAAGAAACGTTAAAGAAATAAAAACATTAAGATACAATATTAAAATTAAAAAATGCTACCAAAAGGAGACGTGCATAAAATGGGTTATGGGATGGTAATGCTTTGGCATACAAGATGTTACAAGAATTTCGGGCTCTAAAACATCACATCACTTCTAAACTGCTTAAAACAGTAAAGGATAACACCAATAGTTTTAAATCATATGCACCCAACATTGCATTGTCTATAAGTTTCTATTCAGAAGTAGATAAACCAAAATAGCGGGTAACATCTAGTAAATTTATGGAATGGTGACAATTTACAACATTTCCTGGTGCCGAGCAATGGGTGTGTGAGCTTACCTCGATCGAACGATGGCCCATCTGAAAACGTGGCAAACGTGAATTTGAAATATAAACATATTAGTTGATGTATCGACTATTTTACAATTACTCGATATTTTGGGACTGATCAGTTTCAAAAAAATATAGCAATTTCGTAGAAAACAGTAAGTCAACTAGCATAACATTATTATATGTTCATAAAACAAATAGATTAAAAACAGAAAAATCGATTTTTACATATATTTAGTCGACCAATCAATCAATAATCGGTACATCTTAATACAAAACCAGGAAATTTTGGCAAATTCCACCGAAACTGTAATGACGTCGTGATATATGGTGATAGTACAAAGCAGTTATACATACCATACACAATAGACATATGTTTAATAAAGAACAGAAATAAGAAATATGATATTTCAATTGCAATTTAATTAAAGACAATTAAAATTATTTCGTGTGTCCCATAACAGCTAGCAAAAAATTTGAAAAATTAATATAAATTTTACATTTAGCAACAAATTTGAGTAAATAAATAAAAACATGATTTCGTTGACCAAATCAATTAATGTCGGTGGAAAAGAAAATCTTAACGAAGCACAATATTTCTTCGAATTATTCATTTTTCTAAGACACTCAAAAAATTTTTTGTTCAATATGTTTTTGGGGTTGTTAATTTAAAAACAGCTTAATAAATGAAGAGACAGACCAGCTGATGATGAAGAAATAGTAAAATATAGAAAGAAATAGATAAATGTTAATTGACTAGACATCGAGTCACGACTACACATCAACATCGCCCTGACATTCAAGATTTAGTCAAATGTATTAAAAATATTGTAGCAAGCCAAAGTTAGAGACAACAAGGCGATTTAGAATAAAAATAAAGTTTAACAACTGCGTTGTACATTACAGACACAAGATAAAAAGACATAAATAGAAACAATATTGAAAGCGCACATAGATAACTTAATAGATCAATACAAATTAGACGATAAACGAGACCATACAACAGCAAATGTATTTTAATATATACATAAGTAATTGTTTATAATTAAGAAGTAATTGAAGGCATAATTTTAACAGGATTTTACTTGATTTAATACCTACAATTAACATAAGAAAGATCTAAAGAAGTTTTCAAACTGTCCTGTGAAATCTGTGTTTAAATTACGACAAATGTAATCTAAAAAAGTTAATCACCCAAATATTTGTTTTACATTTTTATATAATAATATAAAAATGTAAAACAAATATTTGGGTGATTAACGTACCTAATAAGGTACTCGTATATTTAAGGGCTCAAAGGCGTTGAAATGATATTTTTGAGTCAGGAAATTTCCAACATAGTATGGGCAGGAGAATATTAGAACATTGGCATAACGGTGATCTGCAGAGCAGGTAATTACATATTGGTATTCACCACGGGCATGACAATTGCACAGGTGACAATAAATACATATTTATGGAATTCAAAATCTTTATATCCTTTTATCTTATGTATGATCAAGCTTTTGGCATGTGGTCAGTTTGCTTAAAAAACCTTTAAAAGTATTCAATAAACAAAGAAATTTGTATTTTTAACGTTATAGGGTTAATTTTGTATCAACTCAAACGATGAAAACTTTCTAAACGCAGAAAGCGGTATTACAGTTTTCATAGTTTCAGTAAAGTTTCAACGCAAGTTTTTGACAACTATCGTACTATTATTAATATGTGAATAAACCAGGAAATTCAACTGAAAAGTACTTATCAAGTGAAAGCTTTAAGCTAAAAGTGAAAGAAGCTTCTGAATTTTTGAAACGAATCATTCCAGAGATGCATAACAGCCAAAGTTTTTAATCTTGAAGAGAGTTTCCAGATACCTTAAATATAATACCTAATAAGTGACAATACAAAATAAACACTGATATCTAGAAATGAAGATATTTATAAAACGATAGCTGTCAAAAAGTGTGAGCATTTGAGTAGCAAGCCGAGTCTCCACCGAACAAAATTTGGCAACTTCTGTGTTGTCAACACGTGTTGGTTACAAAAGTTTCTGTAATTTCCTTGTGTTGGCAACAAGAATTGTCAACATCAAAAGAATACACTTGTTGCAGATATTTATCGGCTCTGTGGAGACGCTTAGTTAAAATGTTTTTCAAATTGTTGGCGACTCGGTGTAGACACAATGGGAACAAAAGTTGTCGATTTTCTGAAGAGTCGCAAATAGTTGGAAACACTGAAATTGCCAACAGTTTGGGTGGAGACGCGCCTGAAGGGGCTGTAGGTATACTCGTAGTGCGTGTAGGCAACATGTGGTGGGCAGTATGAGTATGCATGACGTACCGGGCGTGGGGGGGGTGCTACCTCTGGAGAGCGGCGGGGGCGGCGCGTGGGGCGCGTGGGGCGCGTGCGGCGCGGCGGAGGGGGGGCGCGCGCGCCGCACGCCCATGCCCGTGCGCACGGCCTCCAGCTTCACCGGCGAAGGTATGAACCCGATGTCCGCACCCTCTTTCACGAGCCGCCCGATCCACCAGTTGTTGTCGTACTTCTCCTGAAATACGTCGTGTTGTGAATCGTGAATAATTCTAGTTGGGCTCCTTTCTGTACAAGCTAATCGATTTTGGTAGGGCTCTCGATTACTCCGTCAATGATGAAATTCTGAGAATGGGATGAAAATCCACTAAATCAGTTTCTGGACTGTCGGCCCAAAATGCATAATCAGATATCCGCGCTATGCCCGCGTTTTCATCAATATCATTGGCGACAGTAATTGTACTATTGATAAGTGAGAACCTTTAGAGGAGAAAAGATAAGCAGCCGATTTACAAAGTCTGTCGCTTATTCTAAAGTACTTAAACAGAACAGGATTATGCGTGACATTCTATAAGGTTATAACAGAACGTTTTAAGAACGTATAAAGAAATACTGCTTTAGTGTTACATACACACTTATTGTGTGTTATAAAATGACTGGTCTTATTTTCTGTATTTCAAGAATTTTCCTTGAATTCTGACAAGACTGCCAAAATTACTCTACTCAGCCTGATGGAAAGCATAAGCAGAATTCAAGAGTGGTGGTCACCATACTCATTGTGAATGCAACAATGCAGCATGGTGACCCACACTATGGCGGCCTAGCGATGCTTCTGCATCATTGGATCTCCGGTCTCGCACTCACCAACGAAACACGACAGCATAAATGCTGTCATTTTACGTTGATCTTCTGTGCGAGGGTAGTAGTAGTACCGCCCCGGTCGAGCCGGCCCAACCGTGCTGAAATCAGCGTGGCTCTACTTGAATGGCAATGGTAAAGGTAAATATTGCAGTCCGTTTCAAGAACCTGAACTAATAGGAAAATGTAAATCCTAAGAATACTGAGTGTAAATATCTCTATTGGTGAATAGTAGACAAGATGCCCTGGGTGTCTTAACAGCTGTCAAAGAGAGCAAAGTACGAGAAGGCTTATACCAACAATGTGGTGTGGTAGGTCAAAACCTCCTTTATAAGAGGTTTATGTCCAGCAGCAGATTATCAAAGACTGATGGTAATTCTGTAATATGATTACCTTGATGTGGAGAAAGTCGCGCACTTCGAATGAGATGGCGCTGCCGTGCACGGGCGAGTCGTCGTCGACCGTTCCATCGTAAGCGACGTTGGTGCGGACCGCAAACGCCACTGGCTTCGACTGGAAATAGTCCATGGCAGGATTTATTTTAACTATCAAATTGAAGAGTAGCTTTAGTAGAAGTTGGAAGGAAGAGATCATCTTAAATAGACATATTTCGAAAGTAGCAAAATCGTATCATTATGTTAATTTCAATCCTTACTCATTCTTTTCTCACGTATTATTTTGTAATAATGGAAAAGTGAGTTTATTTATTTGATATTTTTATTATATATATGACAAAAGAGGAGACAGATGGTTTGATGATACGTGACTATGGAAACCAGCAGCACAATAGTCACAAATGCATTGCGTTACTCTGAGTACCCTTTTCCTTCCAGGGGTACTCCAGTGATCTCAAGCACTCGGTGAAAAGCAAAGTTAGGAACACGTGCTTAACACCTGTTTATTGTGAGGTCGTGGGACCGCTCCGGTTGAGCCTGCTTCCATACTTAACCTTGACCGGATCTTTATATTTTTAAGTAACTAAAAAGTAAGACTGACCCGCGCTTTGTCCAGCTGTGAGAGTGCCTGCGCTTCCTTCTCGCGGCGCAGCGCCTCCTTGTCGTCGTCGATCGACAGCTCCGACGATGGCTGCGAGTAGTTTGAATCCGCTGAGCCCTGGAACATCACAACATACCCATTTAGCTCAATTTTAAAATATACGATTAGATATATGTGTCAGATTAGCAACTACGAAACTATCTTAGCCTGCTAAAAATGAAATTCAAAGTTTATAGTTTTGATAGTTGCATGTGGTTAACATAAATTATCACTCCTGACTAGTAGTCAGGTGTGATAATTTATGTTAACCACCTCAGATATTGTAACATCTAATATTAGTACAAACATTATCCGACCTTTTTTTTCCAATGAAAATTATGGTATTATAAATAGTAAATGTGAGTTTGGATTGATGTTTCATGTTGTAATCAATCACTTCAGAATGGCTCAATGAATCTGAATGAAATTTGGCACAGAGTTAGATCAGGATCTGTATAAGAAAAATTGATAAACAGAATCGACATCAAAGCAAACAATGGCGATGGACCAAGATCTGCTGGACGACATCAGTGCAAAGAGAAGGAATATCAAAAACAGATATCGTGGGAGAGCCACGCTTCGGCATGTATGGGCTGGCTCGACCGGAGTGATACCACGGCCTCACAGAAAACCATTGTGAAACAGCGCTTGCGCTGTGTTTCACCGAGTGAGTGAGGATAGGGGAGGCCTATACCCCAACCCCTCCACCCATCCCCCTCCCCATCCCCTAAAGGCCAGCAAGGCACTTGTGACGCCTCTGGTATTGCGGGTGTCCATGGGCGGCGGTAATCACTTACCATCAGGCGATGCGTCTGCTCGTTTGCCCCCTATTCCATTAAAAAAAACCCCATATCAACCCGCCTGGCAGTATAATTGGCCAAAACCTCCTTTCTAAGAAGACACCTGTGTCCAACAGTGTTAAAGGCTTTTGATAATGATGATGATTATGAATGGCGTGAGCAAAAGCTAGTTCCATAAAAGCCATAGGCTTTAAAAACCTGTTCGGCAATTCATTGAGCTTGCCAGACCTGTCTTTTTCAATTCTAAAAGGAAGGGCTAAAAGCAGCAAAGCAGTACTAATCCGAGGTCTCAGTTATCGGTAATCTCTTCCCATTAGGCTCACCTGATGGGTCAACGTCTGCCAATTTGCTACGTTTATCAAGAAAAAAGTAATCAGCAATCTAAAATACAGCTCAATCTAAGAGGCTTTACGGGCGAGAGAATCGCAACGGATCTGCGTTTCTATCGTCGGGTAATTTAAACGAAAGAGCGATTGTTTCTTCAGCGTATCGTCGCCATGCGTAACGGAATCGCCGGGTTAATACAAATACGTGGCACACCGATAATATCGCCGCGATTCTGTCCCGTAAAAACGACAAATACTGATATTAGTCTACCACACAGACCTCCAGAGTGTACCTTCTGGAAAACATAGTTCACAGTGATAAAGATGAATTAAGAAATATTCACGTATCAAGCCGCGGGAAATGCCTAAGCAAATCATAAAATCTAGAATCAAAACTAGTACTTCTAGTAATATAAGACGGATATTTATGCTAGTAAATTGTTAAAATCAACAAACACTGATTTCGGTCTATTTTAGATGTAGACCTGTGCTATTTCAGATTCGAAGGTTTTCATAACAAATCGACAAACTAAATTGGACCAACATTTTAGTTGAGTAGAATGTGTATTTTTAATGAACGCAATTTTGTTTGTTAATTAAAAAGCTATATTTATTCGTGGTTAGTGAGTATTTCTATAGAGAATGTATGTTTTTTTATGGAATAGGGGACAAACGAGCAGACGTTTCGCCTGATGGTAAGCGATTACCGCCGCCCATGGACACCCAACCCAACACCAGAGGCGTTACAAGTGCGTTGCCGGCCTTTATATAAGTAAATATATTTATGGAGGAGGAGATATTCCTTCACAAAGGCTTGCTTATTTTGTAACTATAAGTGTCCATTAATAAACTTGAAACTGAAAAATCCGTTTTTCAATTCAAAAATGGCTGATGATCTTGAAAAACTGAATAGATTTGGTTTCAAACTGTTAAGAAAGAAGACCAAATCCAAATCGGATCTTCTGGTTAGGAGCTATAATCTCACGGACTTTGGTTTAGGCAGTTGTTTGTATTGCGACACTTTATCCAGACATATAAATGATCTAAATATCACATAAATGTTCGTAAATATGTATAAAACTTAGAATATTAATGTAATATATTCTCAAGAACTTTTTAATTTAACGCATGCAATTTTTTAATTTAAATATGGAGTAGAGACACAGAAATATCAAGTCTATACACAAATTCCAACATAGACATTGAAAGTAAATTATTCGTGCCATAGAGAATACCGTTAACTTTTATATTGTGAAATAATGTAGCTTTTTATTAGTAGTAACGCAAATAAAAGGCTCCCGCCTTTTATTTGCGTTACTTACCACCGCAGGACTACTCGAATGCGCGCGCATGCCCGCAACGTCTTGCACTAATGCAGTTATTTTATTTTAGTATCGATAAGGTTTTTTTTTAAGAACACGAAGTTAAAATAAAAAGTTTACGTCAGATTGAAGTCATTTGATGGAGGTAATGAGATGAATAAGTTACAATTACTTTTTAATAATTATGTTATAATAATAATTCATTGAGTTTGATGCTTTATGTAGATCTCAATATAGCATCTACTTTAGTTTATGTAATGGCTTGTTGAACTTTATAAATAAAAATATTATTTGTATCTACATTAGAAATCCTAATATATCAGTTAATTATCTTCAGTAAATTAATTCTAAAAACAATGAAAATTTGATTCAACATTAAAAAATCCACAATGTCATCGCTTACTGATAAAGTCCCCGATACACTATTAAGAACTTATTTTACAGCTTACATATATCAGTATCTTTTATCTGTTAAATATATGGCAGATAAGTATCTGAAACTTTATCAGCAACGGGTTAAACTGGCCCTAGAAGTAGTTATTCTTTAAAATCATTTTAACGAAAATCCTACATCATATTAAATTACAGATCGATATTTTTTAAACATAGTAAAGTATATCCAACTCCTCACAACACACACTACACAAATCAGTCAAGCAAATATTTACAAAAAAAAAACAATACCAAAAAGGTGTCTTACCAAGGGCTTGTAGTTTGTCATTTGTCGATGATGAGTCGTGCCGACTGCATGCAATGCGAGACACACAAACAGACAAGGAATCAGACAGTCATGCTTGGATAAAGAGTAACAAATGTACCAAATGACAATTTGAATAAAGAACAACTCTATTTAAAAGAAAAACGTTTCCAATTAGGTACATTAAAAAAGTTGTGCGTGTACAGTAGCGTACACGTAATAGAAGTGAAAGTTCTAAAAATATACGCCTCTCTTTTTATACTTTTGGTTAAGATGTATATCTTTCCCTTTCATGTAATTAAATAGGTATTTCATTCAACTTTCGTGCATAATCGGTTGAAGCTTCACTTTGAAAAACTTTATAATTTAGCGTTTAAAATCAGAACAGGGTACATTTTTTTTTATTTAAATTTAGCATAGAGTTGTCATTTACATTCAAATTATGTTTATTTTTGTGCCATAGTATAATTGCAAATTATTTAAATAAAACTAAAAAACCATCGTATTCATGCTGTAAACGTTTTGTAAGTTTAATTTAATATTTTTAGACAAATTTTGATCAAAATGAAAAAAAAAGTTAAAGACTTTCAACAAATTTCTTGATAGCCAATTAAATTTCTAATGTAGTGGTCAGGGTACTACAATATAAAATCAAAGAAATAAAGTACAAAAACAATACACATAAAATTAAAAGACGAAAAGTAAAAAAAGAAATTGAAGAGTACAATTAGTAGTATAATAATACGTATTTAGACTAAATACAACTAAATGGCATCTAGTATATAACTCAAATAATTATGATTCTACAGACAATTGTAATGAAACTAGTAGTACTAAAAGCATAAAACAAACCATAAAAACGAAACTCTACAGACAACGCTCACCTTAGGCAAAGCTTCCAAAAATATAAGAAAACAAAAAAAACTTCTTCACACTTACAAACATTCTATATACAAACTACAAGACGAGCTGTACTTTAATAAATCCCGAAAAAAAAATCCTCTATTATCTATGTTTAATTCAAATGTAGAACTGTCATGAAATAAAACGTGTATAACTTTTTCATTCACGGACTAAGATATTTGTGCTCATTCAGCCAAGAAGTCTTCATCTGGCCGCGATTGATCAAGGTTTGAACAACACTGGTACGGTGGTTTCGGCGGCAGTCTGGCGGGTCGAAGGCGTGACGTCATTGCTCCCTATTCCTCCCCTACTACCGCCCACCCCTACCGGCTCGATAACCCCCGCATACTTTACGCCCTTGTTTTTGGGGCAGTGCCAGTGAAGGAGATTTTTTATTTATAACAAACTACTGTTTTGGCTGGCATCACAATGTTTGTTTAAGATATTTTTTACAATTGCGGCAATCTTGTCCAATTTGGCTCTATGATTATATTATTGAGAAAGGGGTTATGTTTGGCCAGTATGTTTAATTTGCCATGAAATATGTAAGGTTTATTTAAAAATAAAAAAGAGGTTAATTTTCGATCATTAGTAAAACTAAAATACCAAAGAGGTTTTGTAACTATAGTAAGTCAGATAAATTATGTCTCAATTTAAATTCAAATATTGAACAGCCTCCAACTTTTTTATTTCTTTTTTTCTACAAAGCTGTGTAATGCAACATTCTATACACAGAAAAAAGTTATATCATCTTGTATGAAAACAGGTTTAATGAGAATAAATTACATGTAAGATTGAAATATTCTCAATTTATATTCATTACATTACATATACTTATTTGATGTTTCAACTAAGATTGTTAATGGCGTATTCAGTTAAGGATACTTTTGCAATTTATAACTTGTAATTTATTTTAATAAGATTAAAAGGTCAACAATAATTTCTGATGCTGTCGATGTATGTACGTATAATTTGTTTATTAATAATCAAGAAGAAATAATTCTTTTATCTAAAATTGCACGTCTAGTTTTAACCTAAATACTTATTAAAAATAATTAAGTGATATTAATAAAGTCAATTCTTGTTTATTTTTATTAAAAAAACCTGTCGTCTGTTGTTTCGTGTAGTGAAACCTTAGAGCATACAATATATGGAGGCAGCGCTGAACGAGCGGATCATCGGAGTAGAGAGAGAGAGACGTTTAGGTAGATTATGTCTCTCTCACGCAAGCTTCTGATTGGTTGGTGTATTTCCCACCAAATCACACCAACCAATCACGGAGACTGTGTGAGAGAGATAGACTCTACCTAAACTCAGTCTCTCTACTCCGATGACGCTTTCCGCTCGTTCAGCGCTCTCTGCATATATTGTATACTCCAAGATTGAAACATTTTGTGGAAGAAATAGACACAAATGTATAATCAAATATATAGAAGTAAAAGTATAGTCTTATTTCGACTAATCTATACTAATAAACGTGAAAGTTTGTAAGTATGGATGTTTGTTATTCTTTCACGCAAAAACTACTCAACGGATTTGGATGAAACTTTACAGTAATATAGCTTATACATCAGAATAACACATAGGCTACTATTTGTCGCGATAACCAACACACCCGCGGGCGAAGCCACGGGCAACAACTAGTAGTGATATAAAAAACTGTGTTATTATGTGGTTCATAATGAAATAAAAATCGCAATGTTTGAAACCGAGTTTCTTTCATAGATCGACTACGGAATGCCGCAAAACAATACTCAGGGCCAACTTTATTAGTTTCTAATAAAGTTTCAGATAGTTAGCTACCATATAACAGATAAAGGTTGCTGATATAAATATGTTTATCTGACATAAATATCTCTATCCCTGTACCAAGATTTGTAGATAGAGATGGTAAGTAAGTTTAGACTAGTCAATCAAAGACTTTTCAGCAAGTGCTCAAACACACTCTTAATGCATTCTGCATACCTATATTATAAATGCGAAAGTAACTCTGTCTGTCCTGTTTTCATGGCTAATCCGCTGTACCGATTTCAACGAAATTTGACATGGAGATACTTTGATTCTTGTGGAAGGACATAGGCTACTCTTTGCTACGATAATCCACAAAAACACGCGAGCGGAGCCGCGCCTAAAAGCTAGTTACCTATATTTTGATTCGAAACTACAGACTCATACATTAAAATTGTAATATTGTTTACATACTTACAATTGAAGCTAATAAAATCGTATCAGTAAAATTTATGCTATTCGCAATCCCATTCATATAAATTCTACTAATATTATAAATACGAAAGTTTGTAGGAATGTATGAATGTTTGACAACCCTTTACTATAAAAGTACTGAATGGATTTATATGGAACCTTACAGTAATATAGCTTATACATCAGAATAAGAGGTATGCTACTATTGGGTATATCTCGCTAGGCCGTATTGTGGGACGCCATATTGCATTGTCTGCATCCGCAGTGAGTATGGTGGTCCCCATGGATGGATCAACTCTACCCAAGCTTTCCATCAGGTTGAACAAAGCCATTTTGACAGGTTGTCAAATAAAAAAAAAGACGGAACGGGCTAAAGTTACGTAGATATGTTTAGAAAATTAGACCAGTTACATTAGGTTTGCATTGCGTACAGGATATACATAATGGTGATCTGTTTTATTGATCTATTTCTGTGTCGAACGATTCGTATACAAGTACAATCTATTCATGGATGGTACTAGCATATGGCATACCAGACTGGACAGCAGATTTGTTGTATTTCGCACGAAATCTAATCAATTAGAAGTATTTTTATTTATTTATTTAGAATTTTAGACAAACAGTAACAGTTGAACTCAGGAAATGACTTAATGACATGTAAATATTTGAAATGTGTGTTTAAAACGTTTAAACGCTCTGGAAATGTTGTGCTAGAGAAGAATGTTTGAGGTTTCGTGGACCTAATTTCGCACAAACGTCTCGATACTTCATGAACTCGGTATCAAGCAGCGTCTGTTTTCAACAGTATAATCTCGCATCCTTACGTTCTTCGGACATATTTCTCGGCGTGGCAATCAATGCGAAGAGTGCCTTGTCGTTCAAGGAAGAGTGTAATGCAACAAACACAAAGGTCACCTACGCGTTGGACTGACCAGATCAAGTATGCCGTGGGAGATTCGGTGAACGAGTACATTAGGATGGCCTCGAACAGGCAGCAGTGGCGAGGCGTCGTGAAACGCATCACATCTCCCAAAACTGCTACTACATAACGATCACAACCGCTCTGTCAAGAGTGTACCGGATGAGAAAAAGAAGTTTAAAACGTCATGTTTCTAATCCACTTTTAAGTGAGATTCTATGAACATAAGAACAGCATTTCTCGGAAGTAGCTATTCTACAAACTATCAATAGTTAATACGTTTAGCTATAAATTCAAATGTTGTCAGAAGTCTGAGTCCTCTAATAAATGCACTTTCTCTTATAACAAAGTAAATTTATAATTTTCATTAGCTTTTAACATTGAAAACTCATAAACCCGATAATATGCGTGGTTACGGTTAAAATTAAACCCCACTCCCATTACCGTGATTCATCCCAACCAGCAAACTATGCAAGACAACAGCACTGCAAAGAGAATAAAAAATTGACATAACCTCGTCTGGCCCTCATGATTTAGTAGAACGAAAATCTTATATATATATATTTATATATTTAAGCTGCAAAAATGACTCTACTCTGCCTGATGGAAAGTATGAGCAGAATCCAGGAGTGGTGGTCACCATCCTCAATGCGAATAAGGACAATGCAGCATGGTGACCCACACTATGGCAGCCTAGTGAGATGCTTCTTCACGCTCATCTTAAAGGACCTGGGACCACAGTGGGAGGGAAACGCGTGCGCTGGTAGTGAGTTCCAAGTTTTGAGCGCTCGGCAAAGTAAGGAAGCACCGAAGCGGAGAGTACGGGAGCGTATGTCTATCACTCTGAAGCGGTTACTTCCAAGGCCGGCGTGTTGTCCTGTAGAGGAAGGGAGAAGGGGGGTACCAGTTGGAAGAGCTCTTCAGAACACTCTTTTTAAGGATATGCCTAGCAGTGGACCATTAAAGACTATCGATGAAAGCAGATAATCGTCGACTTTTCTATACCATTCCAAGGAAATTAGCATATTTATTATAACATTATTAAAGAATAAAAAACTGTTATTAATATACCGACACGATAACTCAAATAGAACGTACCACATCAAATAATATTGAAAGATACAAGCCATTACACCACTCTGTTTAGACGTGCGATCTCATTCTACGAGTTTCATCGCTTTCGACATTAATAAATAGGTATATACACATACGTCAAAAGGAATAAAGGATATTAAACAAGCATGGCTCTCAATAGATTCATGATTATTATAGTTTAAAATCTCGAAAGGCAAGATGGTAGACACGGTAAACAAAATACCTGGTCAGTAGTAGGAAGTTGCGGATTAGACTAAGAACATCTAATTCTCCAAATGGCAACTGAGACGCAGAAAGATTAATTCGTATAAAAAGGTACCTGTGATTTGAGGATTAGAGTAATTAAAACTAATAATTCAGAACAGTTTGAAATCATATTAACCTTGCTGGAAAACCTCCGATCCCATGATGTACTTCCTCGTTGTCGCAGTGTTGGCTCGCACGCATAAACACACTTCACACATGCACACACACACACACACACTTCACACAAAACAACCTACACTTTCATTACTCATCTCTTAGTCTTGTAAGTTTGTAATTTATCTGGAGTTGGAGAGGCTGGTAAATCTGTCATACAGGTCTTCCTAGTACAGATACAGTATCCCGCAGTTTTACTAATCAAACATGTAATATCTAAATTGTAAATATTCTGTGTGTGAGAGAAAATAAAGATTTATTATTATATGATTTCCAAATGTATGAATGAAGAAACGAGGTATTTATAATTTACACACGTGTGGACGTTTAATAATATCCTTACTGGAATAACACGTATATGTAAACCCAATTGGGTATTAACATTTTTAAAATAATAACACTAACAGTTTTAAAATATTTATGAGAAGAAATGAAGCGAACGCATTCAGCTTATTTTACAAAAAAAATGTCTTTCAATAATTCCGTCTAAACCTCTTGATAAATACGGTCTTCTGATGTGTATTTAGAAAGTTCATGACGCCAAAACTTATAAACATACATGTGTATTCACGCCTACATCCGCCAAGGAGTAGGCAGCATCGTATTAAACGTCCCCAATTTAAAAGCTTTATATATATATATATATATATATATACTAGCTGATCCGGCAAACGTTGTTATGGCATAAAAAAAAATTGGGGTATAAAAAATAGATGTTGGTCGATTCTCAGACCTACCCGATATGCACACCAAATGTCATAAAAATCGGTCCACCTGTTTCAGAGGAGTATGGTAACTAACATTGTGACACGAGAATTTTATATATAAGAAAAGAGGAAGGTGACTGACTGACTGACTGACATACCCAGAGATCAACGCACAGCCCAAACCGCTGAAGCTAGAATCCTGAAATTCTGCATGCAGGTTCTTTATATAACATAAGTGAGCACTAAGAAAGGAATTTTTAAAATTCCACCCCTAAGGGGGTAAATCAGGGAATGAAAGTCTGCGTGAGCGAAGCCGCGTGTAAAAGCTAGTCAATTATAATTTCAGTCCCATTGACGTAATAGGGGAGCCCTTGAAATCATATGGACACTTTTGAGATTAGAGGGGGGAAATTGGATGTTCATGCCGGTGTTGTGACGGATTGAGAGTACAGACTGTCACCATCCCTATCCAGCCCATTGATGTCGTAAGACTTAAGAGGAGACTAAGCGAGCAAAGTGAAACTTGAAGGAAAACATTTTTTGAAGTAAAAACTGCTTTAGACGTGCTGAGCACTTTTTGGGTGAACAAAAGTCATGGCGTCATCGTCACCGAACGCTTTCCATATGTTATATTTGTTTCCTTCTTTAGATCGCGCATTTTAATTAAAGAGGAAAGAGGTTCATTTCAGGTGATCTTAAACAACTGTTTGTTCATAGTTTTGAGTTTTCACTTCTGTCGGCAGTCCTCATGACTGCTTTGGGATTTTTTAACCGGCTTCAAAAAAAGGAGGAGGTTCTCAATTCGACCGTATATATGTTTTTCTTTTGTTTCTTTTTTTGTTTGTGTTCGCGGATAGCTTCGTCGTTTATGAACCGATTGTGACGATTCTTTTTTTAATGGAAAGGAGATATCCCAACGGTGGTACCATGATAAGGACACTAAGATCTGATGATGGCTTCCAAGAGAAATCGAGTCGAACCTTGAAGTCGGTTTTTGTTAAGATTTTATTACCTTATAGAAACCGTCACCCCACCGGGGTAGTTTGTCGGAATCGGACCGACTAAAATCACACGGTGTGCCACTCTGCGATACGAAGGAGGGAATAATGTTCTCCTAGCTGATAACAGCCACGGCGGCCAGTCGCAACGGAGACCAGCTAACTACGCAGAAGATATTATAGTGCACAAGTGTGTGCACAAACAAAGGTGCACTCTCTGTTCCCTCTCTCTCATAATACGGGGACGGTAATCGACACGATCGGGGAGAGATCAGGCGTAGGAACGGCAGTTTTACGTGCGCTCCAAGGCATGGGGGTTCAGACCCCAACTTCCAAACTCCGAGCTGTAATTAAGTATTTCTATAATCAGCGATTCAGGAATCTGAAGAGCTCTTCCAATTGATCCCACCTTCTCACTTCCTCTACAGAACAACACGTGCTGGCCTTGGAGGTCACCGCCTTAGAGTCGTAGAAATACGCTCTCGAACCAAACGGTTTAGTTCTATCTTCCTATGCCGAGCAGTTAAAAACTGGAACTCACTACCAGCGCACGTGTTTCCCTCCCACTATGATCCCGGGTCCTTTAAACGGGGCGTGAAAAAGCATCTCACTAAGCCGCCATAGTGCGGGGCGAAATACTGCATTGTCTGCTTTCGCAGTGAGTATGGTGGCCCCCACTGTTGGATTTTGCTTGAGCTTATTTATATAAAAAAAAAATAGAAAACTCAATAACACTTTTGGCCCGACCCGGGATTCGAACCCGAGACCTCTTGATCGTCAGTCGCATACGTCAACTGCAAGACCAACGAGGCAGGGAATCATAAGCTTTCAATCTACTTTACCGACTTATCACGGACAGACAAATACCGAAACTAATACAATCTCTGTGTGATAAACGAGACAGAACAATATACGAGACATATAAATGAAGTGGAAACTTAGTGAAAAGATAATGAACCACGGACGTATTTTGAGTACAATTTGACTCAATTTAAAGGGAATTCTATCTTTGGTTTCTCCACGCACCGATCAAAGGAGTGATGTCAATAATTAAGATATAAACATAGTAATAAATAGTGTTAGTTTATCCGTGTTGAAGGCGTTTATATCACATGGGAACTTCACTGTTGGTCTTGGATCCCACCCAAGTAACATTAGCGGTAACGACCGCAATTCTCTGCCTATTTTCGTCAATTTTCATTTAGACATTTTAACCTTATAATAATGTTTTCCTTATGGAGAGTGTTATACTAAAAACTTCCTATGGTAGCAGACTGCCGTGTGTAAGACAAATATGTACACATTCTACTAACCTATCCTAATAATATTATTATTATAAATGTGAAAGTTTGTGAGGATGGCTGTTTGTTACTCTTTCATGCGAAAACACCTGAAAGAATCTGAATAAAAAAGTTCTCACTGTAATCTATACTAATATTATACAGAGGTAAAGTTTCTAACTTTGTTGTAGGGGTAATCTTCGGAAGTACTGATCCGATCCTGAAAATTCTTTCACTAACAGAAAGCAACACTATTCCGGAGGGACATAAGCCATATTTTATTATGATTGAACAAAAATTTCTGTTCAAAATAATAGTATTTGTAAATGAAGTCGGTTAAGGCCCAATGAAGTGGGCACAGGTCGGCTAGTAGATTATTATAGGTCGTCTGAAATTGCATTTTTATACTAAAAAGATGTAGTGAGACCGTGGGACAATCGAGGGATAGCAACAACTGCGGTAACACCGCGGGGCACAACTAGCTGTAGATAAATTAAAACCAGACACAGAACAATTTATCCTGCTCATCATCCACCAATTATTTGTCCCGAATAAGAATCGGGATTCACGACCAAATATTATTACTATTTTATTACTTTCTTGAAATAAATTATACTAGTATTGTAAGGACCATAGGCTAAAAATAAAATGGTACTAATTTGAAAAATAATTAGCTATTAATTAACGGTGTGCGAAAATGCATGACATGTTTGGGAACCCACGGTATCAAGGTATTATCTACAGCGCCAGTCGCAGGCGTCTGAGTCTGACACTCCTGACATGTTACATGGAAGACCCTTTGATCAAATGACTGGTAATCTCCCAGAGTTGTTAGATTAATATGAAAACAATCAGACATCAAATTAAGAAGTTAATTCTAAGAAAACAGTGCACCGTAACTTCGTTTTCAATAATATAAATGGGAAATCTGATATTGGTATTCATGGCATGGGGACCAAAAGAGTGAAGAGGTTACCTAATGAATAGTGATTATCATCTACAATAAGTGTGATACTGCTTTCGAGATCTTAACAAGATCTCTGTCTCGCCTTAAGTAATCATTAGATCACCTTAAAATATGCATAAACATGGTCAGAAATGCAGATAAAGTCGGATACGTTTCTACCAGAGACGTACGTTCCTTTCATTCCTAAGTACAGAAAATTAGCTAGAAAACGAGAAAAACCGCGAGCAAAAGCTATTTTCATTCACGATCGATCGCGGCCTGACGCGAGCAACGAACCCTGGGTGTTATTATGTATTCCGTACCTATAGTAAGACCCGAGCAAGTATTTTAGTACATACCTATATATGTAAATATAGATGTCCAAATAACTCTTGAAACCTTGGGAAATAAAATATACGTTACGACTTCACTACGGTACCACTGCGCCACCGAGGCATTTAAAATAATAAAATATTATCATTTAAAATAATAAAATATTATAAACATCAAATCTATTGATAATAATAAAACTATTACGGAAATATAATCCAAAACAAATAATAACAATAGAACATATTTATAAATGTGGTCACTATTTGTATATCGGCCAGGAGTTCCATAATCAGAAAGCCTGTACCATAAAGGATTTGTCATGGAATATGGCAGTGTGGCTAGATTATAACATTAGATCCAATCCAATCCCGACGACATGTGCAAATGCTTTGAAAATCTATCAGTATAAATAATCAAATTGAAATTTTGAATTTTAACATTCAATAAACTGTTCAACAATTGTTTAAAAATGTCAGATAAATCAACAACTTTTAAGAGTCTCCTGCTGGCCATAGGCTCCTTCTTAGGAAGAAGGCTTTTAGCTAATATAGATAACACGCTGGTCAGACCGGGTCTTAGGGTTTGTTTCAAATATTTCTTCATAGAAATGAAAGGAGCGTGACACTCTACAGTCTCACCACACGGATAATATTTCACGATTTTTCATACACAGCAATTTAAATCAATACAATAAATACATATTTAGTAGTAGAACCACACTGATTTCAGCACGAATGGGCTGGCTGGACCGGGGCAGTACTACCCTCGCATAGAAAATCAACGTAAAATGACAGCGTTGGTGCTGTCGTGTTTCGTTGGTGAGCGCAAGACCGGAGGCCCAATGATGCAAAAGCATTACTAGGCCGCCATGCTGCATTGTTGCATTGTCTGCATTCGCAATGAGTATGGTGACCACCACTCTTGGATTCTGCTTTATGCTTTCCATCAGGCAGAGTAGAGTCGTTTTGGCAGGGCCATATATCTATATCTATACTTATATTATAAACGCGAAAGTTTGTAAATATCGATGGATGTATGGATGGATGGATGGATGTTTGTTACACTTTCACGCAAAAACTACTGAACGGATTTGGATGAAACTTTACAGTAATATAGCTTATACATCAGAATAACACATAGGCTACTATTTGCCGCGATAACCGACATACACGCGGGCGGAGCCGCGGGCAACAACTAGTATAAAGTATATTTAGTTAAAATTATAACTCAACACACACGAAGTTACAGTCTATTGTGTGATTCCGTTGTTTTGTCAAATGTAAATAAAAGATAATACTATATCTGCATGTATCGATTCTTATGTTCACAAATGTTTCAGGTAAAAACAAACTTCATAACAGAAGAATATTTCTTTGATGATTTTGTATGTGTGTTTATAAATAAATTATCATACTAATAGAGGAAGCTGAAAACCCCCAAAGGATTTAATCAGGCAGTTATACCTGCAAAAATGTTCTCTGTGTTCTAGATTTAAAAGTATCTCGTTATTTTTTTAAATAGCTAATAATTATGTTACCTACATATTTACAAGTTTATTAATTGTGGACAGTACATAAAACTGGAGATTTAAGTAAATTTAACGTTAGTGAAACGCAGATGCAATGTAAATTTAGAACCAGTAGTAATGGAAACCTAACAAATGTAAAATGTAAGTTGTTGACTTTGATTATATGAAATTTGATCATCGGCACACCGACATTTCCAGAAAATCATGTCCTGTATTTTGGAGTAAGAACGATTTTATTCTATTTTCTTTAGACATGACGTTGCTTCAAAAGATCTTACCCAGAAACTCTTCATGTTCCACAAAACAGTATAATTAATGATTAAAGTAACACAATAAACTGTGAGGAGAGCTTAAATTGCAGAGAGAAAATTAAAACAATGCAACCTCTTTCTTCTCCTGGTTATATCGCGGCTTAAATAGCTGTCAGCTACTACATTTTGACGTAAGATAATACTCGTTAAACATGCAAGTATAGACAAAAAATACCGATGACGTATGTAAACAAACAAACAAAATTATCAGGTGTTACGTAAACATTCGCGATATGGCGAGCCTTATCAACAGAAAAGCCACAAATCAACAGAAACAGTTGCCCATCAACACAACACAACACTGCGCGCGCACCTGTGTAAACAACTTGTTGTAACCATGCCCTTGGTTGTTATACCCCATCATGTTACGACATGGTGGTAGCTGGTGGCCGCTTCGGACCACCAGTGGAATCGCGTCGTGGTCTGCCGTGATGGCGGCACATCGAGGCTGCCACACTACCGTCCTGCGCGACGGCCGCGACCGAACAAGCCCGAGGTTCACCGAAGTACTCCGAACGTCGCGACGCACCCCGCTTCTGACCCCTCGGTTAGTTGAATGGATGCGCGCGCACTGTTCCACTGTGATCTCGCCTCTACTCCGGTTGTCGAACCGAGAGCAAGATTAGGGATTAAAGCAAGTGGGTCACCTCAGATAATGGGATGGGGAGCGCGGGACGCTTACAGCGTTGACAGTTGATATGCGTAGCTTGAATGGAGTTTATAAAGTCAGTCCGAAGGGTTGGGTCCTGGAGAAGATACTTAATTATCTCAGAACAGGTGCTTTGTCACAGAACAACCGACATTGTGTTTTAAGAATGATGATTGAGAACAATGGAAAAATGTAAAAAAATACAAAAAAAATTAACTAGTATCCTCCAAGATTATTTTATGCCTGTAAGAGTCTGCACACTCTAAGTGATAAGTATTAAGTATTCAATATCATCCTTAGTATCATCAATGGACGATCTATCCTGTTCTTCGGTTAATAAACCTTTATGGCACAGTAAAACCAGGCTTCAAAAGGTTAAATAGTCAGATTGCCAATACTGTTTAACTACGAGTATTTTGAAGCTTCTTTATACTTAAACATTTAGACTTAAAGATTTATGTTAAAGGATCTCAAATGAGTTTGATCTGTTGTCTGGTGGTCAGAAATTACCTCCGTATATGGCCTTTGGAAGAGTCAAAACTGAGCGGCGATATTATATAGCGGTTATATATAGCGGTTTTTGAAATCAAAATTTTGTTCCCTGAATAATTAGGTATTATAAATTTCAATTGGAATCGAACCTGCCCCGTTGTAGTCTTTATTTATAACCTATCCTGGTCCTTGTACATCGATAAAGTGTTTCTCGACCATAACAGGACTTTTTTTCGGCGGTAGGTGTAGAAAACTAAAGACGTTTCGTAAATCTCGAAATTTTATTTAAATTACATTCATGATACTTATTGTCTTATTTTATATATTAGGACAAGCAAATACTATTTAAGTGTTGGTGCTCACATTTGATGTACATTTAATGTGACAATAATCCACTAAATACACACCACCTGCCAGTGCATTGCTTTACAAGTTTACAGTGATTGACGATTCGGTTTATTTATTTATGCAAAATAGTCATCGAGGATGTCACAAGTCAGTGATATATTGACGGCGCAGAAGACCCTGGAGGAGATGTTTGCAAAGAGAATGTCTGATCTTGAGACACAAATCCAAAGTGCAGGTCCTGCCAAAGATACTGTGGCCAAGGTTGCAGAGGAATTCCGAACATTCCGGGAGTTGATCTTCTCCATGTTGGGCCTGCTCCGAAAACAAATAGGCGAGTGTTCGAGACAGCTTGACAACATGGAGACCAGGCAGCGGCGTAAGTCTCTTATCTTCTTGGGTGTCGAGGAAGCTGAGAAGGAGGACTGTGAGGGGGTCGCACTACAAGTCATCCGCAGCAAGTTGGGCCTCAGGGATGTGCTGGCTTCCTCTGTCAAAGTCTGTCACCGACTTGGAGTGTCAAATAGGGACCGTCCGCGGCCTATGCTTATTAAATTTTCGAGTGTGGATGACAGAACGTCAGTGTGGAGGGCTAAGTCAGCACTAAAGGGGTCCTCTATAGCCATTAAAGAGTTCCTTACAAAGAACAGGCAAACTGTGTTCGCCAGAGCCAGGCTACATTTTGGGATATCTGCTTGTTGGACTCAAGACGGTACCATAGTGGTTAAGGTCCCTGGTGGTGTCCGGCACAAGATCGTGACTATTGACGAGCTTAATCCGCTGCTGATAAAATATCCAAGGGCACAAACGACTTCTTCAAAGCCCAGTGATCAGCCTGCAAGAGATAATAGGTTTTGTAAATAAACTGAATTTAACTTTTAACTTTCACTCAACCTAGTAACATTTACCGTTTGTATATGTTTTGTTATTCCTTATATGCAGCATCCTCAGTCAATTTTGTGTACAAATTCTTTTATTGTTTTATTTACGTAGATTTATAACCATCAATTTCATGTTATATTACCTTTCTTTGTTTATTTTTGATTTGACGTTTGTGAGATTGAAGTGGCATAGACTAAAGGAATAATCATTCACTCATCTCGGTCACGTCTGTTTGGATACGCTGCGCTCAGTGATGTTTGCATAGAGGATGTTTAATTGTACTGACATTCTCGTTACGCTATCTGAAACTGTTTCTTTTTTTTTAAAATTATTTGTTACATTTTTGTTTTTAATTCCAAGGTTTTCTAGTGATGTAAGCTGGCGGGTGGTGCAGAGATACAATCGGTGTACCAGAACATCTATCCATAATTTAATTTATATTTATATATCTAACTTTATTTGTTTAACTTGTATATACTTATTTACAGTTCATTTGTATTCATGTCCTCAACTAGTGAATCTTTTGTTTCTGCCTGTGAATCTGAAAGGTCTTTAAGTGATGAAAGCTTCTGCTCCGTAACGGATACTCTTGGTGGTGTTCTACGTGACAAATTTAACAATAACAAAAACAAACAGCTATTTAATGTGTGCCACCTAAATGCCCAAAGTATTCCCAGCCACTTTAGTGACTTGTACGAGGCGTTTCATGATTTCGATGTTCATGCCGTGCTGATCTCCGAGACTTGGCTCAAACCGCATCTTCTTTCCACGTCTTACTCCCTGCCTGGTTTTGTCCTCATCCGGAATGATCGGATAGGAAAGGGGGGAGGTGGGGTGGCTGTTTACTTGCGCAGCGATCTTTCCTATAGGATTATATCATCTTCCTCTTCTGATTATGATGCTTCTGCTGAATACATATTCTTAGAGGTTTGTGTTGAAGGTGCCAAGGTCGCACTTGGTGTTGTTTATTGTCCCCCTTGTATTGACTATTTCACTGATTTCGAAACAGTTCTTGAATCTCTGGGTTCAGAGTACGTTCATCATATCATCATGGGTGATTTCAATACCAATCTCCTAGCCCATAACTCCAATCGTTCCTGTAAACTCCAACTCCTTCTTAAATCGGTTAGCTTTAATGTTCTACCATTACATGCAACTCACCACAATAATATCGGCGAGGACACTTGGCTTGACTTGATCATCACTTCCAACCCTTCCTTTGTTTCCTCTCATGGTCAACTTGACGCTCCAGGATTTTCACATCATGACCTCATCTTTCTCTCCTACATCCTCAAACCCCCAAAACCCAAACCTAGGATTCTGTGCAGGCGTTGCTTTAGACAAATGGATTTCAATAAATTGAGCGATGATGCAGCACATTTTAACTGGAGCCCCTTGATCGATTCCACCTCTGTCGATGAGAAGGTGCACGTATTCAACCAAATAGTAATAAACCTATACGATACTCACGCACCGGTTAAAAAAGTTAGGTTAAAACGATCGCCAGCTCCCTGGATGACCAGGGATATACTATTGGCGATGAGACGTCGAAACAAAGCTTTTAGTACTTACAAGCGGGACCGTGTCGAAGTCAACTGGCAACTGTATAAGTCTGCGAGAAATCGGTGTAACCAGATGATACGGAACGCTAAACGCCGACACATTTTCGATAATATCTCCTGCTCCTCTCCTGCCGATATCTGGAAGTTCCTTGGAACCCTTGGCATTGGCAGATCGCGACATGTAGACTTTCCACAATCCATAAGCCTCGATTCCTTAAACCAACATTTTACAACCTCTTTCACATTGGACAGTCTAACTGAACAAAATACCCGTAACTACATTAATGGTCTACCGCGTCCTAAGTTAAACTCGTTTCACTTCAGTCCAGTTGCAGAAGTAGAGATTAGGAAGATCATCATGTCCATCAAATCCCAAGCACTGGGTTATGATGGCATTGGTCGAAGAATGATCATCACATTACTAGTCCACCTCCTTCCCGCTATCTCACATATTGTTAACTTCTCTCTCATGTCTTGCACATTTCCTTCTCTATGGAGAAGAGCATATGTGCGTCCGTTGCCTAAAATCCTCAATCCGTCTCTTCCCACTCACTTTCGTCCAATCTCTATCCTTCCCTTCCTCTCCAAAGTGCTAGAAGCCTGTGTCCATAAACAGTTCTCCCAATTTATTTATAGTAACAACTTACTCAGTCCTTTTCAGTCAGGTTTTCGACCAGGCCATAGCACGGTTTCTGCACTTCTCAAAGTGACTGGCGATATTAAGGCGGGGATGGAGAATACCAAGGTTACTACCACTGTACTGGTTGATTTTTCCAATGCCTTCAATACCGTCAGTCATGAACTCCTCCTTGCTGTCCTATCCCATTTTTCAGTCTCTCAAGAAGCACTGGACTGGTTTTCCTCTTATCTTCGGGATCGCCAGCAGTCGGTTAGTATAGAGGATTCTTACTCTAACTGGTGTGGCCTTGCTGCTGGCGTCCCTCAAGGCGGTATTCTTTCACCTCTCCTATTTTCTATTTTCATTAACTTTATTACCCTAAAACTTCAGTGTTCCTATCATCTATACGCTGATGACTTGCAGATATATTATCAAACAGAGTTGAGCAATGTATCGTCCGCGGTTTCTATCGTAAATAGTGACCTGGCAGCTATTAAACACTGGTCCGACATGTTTGGTGTATCAGTTAATCCAAATAAATGTCAGGCTATAATCATTGGTAGCAATCGTAATATCAGCCAGCTCAACCTTGCTTCACTTCCACCACTTACGTACAATGGCATGGATATTCCATATTGTGAAAGTGTAAAAGACCTCGGATTGTACATTGACACAACTCTCAGCTGGCGAAAACAAGTTGCATCCGTGTGTCAGAAAGTTACAGGCTCGTTGCGGGCCCTCCACAGACTGAAGAACTTCCTTCCATTAAAAACTAAGGTAATGCTTGTTCAGACCCTAATATTCCCTATTATCGACTATGGTGATATGTGTTACTTTGACCTGAATGCAGATCTGCTCAATAAGCTTGACCGTCTTCTCAACAATTGCATTCGATTCGTTTTCAATTTACGCAAATATGATCACATATCTCAGCATCGCTCCCACTTGAAGTGGTTTCCTATTCGCATACGCAGACAGATACGAGCATTGACTACCCTGTATTCTATTCTATTTTCTCCAAATTCTCCTTCCTACTTAACCACACAACTACAATACTTAGGTGCACACCACGCTAGGAACCTCAGGTCTTCTAACAACCTACTACTTCAGTGTCCCCCTCACAGCTCTGAATTTGTACACTCCACTTTCCTAATACAGTCTGTCCTGCTTTGGAACGCGCTTCCTCTCGAGATCAGAATGGCAAAAACACGGCAAACTTTCAAATATATGTTGCGGAAACATTTTCTAAACACACTATCAGATCCACCTTAATTTTATACTCTCCCCTTCTAAATCTTATATTATGTATATTTATGTATGTATAATTGTAAAGATATGTATTTAAACACTTATTTATTTATATATTATTATTTAAACATTTATTTATTATATATTATTATCACTATTACTTATTGTATATGTATGTATATTTTCTTTTTTCTTAATTAAAGTTATTTCTGTGCATCTACCATGGCTAGCTCTGCATCGCCCTAAGGTCGACTGGCAGAAAATGCCTACGGCATTAAGTCCGCCTTTGCCACTTTTGTGCATAAAGATTTAAATAAATAAACAGGACATCAAACTCGAATGACCCAGAGCTTGGAAGGCGCTGACCTCAGAGAGCGTAGACACCACTTTCGCAACATATACGAGGAAACAATGTAAGCGCTTGGTAACAATTTCATTTGGCATATGTTTTTAAATTAATCCAGTTCATCGCAACTTTTTTATAAACTTCTTACAAATGGCCGTCTGATCTCATACTAGGCAGGAGCATGTACTATGGTAACTAGACAGTTGAGAAATCTATACTAATACTAGCTGACCCGGCGAACTTCGTACCGCCATATTTATATACAATAATTAGCAATAAATTAAAATTGCGACTATAATTTGAGATTTAAACTATCCTATCTCTTAATTTGGATCGAACTGCACATGGTGTGCAAATTTTATTATAATCGGTTAAGTGGTTTAGGAGTCCATTGAGGACAAACATTGTGACACGAGATTTATATATATTAAGATAAGATTACAAAGCTGAAGAGTTTGTTTGTTTGTTTGAACGCGCTAATCTCAGGAACCGTTGGCTCTCGCTGAAAAGCAAAGGGCTTAACACTGGTATCATGTTAGAGTCCATGGAAGCACGTCAAATGAACCGGCCGGCAAAGCCAAGGTTTATCACTACAAATAGACTATTCGACTGCGGCGGTACTACCCTCTCACAGAAAACCGCATCTATACTAATATTATAAACGCGAAAGTTTGTAAGTATGGATGGATGGATGTTTGTTACTCTTTCACGCAAAAACTACTGAACGGATTTGGATTAAACTTTACAGTAATAGAGCTTATACATCAGAATAACACTTAGGATACTATTTGCCGCGATAAACGACATATACGCGGGCGGAGCCGCGGGCAACAACTAGTATTAATATAAAACGACAGCATTGCTCGAACCGGAAGCTCAATGATGAAGAAGCATCTCAGTAGGCCGCCATAGTACGTCACCATGCTGTATAGTTGCATTGTCACCATTCGCAATGAATATGGTGACCACCACTCTTGGATTTTGCTTATGTTTTCAATCAGGCAGAGTAGAGTCACTTTGGTAGGCACATATACAGGGTGCCCCGAAATAAACGTCTAGTGGGGGGTAGGTGACTGTATGATGCCTTTAAATAAAATATTTAAAAAAATCCATTTCAATATTTTTTTTCGAAAACATTTATTTTTTGCCAAGTTACTTTTAAATGTACTAAGTATTATACCAAGGTGAAAAATGATTTCTTTTATAAAATTGAAGTTTAATCCCAACAACTTTTAAAAAAAAAAATTGTGTTGTGTGTGGTGGTAATTATACTTTTGGTCGATAGAGCAGTTAACTAAGCCATAAATAAATAAAACCCGTCGCCGAAACTTGCAGATTTGTCGCTAATTAAGCAAAATATTCGTATCTAAAAAAAATTGAAATGGATTTTTTAAAATATTTTATTTATACACATACATACAGTCACCTACCCCCCACTTGCCGTTGGACGTTAAGTTTCGGAACATCCTGTATACGTAAAAAAGACGAGTCGATTTCCCTATTGTATCTTAGTTTCAGAAGTAATCTCGTCTCGTCTGAACTAGTCATTAGATCGAAACGCCACAAATATTCCGACCTACTGACATGAGTCGCAAGGCCGACGTTTACGAGCTGGAAGTGTGTTCCGCATGCCTGTGACTCATACGA
This sequence comes from Diaphora mendica, assembly GCA_949125395.1. Classification (NCBI taxonomy): domain Eukaryota; kingdom Metazoa; phylum Arthropoda; class Insecta; order Lepidoptera; family Erebidae; genus Diaphora; species Diaphora mendica. Next base: position 1,612,468 of record OX421317.1, read on the forward strand.
ATGCTGTAATGTAATACATTTTACGAGCAATCTTTATTGAAAACTTTTTAATTGATCTGATTTTAAAGACGGGAAAAAGTTGAAGGCGCTCAATGCGTCGTGCCATTGTGTTAGTGCTATCTACTTCTGCGTTGATGCTGGTCGGTGGACACCCGGCGCTTTTATGCCAGCGCTCCGATAGCCGACATATACGCGAGCGAACACGCGGGCGAAGACGCAGGCGAAGCCGCGGGCAACAGCTAGTAAATATTATAAATGTGAGGATATATAGATGTCTGTTACTCTTTCACGCAAAAACTGCTGAAGGTATTTAGAAGAAACTTTACAGTTATATAACTTCTACATCAGAATAATAGGCTACTTTTCACCGCGATAATTGACATATATGCGGGCGAGTTGCGGGCAAAATCTAGTATTAAAATAATTATTTTTCTTTTGTTGAACCAAGTAATAAGCAAAGAGAAACAATAATAAATACCTATATTATCAAATTCAGAATGAGAAGCAGTCAATAAATTTCGTCTGTATATAACCTTACCATCACATTTCTACATGTAAAACTAAAAGTACTAAAATACTGAATTATTATACTGTGGAAGAGCAATGCTTGATATAAATAAGGCGACTTGACCATAGTGATATCACCACCCCACAAAAACCATTGTCAAATAGTTTTTTCCTTGCTTTTCACCCAATGATTAAAGTTATCAGAGCCCAAACTTCTCTCTCCTTCTTGAGAGGAGAAGATAACTCAAGGAGTGATAAAGAAAGTCCTATACAGTAGTCTGAAAATAATAATTCTCGGTAGTCCAAATTTTTACACAAAAAATCTTAACGTTTAAAGACCTTGGATTGCCAAGAGCTTCAGTAAGCTCTTTTCTTGAACGAATATCCAAAGCGGCATTGCTAGGCTCATTTCAAATATGGTTAGGTAGAGGGAGGGGGCAACACGGCGGACAGTGGAGGTGAGCGTTGACGCGTCGTAAGGAGTGCTCCTTAAACCTAAACCTGGGTCGCAATTCCCAGGCACTGTCGAAGTCGCATGTGTTGCCCCCATCTATCACGCGATGGACCCGGCACCCGCACGGTGAATCCATGGAACGCTAAGAAATAGGTCTCTATTTTTAATGTAAATAACATAATATGTATTTATGCAATTAACATCCTTAAATCTAAGGAAAAACAACAATCTTTATATTACTAAATATTATGAATGGAATAATTATAAAATACCCCGATAAGGTTCTAAAGTACTTAATTACAACCGCCCACTACCTACGAACTGGCTACGCAATCCGTAGCATTTAACCGTAGAGGTCGTAGCACTACCGTAATTTAAGACCAAGCGTAGGCATTTCTTTTAATAAAACACAACTGCCATTATTTTTATCGTTTACTTTACTAGAGTACGTCGAACAAGCAAATTTCGATTGGTTTTAATTTCGTTTTTATCCATTGACAAATATAACAATATTATGTATGTATAATATAATTATTTATTCTTATACGCTGACAGACATTGAGCAATACTCGTACATGCCGGTGGAGTGGAGTACCATGCTCATTGCGAATGCAGACAATGCAGCATGGTGGCCCACATCATGGCGGCCTAGTGATGCTTCTGCATCTTTGGGCCTCCGGTCTCGCACTCACCAACAAAACACGACAGCACTGCTACTGTCATTTTACGTTGATTTTCTGTGAGTACCGCCCCGGTCGAGCCGACCCGTTCGTGCTGAAATCAGCGTGGCTCCACTACCTTTGTTGTGTGTCTTTTTCAGATACCAAACAGTCTCTACAAATACACACATCAAAAGTGTCTAGGGATCAAGCATTTTTATGCGGATTTCTAAGATTGAGATGTGGCTTTGGCCCTGGCCTGCTCAGTCGCCAGACTTGAACCCGATTGAGCATGCATGGGATATGCTACAGAGAAGAGCTCTGCCGAATATGGAGGGTATCCAGTCGCAAGAAGGCCTTTTTTTGTTGTTGCAACGAACATGGGCGGCCATTCCACAGCGTGATTTGGATGAACTCATTTTGAGTATGCCAAACCGATTCTTGTGTTGTTAGTGTTCGCGGTAGAAACACGGATTATTAATTGTTTAAGTTACCTAATAAAATTTTAAAGAAAACTGTTATTTCAGTCTTTTTTTCGAACTTTAATGTTAGTGGTTCAAATGTCAAAAATCCCTTTATTAGGAAAATGGCAAATTTCTTTATTAATGCAAAGGTGACTTGGTTTATCGTTACTGTGACAAACGAAAACACTTTATTTGATGAATCCTTAAAGAAAATTTTAATTAATATCAATCAGGAGAAAAGTTATTGCAAAAATATATGTTGATCCCTAGACACATATGTTGATCCCTAGACACATATGTTGATCCCTAGACACATATGTTGATCCCTAGACACATATGTTGATCCCTAGACACTTTTGATGTGTGTATTTGCAGATCATACAAACATTTGGTCCGACCCGGGCAATGAACCCGAGACCTCAAGCACAGCAGTCGCATACGCTACCACTGCGCCACCGAGGCAGTTAAATGCATAGGCTCACGTGGGCTTTGTCAGATGAGAACAGCAGTATTACTCCCTACTGCGTTGCTGTAAAATGACAAGTTAAAATATAATTTAACCCCTTTAGCTTAATGCTGTTGTATAGCCACAATATTTCATCAATCATCAACAATCCATAACGTCCCACTACTAGGCTCGGGTCTCCTCTCAGGAGAGGGTTAAGGCCATATGTCTCCACGCTGACGATATGCGGGTTGGGGACTGGCAAGACAACAAAACTGTGGAATGAATTGTCGCCTGCCGACGATATTTCCAAACCAATACGACCTTCAAACCTTCAAGAAAACGTACTCCTACTTAAAAGGCCGGCAACGCACTTGTGACGCCTCTGGTGTTGAGGGTGTCCATGGGCATCGGTAATCGCTTACCATCAGGTGATACGTCTGCTCGTTTGCCCCCTATTCCACAAAAGAAAATCCTAAACTAATAATAATATTATTTTATACACCATAAAGCCATTAATCAAAAGTCAAAGTTAACAAGCTACTATATTGTAGATCCTAACTGCTACAGGCTAGAGGTTCACTTCTCACTTAAAATAAATAATCATGTAATGAACAGGATGATTTCAAATTTCTTGGCATGCGAAAGACTATCCAAAGTTTCACACTAACAAAACACGTTGGAGAGCCATGCACCGGCATGAATGGGCCGGCTCAACCGGAGTGATACCACGGCCTCACAGAAAACCGGTGTGAAATAGCGCTTGCGATGTGTTTCACCGAGTGAGTGAGGATACCGGAGACCCTGCCCGCCATCCCCAACCTCTCCCTCCATCCCCATCCCCAACCTCTCCCTCCATCCCCCAAAGGCGGGCAACGCACTTGTGACGCCTCTGGTGTTGCGGGTGCCCATGGGCGGCGGTAATCGCTTACCATCAGTTGATACGTCTGCTCATTTGCCCGCTATTCCATAAAAGAAAATCCTAAACTAATAATAATATTTGATAGGAGTGCTTTTCACCGACTTCAAAAAAGGACATGGTTATCAAATCGGCTGTTTTTTTTTAATGTTTGTCACCTCATAACTTTCGACTGGGTGAACCGATTCTGATGATTCTTTTTTTATTTGAAAGCTGGTGTTCCCGTGTGGTACCATTTCAATTCAGTCTAGTTTTTTTGTTAAAATTTGTGATTATTACAGGGCAAATGAACAGACATTATACCCAATGATACATACTACAACATCTATCAGACGCCTATAACTTAAAAAACACAAATGCATATTCATCCGTCAACTGCTAACCTGTCAGAACTATAGAGGAGTGTTTATTCGAAAACTTACTCCATAAAATACAAGAAAGAATTGTTTATCACCGATATAATGCACTGGTATAATTCCCATCGATCCTGATATATACTGAAGCATGGATTTCCCACGAATCAACTTAACTATAATTTATTCAACTAAAAAGTTTGCATAGCCGCAAACGCTGCCCACGGTACTTTTACCCTAATTATCTTGCACAAGCGACATCAGTCATTTAATAATTCCACGACCGAACCACCTACAACAGACCAAAATAAACTTTACTTCTTTCTAATACGGTTGAGATTCACCACAACTACACTCACATTTACACAAAGGAAATTCAACTCTAAGCTTCTGCAAGAGGGGTTACAACCATTTTACAGCATAAATGCCTCTGCTCACACTGAAATATCATACCAATCTATCGGGAACAAAACAGACCCTGTTAGATTGTTGTGTTTGCCAACCCAACTTGTTCAGTCATCGTACGATTGCCCCGACAAATTGTAAAGAAAATTCATCCGTGAGCTTCGGGCTTAAGTTTGTAGTTGGCATGCGGTAAAACATTCCATTTTCTACGGAAGGTGATTTGAACTTTATCTTAAGGTTGATTAGGTTGATATTTGTATGTTGTATATCGCGCATGCGCGTCGGTCCGATCGATGTTAGTCGCCGCGCCGGCGACGTCGCTGACCTAGTTGTGACGCCAGACGACGCTGTGTTGTACACACGACACACTATGGTGCCACTTTGCGAGTTAGTACAAGGGCGGCAGACAGTTTAATTGTCAATAATCTTAGATATACAACTACATATATAGATAAATATGTCATATAAGCACGTATAGAATAGAAATATGTGCATTAATTAAATAGATTAAGTATATGTTCAAGGAAATGTACACGGAAGTTGATATTATTAGACACAACAAAAAAGAGGTAGTACGTAAATTACGAAATATCCAATATTTCAATCCTACTAATTTCTATCCTTACTAATATTATAAATGCGAAAGTATGTAAGTATGTAAGATGAGTCGGTTATGTCGTGTGAGGAATTAAAATCTTTAGTGTGCATATTTTGTTTTAGCTTAAGTGCATAAGTTCATTAACTGGACACAATTACCATATTTATTTACCGTTAAAAAGTATGTTTGCTATTATTCATCTTAAAAAAATAAACGACTTCAAATTTTGTAAAATAAGGGTTCTGACTCTTGCATTTAGGGTCGGCACACTAACATTGTTAAAGATTTTAGTTAGTTTCTTTTAAGGCTGGTCTCAACCCTGGCGCCAACCTTCATTGGCAACATTCACTCTTTTAGAGTAAAGAAAAAATAAAATAAGGGACAGATCTCGAGTAAGAGGATGAGGAAACAGATATGAAATTTCAATAGCTCAAAGAGTCTGCTACCCAAAGAGGTAGTATCTATACAAATAAATAAAATTGGAGGGTCTGTTTGTAATATTAAAATAACCGCTTTTTAATAAATGCATATGTATGTATACACGATACATGTACCATAATATCATTTTTCTGTCGGTCAGTCTGTCTGTCTATCTGTCTGTTTGTTCCGTGTAATCTCTGGATAGGTTGGACCGATTTTGACGGGACTTTCACTGGCAGATAGCTGATGATCTGAGGAGTTACTTTTTTTAGACTAGCGGTACGACAATAACCGCGGGTAAAACCGCGGAGTTCAGCTAGTATTGAATATTAATCAAAGTGGCCTGTAAAAATCATAAATGTATATTTTGTTTTTGCACACTGTCATATAACATAGAAAGCATTCATGTCAACGAAATCTGGGTTACTTATACGATCTAAATGCAATAAAGCCTGTAATACCAAGTAATTTAGAGCATTATATGGGGCTATATGCTGCCCTAATGACGTCATAGGGACGATCTAATAAAGGCGTTATAATCAAGTGGACGCAGACGAGCTTAGTTAATGCCATTCGCATGTTTAATAGCATATAGCTGTGCATATTATTTTGAAATATAAATTTGTAGTGTCTGTCACTTTGAAGTCTGCATGTGAAAGAGAGAAAGTGTTCTCTTTCCTTTTTCTTCATATTAAAAAGAGCATGAAGACCACGTGTTTGCAGATTCTGTGGCATGAACTTTTTGGCTTATCGAGCCTCATTAAGTAAACAGATAATGAGGTTCAAAAATGCTTTAGTATTCTGTCTGATGGGCATGTAGATCTGTAGTATTTACAGTAATCAAAGTGATCTTGATTGCTGTTTCAAAAGTCAATATACATAAATCACACAACAATATATATATCATAGTATTGTGTTTACAATATACTAGCCCGCGGCTCCGCCCGCGTGTATGTCGGTTATCGCGGTAAATAGTAGCCTATGTGTTATTCTGAGGTATAAGCTATATACTTTAAAGTTTCATCCAAATCCGTCCAGTAGTTTTTGCGTGAAGAAGTAACAAACATACACACAAACTTTCGCCTTTATAATATAGTAGGATAACGACAGTTCAGGTTTCAAGTGAAGTTAGTTTATTATCGGAAGGCCTTGTGTGAGTTATTTCAAGATATCAACTTTTAATGGCAGTACCAACTCTGTCTTTATTATTAATTTACTTTTCATTACTTCCAAAGCTTGCACTGTGACACCGCGCATATACTATACCCGAGTGAAACACAAAGCTCGCCCTCCATTACCCGCGGGGTAGGTTCGACGAACGCTGCGTGCATGCCCAGCCATCCATGTAACTACACTTAATGTGTTCCACCGTTCCGTATTTATCAATGTAGTGGGGTAGTACTCGATTTCTACACAGTTATGAAAAAAAAAGAATCGTTGATATTTTATTGTACTACCAGCTTTTACCTGCGGCTTCACCCGCTTTTTATTTCTCCACCAATAAAATTAAAACAAACACTAAATTTTAAGTAAAGTTTACCACAGTACATAAAATAAAATCGTATTCAAATACATAGGTTAAGCTACCAGTGCCGGATTAGCCGCTCTAACGCCTGTCTGACCGTAAAAAAAAGTTTAGTTAGCGTAAAATATCTTGCATGCCTTAAACGCGAAGCGCTTAGACTATGCTTCATTCCCACCTGAAAAACCAAAACTCGATTTCGTCACGTTAAATCGTAGGTATAGCTTGTATAATACCTGCCACGAGAAACGTTGGTATCAAAATCTACAATAATATTTTAAAGTTGTACCACATTAATGATAGAGATAAGAATAACACATAGACTAATACATTTTCTGGGATAAAAATCTCGGAAAATGTAGATGAGCAAGGTACAGCAACATTAAAGGTAGTAGAGCCACGCTGATTTCAGCATGAACGGGCCGGCTCAACCGGGGCGGTACTACCCTCGCACAGAAAATCAACGTAAAATGACAGCGTTCATGCTGTCGTGTTTCGTTGGTGAGTGCGAGACCGGAGGCCCAAGTAGTCTAGTCAACAAGTTCCATACTTGTTGACTAGACTAAAAGGTGCAGAAGCATCACTGTGAAGGCCGCCATGGTGTGGGTCGCCATACTGCATTGCCTGCATTCGCAGTGAGTATGGTGACCGCCACTCTTGGATTCTGCTTGTGCTTTCCATCAGGCAGAGTAGAATCATTTTGGCGGGCATACATAAAAAAAAAAAAAACATCGACGTGTTACACGCGGGGCGCAGTTAGTGTGAATATAAAAGTTAAATAATGTATAAATACGTAATGTATAAATGTTGTTATACACCTAAAACAATTACAGTGATATTAGTCAATCGTTTCCCACCCTATCTCCCCTTTGTCACGGCCCCAATCAAAGCAAACTAATAGGATAGTTGTGCTATTTGTCAGTTGACAGATAATGTCCGGATAAGCCGAAATCGACCTCGGAAATATACTAAATATGAACTAATAAGTCTGTGTGGTGACGAATTATAAGAAGTGTGACTACTCCTTTTCGTTTCATAAGAAAGAGCTGACTAATGGAGTAAACTGCGTAGCACAACCAAACGCCAAGAGAAGGTTGACCTTTAAGTCTGGACGTGGAGTCTCACAGGCTACTCGATGTTTTCGTTTTCTTAGTTTCACCTAACTCCCCTCACTCTCCGCGATTGAGCGGCTCAGTAGCTTTTGTTTGTTCAGTTGTTTTTTTGCCAACGACGGAGAAGGTTGCGTCTTCCGATGAATATCACATAAGTAATGACCATCAAAATATCGACCGGAGCCTGTCAGGCTACACGTCAATTATTGCCCTATGACATAGTTTATAAGATCGATAATGTTTTATTTCAGATTTTGTAGTACAATATGACAAAAAACAATAAAGCCGGTAGTTCTAAATCAAAAAGACCATCTACGAGTTCTGTTCTGGGCCCGAAAAAACTTTTCGTGCAGGAGATCTGTCTATCGAACAAGAAGTGAGTGAGTTGTTGTTAGCTTCGGATCAGTTTGACAATGAAGAGAATATTGAAAATTTTTATATAAAAGTTGTTTATTTAAGCACGGCATTTTATAGCTAAATCCTATAACTCTAATATCCAATCAGTTTTAAAGCGATCTTATATCAAATTCCCCAAAAAAATGTGTGTGCATACTGAGACTCCACGTCCACAGAAGTGTTAAAAAAATGACGTCCATACTTAAAGGTTAAGTAAGCATAAATTACTAGGTCTACGTCCAGCAGTGGACTGTGATAGGCTGATGATGAAGTTTCTTTGCCAGTATTCTTCTCATAAGGCACTACGCATTTTGAAAACTGGAAGTGGATTTTGGTGTTTTCACCTAATTCACCTTGACAATACAGTGCATCTGTAGCGTCTGTTTGTGTTAATCTATGATTCTTAACTGTAGCTTCAATTTAACGTTCATAAATGTCACTTAGTGTCTTAATTGAATAAATGATTTTGAATTTGAATTTAAGGAAAGTTTTAACACCAACACTTATACCTACTATAGACTACGGGCCCGTGTCGAAAATTTATGGGTCATATGAATCACCAAAATCAAAATCAAATCGACCGACCGACCGAGACCTAAAAAAATCCAACTTTTTTTTTTACTAAGGAGAAAAATCGCGGGTCGCTAACCTCTCCCCTTCACCTGTACTCAGTTGGACAGCTTACAAGTGACGGCATAGTGCTGAATGTTATTGTTTTAAGCTCCTGTATATTTCTAAAAAGATGTCCTGGTGGTTCACATGACCCATCAATTTTCGACACGGGCCCGTAATCTACTAGACAGCTTAGTGCAATGTGCCAAAATCTCATTTTTCTTATTTCATTATACATAAGTCTAAAACATAATTCAAATTCAAATCATTTATTCATATAAGATATCAAGTGATACTCACGAACGTCAAATTGAAGCTATAGTTAAAATTATAGATCGACACAAACAGACGCCACAGCATGTGCTGTATTGTCGAGGTAAATTAGGCGAAAAACCAAAAATCTACTGCCTGCCTGTGTCGATCCATAACTTCCAGTTTCCAAAATGCGTAGAGCCTCATGAGAAGAATACTGGCAAAGAAACTCATGGCTACTCTTTTTCAAAGTCTGATTTTCAGGTACAATAGTGTTAGTAGATATTACATGTAAGGTAAACAGTATGCAAGCTGTTGCCATCTGAAATTCCTTTTATTAAAATGCTCCAAAATCTAACGTACATTATTATTGTACGTGAGTCGCGCAGGACCGGTTTTTGTGGAGAGCCTATGGATTACCTATGTCCAGTATACGTTTTTCGGCTGAGATGATGATGGTGATATGTAAATTATACCCAGTCAAAGAACAAATGGTCGTGTTCATCAAACTTATTTCTCTTAGCAACCCCTAAGCAATAGACTACCAGGCCAGCGAAGCGGGGGCTTTATTTGATAAATGATATTTATTTTGAAAGTAAACCTTTTATAGATATTTTACCAAGAAGAACATGAGCATGAGCCTTCCAGGCGCTCACATTAGCCCAAGATCCCAGTCAGCCCAGACTTACGTCATTTTAGGAGAGATGAAAGTTTTAGGATCGGTAGTCTACATTTCCAAAGACTCATTCTTGAAGAAATGCTAACATAAACCATATTTTTTAAAGTTCGTGAACATTGATGAAATAAAAAAAAATTTAGGGTCTGCGGCCTCTTGAAAAGCCCCAGTTTTAAAATATTTTTTCCCGTTTTCGGAACATTTTTCACTAATGACCAGATCCAATTGGTACATCCAACAGCTGATGTCATATGGCCTGTCTCGATAATTGGGCTATTCAATTCTATTAGAACTTTTCAATTCGGACTAGTAGTTACCTACTGAGATTAGCGTGCTCAATCAAACTAATTATTCAGCTTAACAATATTGGTATATTTTTAAGTTGGTAATTATCTACTCGAAACTTTATTAATCTCATAAAGGTAAACTAATTAATCTAAATATATACCCGATGAAGTATAAGAACAAAACAAAAATAGACAACGACGTAAGAATATAGGGCGGCGATGATACAGCATTGTGGCGTCGCGTCGTGGGCTCGGGGCTCGGCTCGATCAAGTAGCTGTGACTTCTCGAGGGGACCGCATGAGGTGTGGTGCCAGTGTTAGCCATAGCTAATATAATAGTGAGACAAATTCAGCACAAATCGGGCGGTTCAACTGGAGTAACAGAACGACCTCTTCCAATTCTTTCGTGAATTAGTAGATAAAATACCTATTGATCCTATGGATGTCGTAAGAAGCGACTAAGGGAGCAAACTACTGACGGAGGATGACATCACAGGAAGCTTGACACATAACACTTGACACTTGAAACAAAACCTTAAACCAACTCGTCTTGTCATCGTGGTAGGCGAAAACCTCCTTTCTAAGGATAGGACATAGACCTCTCCAGTGGACTGTGGACTTCTTGTTCGAAAGACGGATCTCCTGCAGGAAAAGTTTTTTCGGGCCCTGAACAGAACTCGTAGACGGTCCTTTTGATTTAGAGCTAACGTCTTCATTGTTTTTTGTCATATTGTACTACAAAATCTAAAATTAACATTATCGCCCTTATAAGATACTAGTGGTTGCCCGCGGCTCCACCCGCGTATATGTCGGTTATCGCGGCAAATAGTAGCCTATGTGTTATTTTGACGTATAAGCTATGTTACTGTAAAGTTTCATTAAAATCCGTTCAGTAGTTTTTGCGTGAAAGAGTAACAAACATCCATCCATCCATACTCACAAACTTTCGCGTTTATAATATTGTTATAGATATCATAGGGCAACAATTGACGTGTAGCCTTACAGGCTCCGGTCAATATTTTGATGGTCATTACTTATGTGATATTCATCGGAAGAGGCAACCTTCTCCCTCGTTGGTAGTGTTACAACTAAAACAAAAGCTACTGAGCCGCTCAATCGCGGGGAGTGAGGGGAGTTAGGTGAAACTAAGAAAACGAAAACATCGAGTAGCCTGTGAGACTCCACGTCATACTTAAAGGTTAAAGATCTTCATATAGGTACCGTTGATGTTGTAATGTAAAAATAATTACGATGGGAAGTGTAGAAAAATGATAATAATAAAAGAATAAGAGTGGAAATTTGTACATCACATAAAATACACTTTCTTTGACTCTTTTCCATTCTCAATTAGGAATGAATCATTGTTGTTCAATGCAACAGGCATCCAAAACATGTGAATCATGATTGGAGCACTCCAAAATTGCGCATCTGTTTTTGTTTAATAATAGCATGTGTGTGTTTAAATTGGTGTCAATATATATATAAACACGCAATGAAAAATCTCAAAAGGAATAATTTTGCCCCGTTAATGCCACCTTTTTTTGGTACTTCGCTCCTTTTGGTCATATTGTGATGATGTATAGCGTTCCTCGATAACTAGACTATCTGATAGTGAAATAATTTTTAAAATCGGACCAGTACTTTCTGAGATTAGCGCGTTCAGCCAAACAAACTTGTTTAGATTAATAATAAATAAACATAATAAATATTTGAGTCATCTAACAAAAAATCTAGTCCCAAGCTAAGCAGAGCTTGTGTTATGGGTACTAGAAAACTAATAGAATATAAATAAATCTATACTTTTTTTGTAAATAAAGACATATTATACATAGAAAACACCCAAACTCGGGAACAAATATTTGCAGATCATACAAACATTTGGTCCGACCCGGGAATCGAACCCGAGACCTCAAACAGGCGCACAGCAGTCGCATACGCTACCATCGCGCCACCGAGGCAGTTAAATTGTGTGACTTACTTGATATAATTTTTCTGTTATTAGAGGACAAAAATATACAGACGGGTCACCTGTCGGTAAGTGGTTACCGTTACCTATAGATATATCTATGCAACAAAAGGACACGAAGGAGTGATGCCGCCCTTTGTATGTTCCTTCCTCTATAACCACCAGTAATGTCACTCTCCCAATAAATTTCGGTGCTAATATTATAAATTTGAAAGTAGCTCTGTCTTTCTGTTAAGCTTTCTCGGCTAAACCACGGCATTCGTTTCAATGAAATTTGACAAGGAAATGCTTTCTTGAGGAAGTAAATTGGCTACTCTTTACCGCGATAACCGACATACTCGTACAAGCTACTAATAATAATATTTTCCTACATGTGATACGCAACGCCATCTAGTTTCAAACTAACCAAAGCTTGCAAACTAAGCAATGATATCGATGATTTGATTAATCGATGTTTGAGTTTGAGAGAACCACAACGAAGACAGTCAAAAGTTGCGAAAGATATGCTTTCTGTAAGACAATGGTATCTCCACAGTCGAGCCGAGCCATTTTTCAAAAAAGGAGGAGGTTCTCAATTCGACTGTATTATTATTATTGTTTAAATACACACATCAAAAGTGTCTAGGGATCAACACATGTGTCTAGGGATCAACATATATTTTTGCAATAACTTTTCTCCTGATTGATATTAATTAAAATCTTCTTTAAGGATTCATCAAATAAAGTGTTTTCGTTTGTCACAGTAACGATAAACCAAGTCACCTTTGCATTAATAAAGAAATTTGCCATTTTCCTAATAAAAGGATTTTTGACATTTGAACCACTAACATTAAAGTTCGAAAAAAAGACTGAAATAACAGTTTTCTTTAAAATTTTATTAGGTAACTTAAACAATTAATAATCCGTGTTTCTACCGCGAACACCAACACAAGAACATCGGTTTGGCATACTCAAAATGAGTTCATCCAAATCACGCTGTGGAATGGCCGCCCATGTTCGTTGCAACAACAAAAAAAGGTCTTCTTGCGACTGGATACCCTCCATATTCGGCAGAGCTCTTCTCTGTAGCATATCCCATGCATGCTCAATCGGGTTCAAGTCTGGCGACTGAGCAGGCCAGGGCCAAAGCCACATCTCAATCTCAAGAAATCCGCATAAAAATGCTTGATCCCTAGACACTTTTGATGTGTGTATTTCGGACATCTAACACACAACGCCATCCTAGTCCCAAGCTAAGCAGAGCTTATGATAAGGGTACTAGACAACTGATATAAATACATGTTATACTTTTTTTTTTGTAAATATGTACATACATATTTTACATAGAAAACACCCAAACTCCGCAACAAAATATTTGCAGATTATACAAACATTTGGTCCGAGAATTGAACCCGAGACTTCAAGCACGGCAGTCGTATACGCTACCACTGCGCCACCGAGGCAGTTTATTTTTTGTGTGTGTTACGTCGTAACTTCTTACTGGGTGTACCGATTTTGATGATTACTTTTATATTCGGACGCTGGTTCTTCTTTTGTGGTCCCTTTTAAATTTGAATGAGATCTGACGAGTAGTTTTTATCTCCACTCCAATAATTGAAGACACAAGAATATGTAGTTATTTTTTTTTACTTTGTATATGTTTTTTTATGTATGGCCCTGCCAAAATGACTCTACTCTGCCTGATGGAAAGCATAAGCAGAATCCAAGAGTGGTGGTCATCATACTCATTGCGAATGCAGACAGCGCAACAATGCCGCATGTGCACCCACACTATGGCGACCTATTGAGATGCTTCTGCATCATTGGGCCTCCGGTGTCGCATGTTTTGCTTTAGAATATTTTGTTTGCAGTCGGTTTTTTTTTTAATTTTGTAATCTCATGTTTGCATGTTTATCTCAAACGCAGAAGCATTGCAAACAATTCTCAATGAGCACGTTTATGCGAGGGCATACGCCTGTATACCCACGCGTTGGAATGACTCACGCCATTCATAAAATCAGGAATTTTCCTCCCTTCCTTAGTTTGCAATGTATGGCGAATACGACGATCGGCTTTAACTAAAATAGCTATGAAATTACGTTTGCCTTCAATGCCATGGATAATGTTATATTAAAAGCATTGACCGCAAATGGTGAAAGTTTTTATCTACATGTATTTTAATTTTAAAGCTGAATAGTTTGTTTCATTGAACGCGCTAATCTCATTTACTACTGATTTGAATTAAAAAAAATAGTATATAAACACTAGCTTTTGACCGCGGATACTATCGCGTGTATGTCGGTAATCGCGATAGATAGACTGCCTATGTTCTTCCTCAAGAATCATAGGATCTCCATTGTAAATGTTATCCAAATGGGTTCAGCAATGTAGCCATGAAAGCGTAACGCACAGAGTTACTTTCGAATTTATAAAATTGGTATAGATTAAAAAACTTTAAGTTACCAGTGATGACAGTCTTTTGTGGAAGTTGTTTTTGGAAAATAGTCTTGTTTCTTTCTACTTTTTAAACGACTTCCAAAGGTGGAGGTTCTCAATTTAATTGTTTTTTTTTTCTATTCCAGGAGGTCTGGCTTTAGGCAGACAGTATGTTATAAAAAAAGAATCAAATCCCCATACAAAGATGACGATTATCGACATGTGAAATAATTACATATCATGAAACGCTAGAAAAAGCTAGAAAGTTTTCATAAAACTAGCAACGCACTTGTGACGCATCTGGTGTTGCGGGTGTCCATGGGCGGCGGTAATCGCTTACCATCAGGCGATACGTCTGCTCGGTTGCCCCCTTTTATTACATAAAAAAACCATCAGGCGATACGTCTGCTCGTTTGCCCCCTATTCAGGCATAGGATGGATAAAAAAAAAAGTTGATAAATGGTTTGCTGGGCTGTCAAATATTTAATAGAAGTAGACTTATGTACTATTAAAATAAGTAATAAATAAATAAGTTAATAATTCAAAAATGAAATCTAGCTAAATCGATTTATCACCCCGAAACCTCTGCATACTAAATTGAAACGGACACAAAGAACACCCAGACTTAGAACAACAAATTGTGGATCACACAAAGTATTGTCTTATGTGGGAGTTGAACCCAACACTTAGTGCAGTTGAAAGCGACGCGGCGTAGCGACCACTTAAATCAATATAAATAATTTTGATAGTGAACAGACTAACAAAAAAAAGCGGCCAAGTGCGAGTCGGACTCGGCTATGAAGGGTTCCGCACCAGCAAGTAACATAATGACTGCACGTTTGGCCTAGTGGTTTAACGGCCACCATGCCGTTTCCTACTTCGCCAAGTGTCGTGGGTTCAAATCCCACGTAGGACTACACTTTGTGTGATCCACAAATTGTTGTTCTGAGTCTGGGTGTTATTTGTGTCCGTTTCATGTATGTTTGTAAAGTCCCCCGCGACACAGGATTTATTCCTAGTGCGGGAGTTGTCTTTTTTAAAGAAAAAATATATATATATATATAATTTTCATTTTATTTTTTTATATTTGTGTTTATTGAATGACAGGTAAATTGCAGTTTACGATTTATGACGTATTAAAAAAAAACTACTTACTAGATTTCGTCCAAACCAATTTTCGTTGGAAGTTTGCATGGTAATGTACATCATATATTTTTTTTAGATTTATCATTCTCTTATTTTAGAAGTTACAGGGGGGGGGACACCCATTTTACCACTTTGGAAGTGTCTCTAGCGCAAACTATTCAGTTTAGAAAAAAATGATTTTAGAAGCCTCAATATCATTTTTGAAGACCTATACATAGATACCCCACACGTACGGGTTTGATGAAAAAATAATTTTTGAGTTTCAGTTCTAAGTATGGGGACCCCCAAAATGTATTGTTTTTTTTTTCTATTTTTGTATAAAAATCTTAATGCGGTTCACAGAATACATCTACTTACCAAGTTTCAACATTATAGGTCTTATAGTTTCGGGAAAAAGTGGCTGTAACATACGGACGGACAGACAGACGGACAGACAGACAGAGTATTTTTAGAGTTCCTTTGGCACGGAACCCTCAAAAGACTAACATATCACTGAAAAATCTACTCTAACGACAATTTAAAATAATCCATATATAATGCATAAATAAAGATGTACTATAAAATTAATACAAATCTCCAAACTTGATTGGGTGGATAACTTTTGGAACATCATTTGTTTATATGTAAAAATCATTTTGACGCGAATAACTTTTAAAAACTAATCATCAAGATGTGACATTCAATTGACTGACAATGGATCGACCCTACATCTAAACATCCATGGACAATCTGCAATTGAAATAATGCCAAATTATATAATAACCTTAAATTATTCAAATATGTATTATGCTAATACACAAATGACGTTTACAAATTGGCAACACACAACTGTCATCTGGCCATCATCTGGCAATGGCAATACTCACTGACACGTATACAGATAAAATATTTGAAAGAAAAATCATATAAATAAAGGAAAATATATCACAAATAATAATTTTAAATAGTATTTTATTCATTAAAACTGTTATACGGTTCTTTACATCATGATATTTACTCGTAACATAACCTATTTCTCTTAAGTTAAATTTTCGGCTTACCCTTCGCAGTTTATACTTCGGCCGACGTCTAAAATGATCCATGTTAAAGCCTTTGTCATAAAACACACATTTCACTGTATATTGTACTTATATGTTAACACAATCACGAACTAAAAGAACATAATATTTTGTAGTAAATTGTAAGAACACGGGAGCGCGCGCGGCGGCTGCGCGCTAAAAATAATGGCGAGTATTATGGGCGGTTCGGACACGGGCCGCGATCATTTCAGGTGGATGTTATACATTGATTGTTTGTGTTTAGTACTTAATTTAGGATTAAAAATATCAAATAAATAGTATACTTTCAGAGATATTTATTGTATTTTTCATATATTTTAAAATGAGAATTACTTGTCTCACTGTCGCAGAAAAGAACAATAGCTGAACAGAAATTTTTGAAAATACATATATATACCCTTTAAATAACGGGTAATGATATTTTTTTGTAAAAGACGTATTTGTTTATTAAAGACGCTGTTCAAGACTTATGTAACAACTTAAATCCCTTGAAACTGACACATTGAACACTCTTGAAACTTTACCGGAGGCCCATACCCCCCCCCCCCCCCATCCCCAAAGGCCGGTAACGCACATGTGACGCCTCTGATGTTGCGAGTGTCCATGGGCGACGGTAATCGCTTACCATCAGGCGATAGGTCTGCTCGTTTGCCGGCCTATTCCATAAAAAAAACTGTTTTGCTTTTCCTATCATACAAAACTACCCTAATTTTAAGACATTTATATTGTTATTGCACAGTTTTTCAAAAATATTATTTTCTTCGCTTTATATCTCTCGGTTCTGCAGTTAAGACTTCTTCCTTATTTTCAAAACGGATTGCATGTGATAATTTGCCATAGAAATTACCCAACACCAGCATTTGGCTTCAACAATTGCCTTTTGATAGTCTACTTCTGGACATTTTGTTAGAAAAGTGGTGTTGGCCTTCTATCGTATTGCAATTACAGTACTATCGTCATTTATGAGTGCAGAAAAGGGGCATTCATATCTGACTGTGTTGAGAAAACCATCTTTTAATTTCATGAAACGTTTGACCTAGCCTTGTCTAAAGAGCTCGACCACTTGAGTCGAGCGTTTTAGCTCTTATTAATATGCTAATTGTGCTCTTTTGCTAAGCTGTGTTAAGTGGTTTTTGACACAATTATATTGTCATTTTTTTTCGTGTTTGACGTTTTGACGTTTGAGGTTAAGAGAGTACGTTGAGACGCCTCTTGAAAATCGGTCGAGCAAGAGCTTCGTAATTGACTGCCGGTTTTAAGTTAATTGAATTGATATTAAGCTAATTGTCGACTCGGTTCCTATAGTGTTTTTCCGTTATAAGTGGTCTCGTTGGGACTCGCGAGTTTTGTAGTCACGTAAAAGGGCGCGTCCGCGATAGCTGAAAGGAGTGTGTTGTAATTCGAATACCTTGAAAGATATACAGCACTTGGGAGCATGTTTGTGTGAACGTACCAAGACAAAGCAGAGAGGAACTACCCAAGAGATCTCTTGGAACGCCGAGAACAAAGAAGCCACACAACTCCAGTAAGTGCTTGATGATTTTAGTTTAGATTAGATCACGGTGACACTGCCGTGGTTCATTCTTCTTGCCAATGGACTAGTAGCGAGTTAATGCTTATACTCATGGGTCCTATAGGTATTACAAGTATCACAAAGTGATCGCTCTATTGGTGAGAGGACTGAACAATATGTATAACTGTTGTTGCCCGCGGCTCCGCCCGCGTATATGTCGGTTATCGCGGCAAATGCATGCATGTAGCCTATGTGTTATTCTGATGCATAAGCTATATTACTGTAAAGTTTCATCCAAATCCGTTCAGTAGTTTTTGCGTGAAAGAGTAACAAAAATCTATCCATCCAACTTACAAACTTTCGCGTTTATAATGTTAGTATAGATGTATATATCCCCGAGTGTGGTTGGCAGAGATGTATTCATATAAGTCACTTGCGTAATAGGGTAACTTAATAATAATAAATAAATATTTCGGACATTTAACACATAAAGCAATCTAATCCCAAGTTCAGCAGAGCTTGTGTTATATGTACTAGACAACTGATATACATACATACATATATATAAATATACTTTTATTTTGTAAATACATGCATATTATACATAGAAAACACCCAAACTTCGAAATAAATATTTGCAGATTATTCAAACATTTGGTCCGACCCGGAATTCAAACCCGAGACCTCGAGCACAGCAGTCGCATACGCTACCACTGCACCACCGCGGCAATCGGCTTAAGATTTAGGGACTATTATAATTAGAAGTCGTAAAGCCAAATTAGGACAAACATAAGGACTTATAGGATATTAGTAGGCTTTTAGTAACACCCGAAGCATACCAGCTTGGAGCCTTACTGAAAGCTGGTTTTAGGTTATAATTATTTCGTTGCAATTCAACGAGGGAGATCATTTACCTGAGCCCCGACTTAAATTCTGCTGGGGGCCTTCAAAGATCAGCAATGCTGATAATTCAAACTTCTGACTCTTGAACTAAAGGTATCCATGGACGGCGACATCCACTACACATTATTATAACAATAAAAGAAAACAATCAATGGATATCGTCCAAAGTAATATACCCACTTTCTCCTAACTAATTTCTCGTCACTAGATTACATTCAGACAACGATATCTTTGCCGAAACTGACGACCTTATGTATTACTATTAAGTAACATTTTCCTTTGGCAAATAGATGGAAATATTTTGGTAATTACGGTTGAGATTTGTGAAGCCAGTGGTTCCGGTTCATACGGCATTGATCTGTCAAAAGTAGCTGGCAACCGAAACTATTGTCTTATCATTTAATTACATTTAATTTTAATACTTTTGCCGCCAATTTGGAATTGAGCCGAGAATAGATGACTCTAGAAACCTTTGCGAAAACAAACAATATATATATTTTTAATATTTCATACATAAAAACTAAATTCAACAAATTGTTTTACAGAAAATTAAAATTAGTTATACTTGTTTTCAATCAAAGAAAATTTAAGATAAGCACTTTTTCACTAAAAATAAATAATTAAACAATTTTCAAAAAAAACAAAAATATTTTTTAATGGTTTGTCATATCTTAAGAATGTTTACAATTATTATGTGTATTTTTAATCTATTCATAAAAAGAAATGTTTTCAGTTATTTATTTATTATTCTTTAATATAAATTTTAAATAACAAAGAATTTAAAATATTATATTATAAAAAAAAAATTGTTTTGCAAGAAAATGGTCCTATTTTACGGGATATGTACGCCATCTGCCGTTGCTACAGAACATTATCTTTAAGCTGCTTACTGATTTCACCAAGCGTTTTTACAAAGCGTCGCTAGATGGCATTGTTCGAAAAGGTAGAGGTAAAAGTACAAGTAAGTACTCATAGATGGCGTTAAGAGTTCTTCCAACGTAAAATTTGTTCTGTTTTTCCATCCAAGTTTCACTGAAACATTTTTAAAGATGTATCTTGATTTACAGAAAATTAATAGATGTTTGAGGCATTGGAAATAATTTATGAAACGAATAAATAAAGAAATGAAAGTGACGATGACATTTCAGTGAACTAAAAATTGCCCGCGGATTGATGTGGGTGAACATTTTTGACATTCATCAATAAAATTTGGTTGATGCTAATGAATGAAAAGAAAATATTAAATACTTTTATAATTCTGGAGTGTAGCCAGTGTATTATTAAGCTTTTAGTCAGTTCAAACAGATAGTAGCTTAGGTATCGTAGTATTTTACGCAACATAAAACGAAATTATTTAATACGCGCGTGTCAAGAGTGAAACGAAATAGTTTTTTCTTACACTTTAATATTGGCTTTCGGCCATAACATCAGGGCATGGCGTTTAAATTGCAACGTTGATTGAATCCCCGGCCCATTATTTCAATGACCCATTTATATGATTTTCTTTTTATTATATTTTCCTGCGATATTTCATGTTGTTTACGCTGTCCCTATTTATTTGAATGCCAGTGATTTTATGGATTATTTTGTGTTTATTGTTGGAATATTTCTTGTAACTGTGACTGTGTGGCGCCTCGAGTGTAGTTTGAAATCTTTCTCGAGTTCGTGTACCGTCTCTTCGAGATATTTACACTTGGCTGGTTCAAATCAAAACACGAGACTTTATGAAAAACTACATGATACTCACTGATACGCAAGAGGTGGCGCTTTAACCACTGAGCCATTCGCGCAGTCTGAATTTTAATCTTGTATCTATCTGTATATATTTAAAAATGTTAAGTTGGTTTGTGTATACGTACCAAAACTCAGAAAGGCCTGCACCAATTGAGCTTAAATTTTGAAATGCTACGGAACCTTTCTCATCAATACACTAACATAATATGCCACGAAAATTGGCACCTTAAAGTACCTAAGTTCGCTATAAAAATCGTCCATTACATATCTATTACCTTTACCGAGTACCTAATTCTTGTAATGTCTAATCTGAATCTCGAAAACGGCTTCAACGATTTTCATGAAATTTAGTATGCAAAGAGTTTCAGGGGCGATAAATCGATCTAGCTAGGATTCATTTTTAGAAAATTTACCAAAAAAAATCCAAACGTAGCACAGACATCTGGGTACTACATCTTTAAAAAGGCACAACCATTGTTATTTCACTCGATATCATTTTTTTTTTAAATTAAATATGCGGGCAAACGAGCAGACGTATCGCCTGATGGTAAGCGATTACCGCCGCCCATGGACACCTGCAACACCAGAAGCGTCACAAGTGCGTTGCCGGCCTTTTGGGGATGGGGGGGGGGGAGGTAGGGGATTGGGGTGTGGACTCCGGTAGCCTCACTCACTCGGTGAAACACAGCGCAAGCACTATTTCACACTGGTTTTCTGTGAGGCCGTGGTATCACTCCGGTCGAGCCGGCCCATTCATGCCGAAGCGTGGCTCTCCCACGGGGAAATTATTATTATTCCTTCTCCGTATGGTGTCGAATTAAGAATTCTCTAATTAACCCTATCCATCACGTGGGGCACAGACACGAGCTGTTTGTTTTTAGGGGGGTTCAGCCCCCTCCTCCCTCGAAATCAGAGAAGAGGGAGTTAACATATTTTTTTTTTGGGACATCTAACACACAACGCCATCCAGTCCCAAACTAAGCAGAGCTTGTATTATCGGTACTAGACAACTGATATAAATACTTTTTTTTGAAAATACATTCAATATACATAGAAAACACCCTAATATTTGCAGATCATCCAAACATTTCGTCCGACTCGGAAATCGAACTCGAGACCTCAAGCACAGCAGTCGCATACACTACCCTGCGCCACCGAGGCAGTAAAAACACATACATAGTTATAGATCTAGCAATAAATAGTAGTATCCGACATAAAGATATTTGCCGACTACAGCAATTATATTTCGCACCAAGATCCAACATCGTTTCACTAATATCTCTTCCTTCCGATATTCAAATCAAATAAGAGTCATATATACATATATGTGTATCTATATAAACTTGTCTGGACTTATCCAAACATGTCGTTGGGTGAACGACTCGTTTCTATTTTAAACGTTAATAATTATGCGGCAAAACGAACAGCGTTCCTCTCTCGTCTAGTAAATGGTTTCAATATTGCCATTTAATGTATTTCATTACTACTTCAGAGTTATATGAACCTGATGGAAGAAGAAAGTGATGAGCTATAGTTAGTTAGTATTACGGTTAACAGACTTATTTGTATGGTGGTCTGAGGGAGTTGTATATAATGTACGTACTTTAGTGTTTATATAATCCTCGTGCCTCAAAAAGCACGTAAAGATGTTAAATCTCTTTCCGGTCGTGTCGGATAGGAATCGAATCAGAATATGAGATTGAAGGAACAGAGAGTGCACTTGTGTTTGCGCACACTTATGTACCATAATATCTCCTGCTTCGGGTCGGCTGAATTTGGCCACGGCGCGGCTGGTCTGCGTTGAGACTGTGGCCGAAATCGGCTAGGAGTAAGTACATCTTCATCATAAGTCCAGATCAGGATAAATAATTGTGTATTAGATACGCACATTTATTTTGTATTTGGGTGTAAATTATGCTTAATATGTATGTATTTCACGTCCATCCATCCAGCCCGCAAACATCAATGTTGGACCCGAACCGATTAAAACCAGACACTGTTCTGTCCTTCTTGTCTAAACATAGTTATATTCTAACAAGGAAATACCGTGACTGATGATAACTTTGCTCACACTTACACTAGAATTCGCAGTCAATTTGAATAAAGGTATTCATAAAAAAAAATTTGAAACATACAATTTCCCAAAAATAAAAAAGCAATACAGTAATCGCATAGATGATGTGTAACCATTCTTTGGTTGGTCTAATTTGGCTGCACGGTTGGCCTAGTGGTTTAAGCGGTCGCCACACCGCTATCTACTGCGCCAAGTGTTGTGGCTTCAAATCCCAAGTGGGACAACATTTTGTGTGATCCACAAATTGTTGTTCTGAGTCTAGGTGTTCTTTGGGTCCGTTTCATGTATGTTTGTAAAGTCCTCCATGACACAGGATGTATATTCCTAATGCGGGAGATGTCCTTATCGGCCAAGTCCGAGTCAGACTCGCGCAGGAAGGGTTCTGTAACATTATCTATACATTTCAAGCGTCTACCTATTGCCGTTATCAATTTCGAGCAAAACAAATAACGTTTGTTGAATGGGAGCCCCCTTAAATCAAATTTTAATAATTTTATTCCGTTTTTAGTATTTGTTATTATAGCGGCAACAGAAATACATCACCTCTGAAAATTTCAAATGTCTGTCACGGCTCATGAGATACAGCCTGGTGACAGACGGACAGACGTACAGCAAAGACTTAGTACTAGGGTTTTACTATTTGGGTACGGAACCCTAAAAACAAAAACTTCCTGCTTCCTGTTTTCCGTCTGACTTCCGTCTCTTTCACAAAGTCATTAACACAGATTACATTAAAGTGAGAGGATAGGTTTTACACCATGGAGTATAGAGGTAAGGAGTACAATCTCTGATGGGCCCTTATGGGGAAAATTGTCCGTCAAACATGACTAACTAATAGTTCGAGAACCGACCACAGAGGCGCTAGAGAGTGTGATATCGCTTTAATTCTTTTTTTAAATCGTGGTTACAAAATTAAAAACTTTGCGTAGTAAGTGTCCGACAAACATAATCAAATAATTAAATTGTGGTTTAAAAATGAAAAACTGCGTAGTATCCTGTCCGACAAACATAATCAAATAATAGTTCGAGAACCGACCACAGTGGCGCTAGGAGTGTGATATTGTTTTAATTATTTTTATAAAATTGTGGTTTAAAAATTAAAAACTTTGGACGCCATTGCAAAGCGGAAGCCTTTTTCTCATTTGATTATCTTTTCTAATTCTTTAAAATTTACATTCGTTGCACAGTGGCGTCACCTAATTAGTGCATCTTAAGGTAGTAGAGCCACGCTGATTTCAGCACGAATGGGCCGGCTCGACCGGGGCGGTACTACCCTCGCACAGAAAATCAACGTAAAATGACAGCGTTTGTGCTGTCGTGTTTCGTTGGTGAGTGCGAGACCGGAGGCCCAATTAGTCTAGTCAACAAGTTCCATACTTGTTGACTAGACTAAAAGATGCACAAGCATCACTAGGCCGCCATCTTGTTCTGTGGCCGCCATAGTGTGGGTCGCCATACTGCATTGCTGTATTCGCAATGAGTATGGTGGCCACCACTCGTGGATTCTGCTAATGCTTTCCATCAGGCAGAGTAGAGTCATTTTGGCAGGCCAAACATAAAAAAAAAAAAAAAAAGAAAAAAAAAAAAAAATCTTGGCGGACACTTTTTTAACATCGAGATTCCATATTTTACACATTAAAAGTGAAATTACTATCGAATGTAATGTAACTAATGTATCTACTTAGCAGCGCGGTTACGCTGTGTGACCGGCGTGTGCGCAGTGGGCGGACTGTGGGCGCCCAATAATTAAGTACACAGTAAAATTTTATTGTTCTAGATCTATTTTATGTGAGCCGATTGTTTGTATTTGTGATGTATTTAACTTTTTTTATTGTGTGGTAGATTGAAGCTTCTATCAAACTATCTATATATATATATATATGTATAGTATTGCCTCAGAATTCTCTGCAACTTTTTTTTATGTATGGCCCTGCCAAAATGACTACTCTGCCTGATGGCATAGTAGATAGTAGTAGGTAGTAGAGCTACACTGATTTCAGCACGAATGAGCTGGCCCGACCGGAGCGGTACTACCCTCGCACAGAAAATCAACGTAAAATGACAGCGTTCGTGCTGTCGTGTTTCGTTGGTGAGTGCGAGACCGGAGGCCCAATGATACAAGAGCATCACTAGCCCGCCATGGTGTGGGTCACCACGCTACATTGTTGCATTGTCTGCATTCGCAATGAGTATGGTGATCACCACTCTTAGATTCTTCTTATACTTTCCATCAGGCAGAGTAGTCATTTTGGAAGGGCTATACATAAAAAAAGTCAAGTATGTAAAAAATACATTCTAAAGTAACTTGAAACGTTACGTTTTTTTCAACTTTACGAAAACTTTGTGTTTTTACTTAACACTTTTTTATTGCTACTTCTCAAGAACTAAACTTTATTGACATAGCTTACAAACTTGATTGTTGGTTCCAATAATGTTTTTCATTTCCTACTACAAAACTAGATATTAAAACAATACACCATCATTCTAGCTTTGATAGATCACAATAATTTATAAAAATATATTTCAACACAAACATACATATAAATAAATTCACTTTAAGTACACAAAAATAAATTTGAAATGCTCCAAGTATATGAAAGAAAATCCGTAACACGGAAACGTCGCGTTCCGTTTCCAAAAAAACACTACATTTACACCACTTGAGGTGAATGCACTCTCATTAAAGGGCCACTGGTTTTAAACACATTTCACAAACCATTAACAAGTTTGTTCGACAAAACATCCAGAGGCCAACACAAAAACGTCAATGTAAATGAAATAGAGTGTCGCATTCCGCCCGCCTACAGCGGCCCTTCTTATTTTTATTTTGTCAAATTGTAACTGAAATAAACTGGAGTGAGTAATAAAAATACCATTGGTACTGTTATTGCAGTGGTGTCTCGAAATAGAGGTGTCATGGCGTCGGTCCCCTCCTACCATGGAGTCGGACACTTGTCGTGTGGAAATCTTAATAGATACGTAACGAGAAACGGATAAGGATGTTTTTTTTTCGTATTCTATTCTCTATACGTTCAAGATTTACAGTTTATGTTCTAAATTCAAATTGGTAGCAAAGCTACTGATAATTCTTTTTTTTTAATTAGAATTTGTAAATAGTTTTTATTGTTGTGTGGATACTGAGAACTGTATACATTTGAGGCGAATTCCAAAGATAATTAAAAAAATGAATTTTAACATAATAAGTATAAAAGTACTGCTAAAGATACAGATTATATTTGTAACAGCAAAAATGTGGAGATATTGTTAACTTTATGAAAACTTTGAGAGTTTTAAAACGTTTTTTATGGCAACGTGTCTAGAACTCAACTTTATTTACATAACTTACAAACTTTGTAGTTGGTCCTAATATTTTCCTTGGTAATTTTGTAACTTAGATATGAAAATGTTACACCACTCACATCTTTGTAGTGACGAACTTGTCCGACCATTCAAAAAATTGATTTTTATCTGATCTGATTGTTTTGATATACGTCATAGAGAAGCGGTCATACTTTCCTAAGTAGGTATTGTTCTAAATAATAAAACAAAACATCTACGAATATACGATATTTTTCTAATAGGTATGTATTTTTTCTGTATATAATATGTATTCTTCATATATCACAAGGATTCGACAAAATTAAGACTAATTAAATTCAGTAGGAATTTCATACTGTCGATTCCCTATGACGAAGAAGTAAGAAAACACAACAAATTACAGTTTGAATGGATTTCGCCCTATTTGAAAGTCATTTTGTGTCTTTATTTCGTTTACTTTGCTTAATAAGCGTCCTGATGTGGCCGGTAGACATAGGAGCCGGTAACAGCTTATAAGTCAGACGACAATAGTATATCATCGTCATCAGCACCTTCCTGCCAGTTGGAGTCAAGGTAAACAGATGGAAAAAGGGAACTAAAGTAAAGATATAGAAATGAGAATGATATCGTGGGAGTTTGTAGACGTCGCAAAATGGCTCGCGTATATCTTTGGACTGCCTATAATTGAAGATGCGAATAAAACATCAATCGTTTTTTTTATAGCCTGCAACTCAAAAATCTAAAGGACAAGAGTCCACCACGATCAGGAGTCTCTTCCTCCTTTAGTTTTGGTCTAAGGTGACCACACTCACGCGGAGTTAAGTAACAAAATAATTCCTTACACCGATTTTTGTAACTAGGTATGATATACCTATATTTTCCTTCATGAAAAGATTAGAGAAAGATAAATTCCAAAATAAATTACATCAGATAGACAAAAACGAGCATTTAAATCGAGTATAAAACATGTATACGAATAGACGTCTAAATCACCGCAAATAACGTGCAAACTAAACGTGTACAAAACAAAATGGAGTAAAGAATTCAAATATTTTACACGAAATTAACATTTATGAGAGCAATAAAAAGGGGAAGCAGTACTGAACAGGCGAAAGGCGCTTCAAAGATACTTAGACGATACGATCACGAAGGCATAAACACGCCACAACTTGCCTAACTTATAAATTTAACACCTGTCTACCCGTCAAAACGATTCTTTATTATCCATTTCTCCACTACCATATACCGTTCGCATCCTAACAGTAGCACAGCATACAATACCACTTTTGTTAATAGCTGGCTGCTAGTGTTATAGGTGAATAAGCTATGTTTGTGGTTTTGTTTCGTAGTCGCATGATCGCGTGGAGGGAGACACGCAAATAGTACGGTGGCAACCGCACCTCGCTGAAGTTTATTTCCGTTAAATAATTGCCAGTCATCAAGAGTTTTCCAACTGTTTTCTGTGTTACGATTGCTTGTAATGTTTCTGTTTTTGTTTACGGCGACACTCGGCGATGTTGCTAGTTTATAAAAAAGATTATTTAATCTCATGGAGGATATCACTTCTAGGATTCGGGCTTTAAATATCAGAAAAGTTTAGCCATGATATACTTCTTTAGTAACTTTGTAAACTTTTAAAATTACAATTAGCTATTATTTCTGTATCTGTTTGTTCTCCCTAATTAAATAAATAAAAATAAATTAAAATAAATTTCTGTTTTAAAAACAAAAAAAAAGTGTGTAAAATTTAATAATGAGTTTAACATAAGTTTTTATGTATATTTTCTTTATCGCTACCGTTATATATATGCATTTATATATACATACATATTATACATATTATTTATGCATACATATAATATGCATTTAACAACCGGTAATTATTTTTAACATTTAGAAGATAATCTTTTCTTTTATATAATAAGTATAATTTGTTCATGTCGGGAGTTATATATATAACTAACTTTTGCCCACGGCTCCGCCCGCCTGTATGTCGGTTATCGTGGTAAAGAGTAGCCTGTGTCGTTCCTCAAGAATCAAAGTACCATCATGCCAAATTTCATTGAAATCGGTGAAGCGGTTTAACCATGGAAGCGTAACAGACAGACAGACTTACTTTCGCATTTAAAATATTAGTATAGATTTCTTTATCAGTCGATAAAGTGTTTTTCATTTTCAATGTCGAAACTTTATGACTGCTGTCATAAAACCAACAAATTTCTCCTTTAATCAAAAATACAACAAGACATGAACGGTAATGATTCCCCAAAATAAGTGTTATATTCACCATAAAAGTATGGTAACCTTTAATATGTAACTTGCACTAAATAAGGCAATGTGGTTATGTATTTCACACAAAAGCATATTCTGTAAACTGTAAAGAAACTATTGAACGCACGCATTTGCAATTGCTTCGTTTAGAACGAACTTGTTACTCGGACGAGTTGCTAGACTTTTGAATAAGACTTTAGTAGATTGTGATACAACTATTTATCTATTTTATTTTTAAATATCTCCCTATACCACTTAATTATTAGTCCTATATTAATCACTAGCTTTTGGTCTTTTGTAATCAGAGTAGAAGGAACACTAGTAAGAGGCCCAACGGTGCAGAAGCATCACTAGGCCGCCATGGTGTGAGTCACCATGCTGTATTGTTGCATTGTCTACATTCGCCGTAAGTATGGTGACCACTACTCTTAAATTCTGCTTAAGCATTCCATCAGGCAGAGTAGAATAATTTTGGCAGAACCAAACATTAAAAAAAAACATATCACGCGAAAGGCCAACTCGTCACTGGTCGCTTGGTTCACAACTGCTAGCCAACATCCTGAATACAGTTATCATATGAAGAAACCTAATGGAAACATCTGCGAAGAAGTACCAAAGTACTACGATACCGCTAAGAACAGAACTATTTTCACCCGACTATGGCTAAGAAGAGTAATAGTTCCAGCAATCTATGTGTATATGTTCCACCGTAGCGCCTAAACTCATCATCATAGTCTCAGCGTTGTTCCCGGTTGCTTCCAAAGCTAGCACTTTTGAGCACGGGGTCCGCTTTCCTACTTTTTCTACTCCACTTTGCCCAGTCTTCGGCATCCCTGGTGGTGAGACCATTAGCACGCATGTCATACTTTACGACGTCAAGCCAGCACTTCTTGGAGCCGTAGACACCGTAGCGCCTAAACTACTGAACCGATCTTAACGACTGACGTGTCTGTAGATTCATAATAATGACCCGGGAGACATAGACTCTCTACATTTTCTCGTAAGGTTGAAACCTCGTATCGTACTATCGTAGTCGACAACTTCTAAAACTTTT
Organism: Diaphora mendica; assembly: GCA_949125395.1. Taxonomy (NCBI): domain Eukaryota; kingdom Metazoa; phylum Arthropoda; class Insecta; order Lepidoptera; family Erebidae; genus Diaphora; species Diaphora mendica. The sequence goes on from OX421317.1 coordinate 1,642,001, forward strand.
CTTGTTCTAATATGAAATATCGTTGATTTGAGTAGGTATTGTCCTCTTCCTCTATCGTAGTCTTTAGAAGAGATCTTTAATTTACTGGGGATCTTAAATACTACGTAGTATTTAAGATCCCCAGTAAATTAAAGACTACATGCATATGTAATCGTCATTATAGCACCAAAAATGTAGAACAGGCTGAAAAAGAATACGAAACAACTAAAATCAATAAATTTTAAATTAATGAAAGGCTAAAAATAATACACGAATACGTTATTTTAACAATCAAATGTTGTTAATAAAACAATCATCTATTTAAATTTACAACTATTTAAATTATTAAATATTTTTAAGAGAAAGCTGTATTCATCTTATGGCGTAAAGATTCAAAAGAATTTTCCTTTGACCCACATCATGAGAATGTTTCAAATGTTTGTTTATTAATACAGAAATGAACCTATTGCCAACTCTAACATTTTATTGAAGAATTGTCTTTATTGTATTTAAAGTTTGTAAAGTAAAAAAAAACAGTGTAAATGTAACCTTAAAATAGTGAATCATGCGTATAATCATAGGTTTTATTCTGTTATTTTCTGCAGTTAATGACGAGTGATAGAAAATAAGAGTAAAAAACAGTTACCTACCGATATAAGCTAAAAGAATTACAATATCAATAGTACGGTTACACATTGACTCTGTTGAACATAGTTGTTCTGTTACGTACTGTGGTCATAGTTAGATTTAACAAATTCTAGCTGGACAGAAGGAGAAGGACTGGCTACTAAGCACAGTCAGCCAGGAACGGTTTGTATCAGAAAGATTAATTGTATCAAAGGACTGTTGATGAAAATGTACAGTTTTGCATCATTTAAAACAAAAGACTAGGATTGTCAATACGGACGTGACGTAGTGTGCTTTAGTGTTTGGATGCATACTTAAAATTTTCCACTTATCGCATATCACGTCAGTTCCTTAAAAAGGACACTTCACAGTATGGCTTAGAGACTATTTTGCAGCATTTTCAAAATCCGCAACGTCATGTCAGTGGTCATAGAATTTGTTCGTGACCTAGAGACTGTAACCACCTTTCAGGGAGCTGTTATGACTAATAGTCAGTCTAATCGCAATTTTTTATAATATGCGAATCACCTTTCTTTGTCAGATTTCATCTAACCTTATGATCTGTTGACCCTGACTGCCATGTTAAAAAATGCGTGGAGTCCCTCCGTGCGGAAGAAGTGAAACTTCGTAATGTGCAACAGTGCTTTCATACCCCCTTTATGGTAGCTTTAAACGTTTAACGCAACCGTTAAACGTTTTACGCAACCTTGTTGGAAGTCGCATTAGAAGTTTCACTTCAAAAATCATGGGTGAGATTCCCATCTAGGAGATTCAATTGTCTGATAAACACAAGTCCTTGTTCTATATCTGGGTGGTTTTAGAGTTATATGACATTTATCAGCAGTATAGTCTAGCTATAATAGTTTGCTCCGCCCAGTTTGGGATCAAACGGTTGTGTATGCAATATGTTCTTATATTAAGACCCTATGCAGCTCTCATGACTAATAGTCAGTCTAATCGTGGTCTGGAATAAATTATATAATGTGATTTTACTTCTTCGTTTTATGTATTTTGTTATGTGTAAACGAATTAAATAGTTGAGTGTATTTCCAGCTTTGTTGGCGAAGCTTTTATTCGCAGTTTTATTCAGCTACGTACTGCGATAGTGTTTAATGTATTTTTACATTTCTCAGTATGATGTTTGTCACCATTCTCACTACTCATACGTTGCTGTTTTTAGGTTACTTAGCTTTCAACTGAATTTTAGTGTTTTCAAGAAACATCAACTAAATTATTATGTATCAAAATACTTCAGAGATTTTTCTTTGAAAGTACATTTACTGTCGCTAATAGGGTTATATATCTACTTTAAAATCAAACTACTAGAAAAGAAGTTATTCTTTATAGTTTTGGGGGTAAGCGAGTAAACGGGTCACCTGGGCAAATGATTAGAGCCGCCTATGGGCAGATCATGGACTCACCCCCTAGAATAAAGAGGGGCTCCATTTTGTCGATGAAAAGAAACGAAAGATTTTCTTACTGTGAGACTGCGGTATCACTCCAATGTCCATGTGTGCAGTAGCATGGCTCTCCGACAAATGACAGATCGATAATACAGTTACCCTACTGTTTCGGTTTCAAATTGGTAACTACTCTGGAATGCAAATCGGATATCTTAACCCAAATATAGTCATGTAAAAAGGCAAGAAGTACCATTACCTTAAAATATTATATCAGGGAGAACTTGACCATGTCTATGTCTATTTGCTGTTTAATGATACAATTTGTAGCAATTTAATAATAAATAAATCGCCTTATTGTAGACCAGATAGCGAAATCTATAACCTAACTTAATAAGTTAGTATGAGTGGTAGTCTTATTGCTCAAAGGCACTTTCTTACAGGCAACGATGGGATCGAAATAAATAAGTGAATTGAGCAAAAGTGTAAGGCAATTTGTTACCTAACATACATCAAACGAGGCTTTAAAACTATGAAAGTTCAAACGCACTAGTTCAAACGCAGCACTGCGTAAGCTTAGTATAAAGTTTGGCAATTAGGGGGGCACGCGAGGCACCGATGTCGCGGACACCACACGTGCCCGTGTCGGGAATCTTTCATTAATGTTTATGGCTGTTTTGACACTACCACTCAAACGTAGCCTTAAAGCCGGTTTGGAGTTTGAATTACGATGTTTTATATTTCAAGTTTGTAGATATCAAATTATTACATACCATAAAGTAAACATAGGAACCTAAACTATGTAAAAAAACAACTCAATAGGCCACCACAGTGTGGGTCACCATGCTGTATTATCTGCATTCGCAAAGAGAATGGTGACCACCACTCTTGGATTCTATACATGCTTTCTATTAGGCTGTGTAAAGTCAATTTGAGAAGCTATATATAGAAAAAACTCCACTTACACATCAAAAGGTTGATCCTTTACTGTAACCCCACTCAGGTAATAAAGAATCCTTGACCGGGGACTTCAGAAAACTTAAATGGTATAACCACGATACATTCTTATGGATATGATTATTTAGGAAAAGACTTTTAATACCTATTACCTGCAACTCAAGCGACAATGATACAATACTACCCTTTGAATACCCTTCTCCCCTACAATTGGCGGGGGGCAGAAACTTGTAAGCTTCCAGTAGCATCAGTCACTCTGTCAGACACTCAAAAGAATTACTTTATATTAGTTACATATATTTTCTATGAGGCTGTGGTGTTATCCTGGTCGCCGAAACAGCCAATAAGTACCGTATGTCTCAATGCATAACTCTTCCCCGATGGAATTAAATTATCCTACATTTAATTTAACGATTGAGAATATATTAAGAATGAAAGCTGTATCTTACAATCGTGTACCTGAATCTCGAACTGAATGTAATGAAGAACATCCCGAGCTTTCCAGTCAAGCGTTGTTTAAAAAGAAGGGTCCGTTTTCGTCTCAATACAAATCTCAATTAATAGTATTTTAAGTACAACTATTGAAGTGTTCGCTATAAAATATAAAAGTCAAGTAACGGTCCCCACCAGCTATGGAGGGGCTATAAACTGTATTGATTGATGTTCGGTTCATTGCAGCACTTTGCGAATTACCGCAACTAATTGTTGAAATTTTGTTTATTATTTCAGTATGTATATAAAGTGTTGTGGGTTTGACTGTTTGTGCGAATAATATATTATAGGAATTACGCATCTATGTTAATATGTTGGTTTCATGTTTCCCTGCGAAAGTGACTGTACTCTGCCTGACTAAAAGCATGTGCAGAATTCAAGAGCGGTAGTCACCATATTCATTGCGAATGCAAACAATACAACAATGCAGCATGGTGACCCACACTATGGCTAGCTTACTGAAATGCTTATATATCATTGGGCTAGAATTTGCAGTTTTTTTTTAAAACAAAGCGTCTGTGTGATAGCTATGGTTTGGCACAATTTGACAGATTTGATCAGAAGTAAAAACCTTGGGTATCTCACCCAGTTATTATCCAAACCTCTTCTCCTACTACAGCTCGGTAGAAGACTCAATGTGACAGATATCCATGGGATTGGCCTTTTGTACCTTAAAACATGTTTTTTGTTACATATCTCACTTTATTACATACATTGTTGTGATTGCATTTACGCATGAAGTGATTCGAAGATCTGAACCAACCGCACGTTGTGTTAAGAATAGGAATTATGTGCAGTTTGTTATCGAAACAGGTATGCAGTTCCTAGTGTAAGAAACTTCAAAAGTTGATGAAGAGTCAGGTAACATTATAAAAAAAAACATTTTTTAATTCCCCAAAAAAAAATTCTGTATAAAATAAAGACTAGGTGGAGAGAGAATATACTGTGCCTTAAAGAGCCCTAAGAACCTAAAGGGGATTTTTAGAATCGCAATCTACGAACGCCTAGAAATTAAAAACCCATAAAATATTTTGTCAGCAGTACCAAGCAAACCAAAACACATCAGCTAGTGTTGCAATTATAATTCAACATTGTTCATTTATCGTATTTATCGATACTTTTGCGAGTACCGTTAGCAAGTTAATTGCGACCATAAAACAAAAAACTCGATTGATAGTTCAAAGGAAGAGAATGTAATTATCGCCATTTTATTAGGATTTTTGATGACCGCACGTCTAACAGACAGTGTTGCCAGCTATTATATACACTATTGTGCAATTTGCGCACTATAAAAGAATTTTTAATTGGTCGAAAGTATTTATGAATATTAAACATAAATAGTTATTGCGCAAAAAATATGCTAAGCGAAATTGTTTTTGTATTTAGAAGGTACGTAATTGTTGAAATGTTTTGTTGTTGAACCGCTTATGGGAATTTCTGTTATAGTTGTACTGTTATTCGATAAATAAACATATTGCAAAGAGAGGTATAACTTGAAACAAATCCCATGGCAGTTCGTATAGTTAGACAAAACCTCCTTTCTGAGGAGAAGCACATATACAGCAGTGGACTATTTAGCTGGCTGTTGTTCAGCATGATGATGAGATATCTAGTTAAGAAGGTTCTCGAAATGTTAAATAGTTCTGCACTGGCTTGAAGATGTACGAAGTTTCCATAAACACGTAGAAACATTTTGACATATGTCATTGCGTGACCTATAAATATTTATTGTTACCAAAAATATAAACAATTCAGCATGTCCGGAACAGATTAGTATCATTCAGGTATCTTTAAAATGCTTCTTGATCTAAACATTTAATGTGTCACAATGAGAGATCTTAGTGTGTTTCGAAGAACTCTTAATCAGTGCTCTCAAATCACTCCACACACTCAATCTGGCTAGACATTATCATAAATTTCTACTCTTGATTGTGTTTACAAAACAAACGTGAACTTTTGATACGGTCAATTAAAATACTGCATTATTAATAACATACTTTAAAAGCACCTCGCCTCGTTCACAAAATACATTTTATTTATTTTTAACACGCAATAAAGTCGTTTCCAGTAACAAGATGCTAAAGTGACTAGCGCATAATTTACAGTAATTTTTATAGGATGACTTATAAACAACGTGTGTAAACACATATGTTCTATAAATACTGTTCTTGCGCACTTTTCTTGTAATTCACACATTTGTCACATTTTTATTCAGTTTGCGCGCACAAATGCCGACCGCCATCTTGAATTTTGTTATGATTGAATGTTAAAAAGTAAATTATTGCAAACACATGAAGTGTTAATATATTTTTCTATATATTTTAGTTGTTTATGATCATTTTATATATTAAGGTGATCAGATATGTTGATAAAATAATGGTTTTAGAAGTAAAGAAAGTAATTTTCTTTTATGTTTCTTAATGACGAAGAACGTCGTTCAAATAAAGTTAAAATAAGATAATAAAATATTTTATACTTTTATACTAGTAGCTCGCCATTATGTGGCCCGAGATTTATCAGTATTTACTTTAATTGCTTATTCTACTATAGGATCACTGCATTCCTTTTGTAATCAAAAGTAGCCTATGCGTTAATGCATACCAAATTCTACAAAAATCGGTCCAAACGTATGAGCTTGAAAACAACAACGCACTTACAAACTCTTTTAATATAAATGTGATTAAATTAGCTACATTTGCGTATGTTTTTAAATCACGGCCGTGGGTACGTCTACTCATTTCTCGTTAATGTCAACAGATGTAACAAACTCCAATTATTTCGGACGTGTCGCACCGAAAATAGTTGACAAGGGCTTATTGTACCACTCTTTCGTAATTCCTACAGTTTAGATTACAATTTTTAATCAATAAACCAATTTTGTTCTTTTTTTTCAATTCCCGTACTAGAAACTACAGTAAAATGATATCAATTTGTTAACCATGTACAAATGGCAGCCTTATCGCTGTGAAGTAATTTTTTCAGGAAACCTTTGGATGGAGAAATAGGTATTAAGATTGTCGCGGCAGACTTAACAAATATTCATGTAACGAACACATGAACACCCAGATTTAGGACACCAATTGTTAAATTACACCGGCCTATTCTAGCTGTAAAGTCCGGCGTGTAAAAATATTTGAAAAGATTTACTTACAAATAAATATCATTTCATTTCACACGAAGTGTTGTCCTATGTGGGATTGGAACCTACTGTCATTAAACTCAGTTAAGTAAGAAGGGGCAGAATGCTGGTTATCCGCGCAGTGTAAACTAGTCTCTATCTAAGAAGATGTTTTTCAATGACATTTGGCATGTAGATACTTTTAAGTATTGAGAAAGGACATAGGCTACTCTGCGATAATCGATAAACACGCGGGCGGAACCGCGGGCAAAGGCTAGTATTTATGTAAAAATGTTAAGTTGATTTGTGTATGCTTAAAAAATCTAAAAGTTCTTCAAAGACCGTTTCTATATATTTTTCGTGTCACCTTTGTTATACATTTCCCATCACACAACGAAAATGTTCCAAAGTGAAGCTTTGCTGGATATAGCTGGTATTACATAAATATAATTACACTAGCTGACCCACGCAACGTCGTTTACGTCTCCTATTTCTCGTAGCATTTTTTTTTTTTTTTTTTTTTTTTTTTTTTTTTATATTTTAGCTGCCTAAATGACTCTGCCCTGCCTGATAGAAAGCACAAGCAGAATCCAAGAGTGGTGGTCACCATCCTCAATGTGAACAAGGACAGTGCAGCATGGCGACCAGCACTATGGCGGCCTAGTGAGATGCTTTTTCACGCCCCGCTTAAAGGACCCGGGATCATAGTTGGACGGAAACACGTGCGCTGGTAGTGAGTTCCAGGTTTTAACCGATCGGCACAGGAAAGAAGAACCGAATCGATGAGTGCGAGAGCGTATGTCTTCCACTCTGAGGCGGTGACTTCTGAGGCTCGCACGTGTTGTCCTGTAGAGGAAGGGAGAAGGCGGGACTAGTTGGAAGAGCTCTTCAGAACACTCCCCATGATAAAGACGATAGAGGACTGCCATGGAGGCGATATCTCTACGCATCTGCAGAGGCTCAAGGGACTCGGTGGCTTCAGGACTGCCGACAATTCGGATTGCTCGCCGCTGCAACCGGTCGAGAGCGTCGAACAGATACTGCGCGGCACCATCGCAAAGGTGAGAACAGTATTCCACGCACGAGCGAACCTGGGTCTTATAAAGAAGACACAGGTGCTCCGGCGAGAAGAACCGTCTCACCTTGTTTAGGACACCTAACTTCCGCGAGGCCGCCTTAGTGACGCCCTCAACGTACTCGCGCGGGTTTAGGTCGCGGCAGATGCCCATGCCCAGGATATCGAGTCTGCCTTGTAGTGGCAGTTGAGTGTTCTGAAAAGTCGGAAGGGGAAGCGTAATAATTTTTCCCTGTTTTCGTAACATTCTTCATTGGTGCTCCGCTCCTATTAGTCTTAGCGTGATTGTTGGATTTCGAACGTCATTGTAATGGCAACATTTTCGATTGTCATTTTTCTTGTTTGACGTTTTGACGCGTGTTGTGAACGGTCGACGATCGTTGTTTTGAGAACCGTAATTAATTGATATTAAGCTAATTGTACATCGACCCGGTCCCTTTAGTGATTTACCGTTTTGTTAGGTCTGGTTGGACTCGCGAGTTTTGTAGGCGCGTTCCGCGATAGCTGAAGCGAGTGAGTTGTAATTCAAATATCCGTGATAGCTGATACGAGTTTATTGTAATTCGAATACCTTGAAAGATATACAGCACTTGGAGCAAGTTTGTGTGACGACGCAGAGAAGAACTACCCAAGAGATCTCTTGGAACGCCGAGAACACTGAAGCCACACAACTCCAGTAAGTGCTTGATGATTTTAGTTTAGATTAAGAACACGGTGGAGCGCCGTGGTTCATTCTTCTTGCGAATGGACTAGTAGCGAGTTAATGCTTATACTCATGGGTCCTATAGGTATAACAAGTATCACAAAGTGATCGCTCCATTGGTGAGAGGACTGAACAGTGATGATATATAGCCTATAGCCTTCCTCGATAAACTGGCTATCTAACACTGAATGAATTTTTCAAATAGGACCAGTGGTTCCGGAGATTAGCACTTCAAACAAACAAACTCTTCAGCTTTATAATATTATATATGTATATAATATACTAGTATATAATATGTATATAGATAGAGTATAGATTAATTACAAATCAAATTGTTGATCTGAGTCTGGGTGTTCTTTGTGTCCGGTTAGACTTTACAAACATACCTAATGTTTGTAAAGTCTCTCGTGGCATAGGAATTATTCCTAATGCGGGAGCTGTCTTAAAAAAGAAAACCGGCCAAGTGCGAGTTGGACTCGCGTACGAAAGGTTTCGCACTATTTTCTACAAGAACGTCAAAAAAAAAAAGTTTTTTTAGTATTTGTTGTTATAGCGGTAACAGAAATACATCATCTATGACAATTTCACCTGTCTAACTATCACGGTTCATGAGATACAGCCTGGTGACAGACGGACAAACAGTCGGACTCACAGGGGAGTCTTAGTAATAGGGTCCTGTTTTACCCTTTGGGTACAGAACCCTTAAAAGAAAAAAAAAAACATCTCAGTCATGTCAGGACTATCAAAACATCGAGCAATTTAAAAAAATAATTACATACCTAGTCTCGAAATAATAATTATAAATTTTTCACTCGATTAATATTTCAACTCTTTTCATTGTTTCCTAATTTGACAGCTCAAACTTTGGGTCAACAACCAGCCAGTTACATCGAGACCTATATCCAAACTCTTTGATCTTCAATTTAATGTGACTCTACCATCATTCTATCCATTTTAATACAAGAAACACAACATAAGGAAGTCGTCAGACATGCGACTGCGACAAGCACTTTGCCTCGTCACTGGACATTTTATTTTTACAATTGCGTACTGCGGTTATTTCTGTATACACTTTGTAATCTGCCTTCGGTGAGTTGGATCACGTACTTGAATTATTTTCAGGTGTCTATGCTAACATATGTTTACCTTTGCTAACTATAGCTATATATTTAAAAAAAAAAACTCAGCATTCGTGCTGTCGTGTTTCGATGATGAGTGCGAAACCGGAGGCCCAATGATGCAGAAACATCACGCAGTCACAATACTACTAATATTGTTGCATGTCTGCATTCGCAATAAGTATAGGGATCACCACGATTGGATTCTGCTTATGCTTTCCATCAGGCAGAGTAGAGTAACTTTGGCAGTCACATACAGAACATTTTATATCATAACACGGTAATTTCTATATTATTTTATCTAATAATGTTTTTATAATTGGGGGAATAGCAGACTTTGTTTTACAGAGTCAGAAATTCAATATTTTAAGGTTTAAAAGTTTATTATTTCATAAGTTAGTCATTAAGTTACTTCTACTAACTGGCAAGTCTCAACGTTTTAAATGTAGGCTTCATACAATATTCACCATAAGCGGTGTCACAGTCGTAGATGCATTTTGTTTTTACAAATTTCTTGATTAAAATATACTTAAAAATATACAAGCAAATTAGAGAAAAAAATCTGTCCAACGTTACAATTAAGTAACCAGTTTGCAGAGTTTTTAATATGGATACTTTAATAGCCAAAGTTGACATAAATACTTTTTAAAAAGAGACGAAGACAAAAGCCCTAAACACAAAAAAAAATAGAACAGAAATTCAAACAATCTACAATCAAATCTACTTTAATAAATCAATCGCCTTTCTTAGAAATTGTACACTAACCAAAGAGAATACCACGAATATTAAAGAACGTCATAACACCTCCTTGGTTACAAAACACCCATTATTTATCTGTGGAAAATTCGTTTTTATTAAAAAACTAAATCGAAGCGCCAGTTATAAATCAAGCAGTGGACTAGCGGTGTTCAATCGTAAGCGGAGTAGAGCGGAGTGTATATCGTTCAACGGACTTGTGAATAATACTGTGACCAGATTAAACTTACAGAGACATTATAGAAAATTATGGAGGTGGGATGGTAAAGGGCTTGTGGATGCGGTTGTTTAATTATATAGGAAAGAAAGGAGTAAAAGAAATGAGCTTTTGAAAATAGAAGTATAAATAAGACAGTTCCTAAAGTCGTAATGAAGTATAACTCTTTCTTTTAGTCATTTAACATAGGTTTTTATTTATTTTACACCTTCTTTCTTATGTAATATACAGATATACAATTGGCAAACGGACTGACAGGTCATCTGATAAATAATAATATTTCAGACATCTAACACACGGCGCCATCTAGTCCCAAGCTAAGCAGAGCTTGTGTCATGGGTACTAGACGACTGATACAATACATATATACTTTTTTTTGGTAAATACATACATATTATACATAGAAAACACCCAAACTCCGAAACAAATATTTGTAGATCATAGAAACATTTGGTCCGACCCGGGAATCGAACCCGAGACCTCATGATCAGCAGTCGCACACGCCAACCGCGAGACCAACGAGGCAGTCAAATAAATAAAAAATGAAATAAATGACTGGCTATGAACAACTCAAGACACAAGTGCGTTGGTTGTGTGCACCAAAATCTGGCAGAATGACAGAGGGATGGGGTTTGGGCATTTGGAAACGAAATGAAATAACTAGTCAGTGAAAAAGCAACTAAAAATTGTATAACACTGGTTTTTTGAAATGTTCTGATATAACCCCGGTATGTCGAAAACTCAAAAAATTCTGAACCTATTAAACATAAAATTATGACACGACATGCAAATCGCTTCGAAAACTGTTTTTAGTTATTTTTCACGTCAATTTTGTTCTTCGTTTATCATAAATGCACTCACTATGTGCAGCTATTTATTTGAAATTTAATATTAACCATTCAGACACAAATCGGATTCTGACATATCCATTTCATCAGTATTGTTCTTCTCACATCAGAATGTAGCGAGTGCATCCCACCCACACACCTCCGTATTATTTTGGTTGACGGCGCCATTGCCACACCATGGTGAAATATGCCTCACTACATGGCCGACAGTTAGAATTTATAAAGATTATCAACTTATATATACACATTGCTTCACTATTACTGGATTTACTGGTATATGTTACCGGTAATGTCAGCGATAAATCCGACATTATTTCTTATGCAAAGTGTTATGTACAAGTGATATCTGGAAGATTATTCTTATGTAAACTGAGATAGTTGTGATTCTTTTGTGAGAATGCTTAGGCGGAATGTCCCGTTTTATTTCGTGGTGGGTATTCGGAGATATTTTGGGATTTATTTCTTATGAATGGTTTGAATGCCCGTATTTGAATCCCACAGAAAAACAATTGGGCTAAGTAGCCGGACGATGCACTTGTTGGTAAAAGAGGTCCGAAATCGAGTAGTGCATCTTTAAAGTAATAATACATAATAAATAAACATGGTTTTGGACATCCCGAAGACCTGGACGAAGAGAACTGTGCTATCGACGATTGCGAGAACGTTCGACCCGAACGGTTGGATCGCTCCAGTCACATTTTTGTTAAAATGTTTCATGCAGCGGTTATGGACGGCGCAGCTAGGCTGGGATACCCACCTCTCAGAGGAGTTGTTGAGGGATTGGACAAGGATATTCTCCTCGCTCACGGAGATTAATAACGTCTCACTGCCACGGATATTGTTTCCTGCTGGTGATTTCAGGGCTACCCTTCATGGGTTTTGTGATGCCTCTGAACAGGGATACGCGGCAGCGGTTTATTTGCGAACGGTCACTTCCGCTGGGGATGTTGACGTTCGACTGGTTCTGGCTAAAAGTAAGGTGGCTCCCATACGGACAAGATTGACGATTCCGAAGCTGGAACTGTCTGGGGCAGCTCTTTTAACCAGACTCCTGAACCACGCGGTATCGGAGTTCCGCGGTTCATTGGAGTTGGTGAACACGGTGTATGCATGGACTGACAGTCAGATAGTGTTGTGCTAGCTGAAGGCTTCAGTTCATAATCTGGAGATTTTTGTAGCAAACCGTGTCTCCCAAATACAGGCATCAGAAGTCTCGTTGACTTGGAGACATGTGCCAGGAGAATTGAACCCGTCGGATTGTGCATCCAGGGGGTGCCGGACTCCTGAGTTAGTAAATAAAAAACAATTAACAAAGTATCTAGCAAAATTGATTATAGAAATAATGTCAATACAGGGATTGTCAAGTTTGTCAACACTTTTAGCAAAAATATCGAACAAGTCAATGATTTCAAATCACAGAAAACTAACACGTACCTATATCGAGTCCTATCACAAATTATAAAAAAAACCTGTCTGTATCAATATCTGCCATCTTTATTAAATTCAGGTTTTTTAATTATTTTTTGTTTTAATTTTGATGATGACTAAGACGAATCTAATAATAATTAATTTTACCGGAATTAACGCGATCACTTATTTAAGGGTGTTACATACCTCTGATTTTCCTGTCGATGTAAAAATAATAATTATTATATCATGGAACGCGAAAGTTTAAAAGTCGAATCTATTGACACTACTTACATAAATATTCGAAAAGCCGTTTACGCTATAGTGCGTGCCAAAGAAATATACATACAACATACACTCGAAAAACATAACCCTCCTTCTTTCGCAGTTTGGTAATAATCAACTTACTTGAAAGTTAAAGAGGAATAATATTAAACTCTTGTTCAAAGATTTTTCTTTTGCAAATTCTATGACTCCCGTTTTTGTCAATAATGTCTACTCTATTCTTCACCAATCTTAAATTATTTTCTACTAGTTGTTGCCCGCGGCTCCGCCCGCGTATGTGTCGGTTATCGCGGCAAATATGGCTATAATATATACGGATGTATAAGCTATATTACTGTAAAGTTTCATCCAAATCAGTTCAGTAGTTTTTGCTTGAAAGAGTAACAAACATCCATCCATCCATCCATCTATCCATCCATACTTACAACCTTTCGCGTTTATAATATTAGTAGGATTCTGCATGAACGCGTCGAGTAAACTGTTCATCTGATACCTTGCTGTATCATCTTATCATTCACTTCGAGTAAGAGAACCATACTTCGATACAAATAGATTTAGCTCGACCGCAGTGATAACGTCCCAATGAAAACTTTATCTAATTATCTTTTTTCCCCAAGTGAATGAGGTTACTGGAGCCCAAAATGGGGGAGGAGAGGCCCTAAAGATGGTAAAGCCCTTGAGCTGTACGTAACGTAATCTTCTTAGTAACGGGTGATCCAAGTAGAGATACTTTTTTCAATAGCCTTTTTTTAACAGATCACGTGTGAGTCGTGTCATGCTGTCATGTTATTTTTGTTTAGTATTGTTTGGCATTTCATCATGAAAAGACCTACGCCTGAACAACGTTTACAAATCATTCAACTTTATTACGAAAATTCACGTTCTGTGAAGAATGTGTTTCGTGCACTTCGCTCAACTTATGGTCAACATAATCGGCCTACTGAGCGTACTATTCACAACACCATCACCCATCTTGAGACCCAGCATTCACTTCTGCCACTTCATCCAGAAAAAACAACGGTTTGGTGTGGTTTGTCGACCGGTGGAATCATCGGTCCATATTTCTTCAAAAATGATGCCGGTAAGAACGTAACCGTCAATGGCGACCGTTATCGTGCCATGATAACCGACTATTTGATGCCTGAAATTGAAGCTCGTGATCTCGGCGACATTTGGTTTCAATAAGACGGCGCCATTTCCCACACATCGTATCAATCAATGGATTTATTGAGAGAACACTTCGGTTAGCAGATAATTTCAAGTTTTGGGCCGGTCGATTGGCCACCAAGATCGTGTGATATCACACCGTTAGACTTTTTCCTGGGGGGATATGTAAAGTCTAAAGTTTATGTGGACAATCCCGCTTCGATTCAGGTCTTGGAGCAATACATCACGTGTGTCATTCGCCAGTTAGCAGTCGAAATGCTCGAACGAGTCATGGAAAATTGGACTCAACCGATGGACCATCTGAGACGTAGCCGCGGCCAACATTTGATAGACCTAATCTTCAAAAAATAAATGCCAAAGAATGTTCTTTCAAATAATAAAAACATTCCCCATTAAATTTGAATTTCCTGTGTTTTTTTTTAAAGTAGGGAACCTCGAAATGGATCACCCCATATATTCTTGCAACTCCCATTTGTTTTATCTATGTAAAATAATATAAAAATACCACATTGTGTTGCGCAGTCATCCTAGCCCATACCCACACCTGTACAGAGAATCGTCAAAAGTATTAAATATTGTTTCCTTCCTTATAAATTAAAGAATTCTTCTTCATTTCTTTTACTACCCAAATACAGCAATTAGAAGTTTCCAATTTAACAATTAGCTGTGGTAGATGCAGAATACAATTTCCCTATTTTCGTGTTTCCCTATTACACACTGACACACTGGTATTTCCATGTACCCACAGTTGTTAGGTTTTAGATGTAAAGATTTTATATAACCATTAACCTTTGATAATGCGATAAGACGAAACCGGTCAGGTGTAAACATTAGTAAAATAAGTAAAAGTGATTTTGATTCTAGAACAGCAAATCCCTCTTTGATAAAAAGTATATTTGATTAAAAAATTAAGCTGCCTCTTTTTAACAAATAAATAAATATTTCAGACATCTAACACACAACGCCATCTAGTCCCAAGCTAAGCAGAGCTTGTGTTATGGGTACTAGACAACTGACACTAATACATAAATACTTTTTTTTTGTAAATACATACATATCATACATAGAAAACACCCAAACTCCGAAACAAATATTTGTAGATCATACAAACATTTGGTCCGACCCGGGAATCGAACCCGAGACCTCATGATCAGTAGTCGCACACGCCAACCGCGAGACCAAAGAGGCAGCAAATTACTAACTATATTTTATTCAAGAATACAACATCATACTATAAACTCATATTCACCCAAAACATTCTTAAAAGGAAATACCATACCTAAAATTACTCACACTAATTCCATTAAACAAATTAGAAAAAAAAACACGATCGCCACGTGCTCAAGAAACGGAAACGTCCTAAACGTATAACCGTGTACATCCCTCCCCCGTTGCTCCAGCTCCTTGAGGAGCCAAAGCACACCCCCCCTGCCTCAGTCTGTAGTAGCATCTATTTCTAGTAGCGACACCAGAGACACTTCACTTGTACTTTACTGAATATTTTGATGTGACTTTTCTTGACCATAGAGTTAGTAACATGAATAGAATCGGCGGATATTATTTATTTTAATTAATAATAGACTCAGGAACTGTTTCACCATTTACAGATAAATTCCAGATAGCTTATCTGACAGATGGTTTAACACAATTTTTATGTAAGATACGTCCTGTCAAATAAGCTATCCGAAACTTATCTGTAACGGGTGAAACAGGGCCTTAAACATGCTTTGAGTTACACTTTGAGCGAAACGCTTTCAAATCAAGATAAGACTTACAATTAGATAGGTACCTATATTCAAATTAAAAGATGAGTTGATTGTCAGTAAGGCCAGAGACAGGTACATGTGCGTACTTAAGAAGGATATCATTCACTTATTTTAAATGACAAATGATAACATTATCTGTCTCGTGTTAACGTGTTACTTAGTATCTTTGACAATTTTAACTGACTTTTACTATCAATATTTAATGACAATTATTCTATTCGGAATAACGAAATTATTTATTTAAAGATGCTTCTGTTTTAGTGGTTTTTGTTGTGTCTAGGGCCAGTACAATCCAGTCGGAACTTTACAGGGAAAATTATGCGTTTGCCTTATTTCCCGAACCTACATTACACTCTCTGAAACATTTCTGCTAATACATTACATTTCAGACAAAATTTGTGTATTATTAACTTTTATAAAAGTATCACTTTACTATTCAATCCGGTTTATAAATGACAAAGTTCTTTGACTCTACACTTAAAAAAAAACAACCAAACTGAAAACCTGATCATTTTTCAAAAGTCAATTTAAAACTATTATCTATTTTATTATTTTGGAAAATAATTATCATTCTATTCTATGTTATTATAACGTCTACATCCCCGGCGGTATGCGCGAGCGCCGCATCCGGAGCGGCTCGCGGCGGCACATCGAAAACAACACGGCGGAGGCGACGCGTGCGCACCTCGATGACTCAGCCAGAGCTCTGTACATCTGTTTGTAGTATTTATTTTACATTCAATGTTATTGGAACATCCACTTCATTTGTTTTATATAAAAACATTTGTTTTACAATAATATTATCTCGTATTAAATAGCTTTTATTTAAGACTGGCAAGATACAGTTGTATGAAAGCTACATCAGGACCAGGTGTGAAATAGTGCTTGCGCTGTGTTTCACCGAGTGAGTGATACCGGAGGCCCATACCCCAACCCTCCTCCCTCTATCTCCCCCCTTACCCCGCCCTCTATCTACCCCCCGCCATTCCCCAAAGGCCGGAAACGCACTTGTGACGCTTCTAGTGTTGCAGGTGTCCATGGGCGGCGGTAATCGCATACCATCAGGCGATACGTCTGCTCGTTTGCCTGCCTATTCCATAAAAAAGAAACAAAATAAAAAAGGTTCAAGGTAGAGCCATGCTGATTTCAGCATACAAGGGCCGGCTCGACCGGGCGGTACTATCCTCTCACAGAAGATCCACCTAAATTGTCAGGCATTCGTGCTGTCGTGTTTCGGTGGTGAGTGCGAGACCGGAGGCTTAATGATGCAGAAGCATCACAATAGACCGCCATAGTGTGGGTCACCATGCTGCATTGTTGCATTATCTGCATTCCCAACAATCTGGTGAACGTCGTAAAAGGCCGTTAGATGTGGGCATCACATGACTGGTTGTTGGGGTGATTCATGTGGAAGGTCTTTGTCCAGTAGTGAACATCCTACGGCTGAGATGATGATGACGTTTCGTTTAGTTAGCAGATAGAGGTTTTCCGAGCAAAGTACGGGTGATTTAATTAAAATCATTATATGCACCGTATGCACGGTTGGCCTATATTGTGGGTTCAAATCCCACATGGAACAACACTTTGTGTGATTCACAAATTGTTGTTTAGAGTTTGGGTGTTCTTTGTGTACGTTTCATGTACGTCTATACAGTCCCCCACGATATAGGATATATTCCTAATCGGGAGTTGTCCTTTACATACATCTATACAAATAAATAAAATTAAAGTGTCTGTTTGTAATATTAAAATAACACGGTACATGTACCAAAATAACATTTTTTACAATTTTTATCTGTCTGTCTGTCTGTTTGTTCCGGCTAATCTCTGGAACGGACTGATTTTGACGGAACTTTCACTGATAGGTAGCTGATGATATAAGGAGTAACTTAGAGTAGGTACTTTTTTTAGACTAGCTTCGCTCCGCGGCGTTACCCGTGGTACGACAATAACCGCGGGTAACACCGTGGTTTTCAGCTAGTACATAATATAAGATAATTATAGAGATGGCAGACCGGTTATACTCAGATGCCAAATAGATAAACGTGCGAATGATCACGAATAATTACTATAAATATTCCAAATCTAATATTCCCCAATTTCGCATTTCACATCCGTCTATAAACTTCGCAATAAGACATTAAGATGTAACAATACACACTTAGTCACCGCACAAATATTCCAATTGCGATGAGTAACAGCATCCGGATACATTATCGAACTGCTCAAGTACGAGAGAAATCTTGCTAGGTACACGCTGAGTAATAAATACAGAAAATAATTACGATTCAAAGGCCATGTGTGACGTATGAAGAATTCTAGTTTGAGGCTTTCTGAGAAATCCTGTTTAGTTATGTTATGATATCCTCTAAAAGTGAGATTTGGTAATTTTACCCAATTGTGTAAGTACAGTTATTCTGACGTCAAAATTATCTATATGTACTAATATTATGCAGCTGAAGAGTTTCTATGTTTATTTGTTTGGTTGAACACGCTAACCTCAGGCAGTCCTAGTTCGATTTGAAAAAAAAAGGTTGCAAAAACGGGGACACTTATTTCTTTTGAGAGCTATTATTGCGTTCGCTGCTTATACACAAAACAATGTATGAAAGAATTGTTCCCATTAAAAAGTCTATCATCTAAGGTTGGCTTATTAGAACCTTTTTATGGGAAACAAATTTGTTCCCGCTGTTATAACATCATGCCACGGGCAATAGGAGACGCGTAGAGGATGGAGATACTTTGAGTCTTGAGGAAGGACAAGGGCCACTCTGTACAGCGATAACCAAAAATCAATAGAGCGGAGTCGCGATCAAAACCTAGTATTTTATTAATATTGTTGCATAAACTAACGACTAACGTCAGCATCCCTAACTTTGTCATCAAGTCATAATTACCACACATGCCTACGAACTTTTAAAAGCTTCACCACTCATGGTACAGCAATTTCCTGTATCAGTGAATAATTCTGTTACTAAGATCTCTAGTACTGTCTCTTGGTTACGCGGTGTATTATTATCGAGTATGAATAAGATACATTACTAATGGATTCTGTTTCATTCTGCCTGTGTGGTATTTTCAGAGAAATTGGTTTCTTTTATAACCTCAAAGTAATGTTTGAAATAACTTATTTTTAGAGTGTCTTGGTTTTTAAATAACGTTAGTAAAGTACTCGACTTTTTTTATGGAATGTGCGGGCAAACGAGCAGACGTATCGCCTGATGGTAAGCGATTATGGACACCTGCAACATCAGAAGCGTCACATGTGCGTTGCCGGCCTTTTGGGGATGGGGGGGGGAGGTAGGGGTAGGGGATTGGGGTATGGGCCTCCGGTGTCCTAACCCACTCGGTGAAACACAGCGCAAGCACTATTTCACACCGGTTTTCTGTGAGGCCGTGGTATCACTCCGGTCGAGCCGTGTGTGTTAAACAAATTGTTGTTCTGAGTCTTTTCTGTCCGTTTCATATATGTTTGTAAAGTCCTTCGCGACACAGAAACATCCCTAGTACGGTAGTTGTCTATATTGCGGAAATATCCAAGTATTTTCAGATCTAACAGTGGCCAGAACTCGACACAGAAACGTATCACCGACACCACTGTTACTAATAAGTAAAATTATTAAAAAAATCTTTATTAAATTCAGTTTTTTTTAAATAAAACATATAGTTAGAAATATTTTCGTAATCACTGTTAAAAATTCTTTATTTTTTGACCACACTCGCTGTATTTTGCAAGCATTTCTTTTTGAGATTAATAATTGGCTTGGATTAATAAAAAAATAATAAATAATTTTTTTTATTTTCATATAGCCAGTGTCACACTCACGACTAAGACGAATCTATTGACACCTTTCACATAAAAATACGACAAGCCGTTTAGGCTCTAGGGTGTGCCAAAGAAATATACCTACATACACTCGAAAAACATAACCCTCCTTCTTTCGCAGTCAGGTAAAAAAAGACCCCCCGTCGGGTTATAAAGTATAATTTTAAACCTAGTAGGCAAATTAAATACATACCTCCTATAGCTTCGAATTAAAGGAATGCGATGGTACAAATGGCCCATTTCTCCGTGTTGGGTTTTACAACATTGTTACGTAACCACATAAACAGCTCGTAAAAGTAAAGTTATTCACATATAATTAGAAACATGGCATGTGACATGTACTAAAAGTCGTAACGGTTTGTGGAAGAATGTGGAAAAAGTACTATTTTTACCAAAACCAATGTACACCTGGTAGCATTTTCTTTCTTTACGTTTCGGAAAAATAGAAAACCACACACTATATATTTGACTGCCTCGTTGGTCTCGCGGTTGGCGTGTGTGACTGCTGATCTTGAGGTCTCGGGTTCGATACCCGGGTCGGACCACATGTTTGTATGATCTACAAATATTTATTTCGGAGTTTGGGTGTTTTCTGTGTATAATATGTAAGTATTTACAAAAAAAAAGTATATATGTATTTGTATCAGTTGTCTAGTACCCATAACACAAGCTCTGCTTAGCTAGATGACGTGTTGTGTATTAGATTAGTCCGAAATATTATTTATGAACCTGCTAAAAAAACTGCGAATGCAGACAATGTAGCCTGGTGACTAACACTATGGCGGGCTACTGAGAAGCTTCTGTATTACAGGGGCTTCGGTCTCGCACTCACCAACGAAACACGACAGCACGAATGCTGTCACTTTAAGTTGGTCTTCTATGAGAAGGTAGTACCGGTCCGTTCGTACGAAAAGCAACCTGGCTCTACTACTTTGAGCCGAAGCCCAACCTTGCCTTTTAATTATTTCACGGGATAATTGTGGCTCTTGGGTTGGGAGGCAGTGGTTACCTTTTTATCAGATGACATGGCCATATACCCTCTCCTAAAACTTGTTTTAACAGTTTTAGGAATAACTGTGTTGCCCGAGGTTAAACTAAATTTACGGAAATTAATCTTATCTCTATTGCAAAAAAATAAACCCAGTTGATAAAACAAGCAAAATTGGCACTAAACATCATTATCTATTGACTATCTTTTTACAGCTAATATAAATGTCACTTCAAATCCCATAAAACCGCGATATTTAAATTTTCACACATTTTTTTTATTTACGTTCATACTTTCTAAACTGCCAGTAATATTTAAAAAACTAACATGGCGGACAAATCAGTGTCTATGGGTGACATACCGAAACATAGACACGTAACGTGCGCTATTATTTTTAATAGCTCTGGTACAAGTTGTTCAACTTGATTAAACAGTGTCACCTGGTTTTTTACTCTAACTAATTAATATTTAAACTACGGTTTAGCGAAATTATCATAATATTGAAAGACCCCCGTTGGGCTTAAATCGTTTTTAGAAACAAGTAAAAGTATGATAAACTACATACATAATTTGATATTTATGTAGAAATTTTTTCATTTTTATATTTAGTGGTTGTGTTGTCACTCTCAAAAGCCAGTAATATTTAAAAAAAAAACTTTAAATTAGGAAATATAGCATTATGTCAGAGCGTTACTTAACCACTGTTTATCCTTTATTGAAAATATTTATATGTGTACATTTATCCATATTTGGGCAGTTTTATCTATTCAAAGCAGAATCTAAATTAATCAAAGGAAGTATTTTTAGTTTTATTTATAAACCTGCCACAGTGACTCTACTCTGCCTGATGGTAAGCATAAGCAGAATCCAAAAGTGGTGGTCACCTTACTCATTGCGAATGCAGACAATGCAATAATGCAGCATGGTGAGCCACACCATGGCGGCCTAGTGATGCTTCTGCATCATTGGGCCTCCGGTCTCGCACTCACCAACGAAACACGACAGCACGATCGCTGTAATTTTAGGTTGGCAGTTTAATTACAGTACGCCACTTGACAATAATTATTGCTGTTAAAATTTTAGGTTTTAAAATATTTTCATACAAATACAAACTAATCATACATTTACTGCAACAACTTACTTAGTCCCTTTCAGTCTGGTTTTCGACCAGGCCATAGCACGGTTTCTGCTCTTCTCAAAGTGACTGGCGATATTAAAGTGGGAATGGAGGATTCTAAGATTACAACCGTAGTACTGGTTGATTTTTCCAATGCCTTTAATACCGTCAGTCATAACCTCCTCCTTGCTGTCCTATCCCATTTCTCGGTATCCCGTGAAACACTGGACTGGTTCTCCTCCTACCTTCGGGACCGTCAGCAAGCAGTCACTGTGGAAGATTCTTCTTCTAACTGGTGTGACCTCACTGCTGGGGTCCCACAAGGCGGTATTCTGTCTCCTCTCCTATTTTCCATCTTTATTAATCTTATCACCCCAAGACTTCAGTGTTCCTATCATCTCTATGCTGATGACTTGCAAGTATACTATCAAACTGAGCTGTGCAATATATCATCCGCTGTTTCAGTCGTAAATAGCGATCTGACAGCTATAAAACAATGGTCTGACATGTTTGGTGTTTCGGTGAATCCAAATAAATGTCAGGCCATCATAATTGGTAGCAACCGTGGTATTAGCCAGCTCGACCCCACTATAATTCCGCAACTCACCTACGATGGTATGGTCATTCCATACTGTGATAGTGTGAAGAACCTCGGACTGCATATGGACACAACCCTTTGCTGGCGTAAACAAATTGCAACTGTGTGCCAGAAAGTCACAGGCTCATTGCGCTCCCTCTATAGACTTAGAAACTTTTTGCCACTGAAAACAAAAGTAATGCTTGTTCAGACTCTAATATTCCCTATAATTGACTATGGTGATGTGTGCTACTTTGACCTGAATGCAGATCTGCTCAATAAGCTAGACCGTCTTCTCAATAATTGCATTCGATTCATTTTCAATTTACGTAAATATGATCATGTGTCACAGTATCGCTCCCTATTGAATTGGCTTACAATTCGCCAGCGCAGAGAGGTACGAGCATTAACCACCTTATACTCTTTACTCTACTCACCAAGTTCTCCTTCTTACTTAACTTCCCAACTTCAATATGTAGGTGCTAATCACGCAAAAAACCTTAGATCGTCAAACAACTTACTTCTTCATTGTCCCTCTCACCGCTCGGATTTTGTACATTCTTCTTTCTTGGTTCAATCTGTCCTGTTATGGAATGCGCTCCCTCTCCAGATCAGGATGGCGAAAACACGTCAAGCCTTTAAATACTTGTTGCGGAAACATTTCACAAAAATATTAACACCACGATCCTAAATTTTATCCTCTTCACAACAAAAATATATATAAGGTATTATGTATGTATATGTATATTATGTGTGTATATATGTATATATGTGTGAGTATATAATTACTTAAATATTATGTGTACTAATATTCTAATGATATAAGTAATAATGTAAAATCATTAAGTAATTTATATTTGTAAGCTCTCTCTCTCTCTCTCTCTCTCTGGAAATATGATATACTATAGTGGAATTATTTTATTTAACATTTCTGAACATTGTGCATCTACCATTCTTGGCTCTGCATCACCCTAAGGTCGACTGGTAGAAAATGCCTACGGCATTAAGTCCGCCTGTGCAACAATTATGCATGAAGACTTAAATAAATAAATAAATAAATAATCTTCAAGTTCTGAATAAAATCACAAATTCGTGAAAGTTTATTGAACCATTAGATACTCTATTATGTAATATTAAAAATTAATAGCAATGCAAAATATCTATAAAATCTAAGTAGACACCTGTTTGTTGGCTGCAATTCCCCTACCTCTTTTTTTTGTATTTTAATCCAATCTTATCTATTTATCTAATCTATAGAATCTGTCTCCAAGAATATTTATGAAATTTAGTATGCAGGGGTTTCCGGGGGTGATAAATCTATCTAGTTAGGATTCATTTTTAAAAAACAGGTACTTTGTAATAAATAAACCAGAAAGAGAAATCAATTGATAGTTTTTGATTTTAGGTTGTACCTTTTATATATTCAGTACAGAAGGAGTGCTATAATTTTCTATTAATTAACATACATTCTCATTTGCCTAATGTACCATCCAAGCGCGTAACACGCAGGTTTGAATGAAATTAAGATAGTGTACTAAAAATCTCTTAAAAGCAGGTGATATATCGTTTTGTTTGTACACTTTAGTAAAAATAACTTTATCTCGGAACATTATTAACAGACTTCAAAAAAGGAGGAGGTTCTCAATTCGACCGTATATATGTTTTTTTATGTGTGTTCGCGGATAACTTCGTCGTTTATGAACCGATTTTAATTATTCTTTTTGTAATGGAAAGGAGATATCCCAACGGTGGTACCATGATAAGGACACTAAAATCTGATTATGGCATCCAAGAGAAATCGAGTCGAACCTTGAAGTCGGTTTTTATTTTGTGTTTTTTTTTATTATTTTGGTATTGTTTTCGTAGGTAGCTCGTTACTGGCGGGCTTATAGTTAATAAGCAGAAAAATGTATATTTACATAAATCTACGTGGTTTTTATAAAAAGTTTGTTTTGCCCACAGCTCCGTCCACGTTGGTAAAAAACACATAATTTAAAGTGAATCAATGGATAAGTATTTCTGAGTTTCTGACATCAAAATTTATAATTTAATCGGTTCAGCACTTTTACCGCGAAACCGTAGCATACTGATAGAGTAACTTTATATCCCACCAAAAACATTTTCATGTATAAGGTTAGTTATGGAATCAGGCGTTACTTTGCGGAAATCCATGACATTAAATGCTATGAAATATATTTAGCTTTAATTTATTTATTTTATTTATTTAAAACTTCATGCACACATGTAAATCGGCGGACTTAATGCCCAAGGCATTCTCTACCAGCCAACCTTTGGGTGATATAGAAATTTTGTAAGGTAGGTGCACTGTGGTGGAAGTCAGAGGTAATAATTTTGTCAATAAATATCTATAACTGACATAAACTAATATAATACATCTACACACATAAATAAAGAAATATGGATACATATATATATACAATATACACACTATTACATAAACTTTACATTCGTACACTGTGACTAGGTACTAGATTGTATTTTAGTTATTGATTTCCTGCCATCGCGTCAAGAGGTAGTTCTTGACGTTCTTTTTGAATGAGAAACGACTAGTTGACATCCTGATTTCGAGTGGGAGCGTATTCCACAGCAGTACCGCTTGCACGAAGAACGAAGAAGAGTTCACAAAATCAGAATTGTGAGAGGGACACAAGAGAAGCAAATTATTTGATGAGCGAAGATTTCTGTCGTGGTTCGAGGACAAGAAACGGAGGTAGGGTTCAAGGTAAGTAGGTGAAGATGGGGAGTTAAGGAACGAAAAGAGATAGGTCAGCGCTCGCTGACTGCGGCGTTGGCGAATAGGTAACCATTGTAATTGAGAACGTAAAGTAGACACGTGGTCGTACTTGCGGAGGTTGAATATGAATCGAATGCAGTTATTAAGAAGGCGGTCAAGTTTATTAAGGAGGTCTGCATTCAGGTCGTAATAACACACATCACCATAGTCGATTAAAGGGATAATTAAAATTTAATTCCGCGAGACAAATATCCAGGTCTGAAAGCAGGGCACAAACCCCACCGCCATGCATACTCACATGCACTTATGGGTATCATGCATATGTACACATACAAAACAAGTGAGAAATAATTAGCATGCCAGGCAACCAAACCTATACTCGACACGTGTTTCGCCCCTCCACGGGGCATCCTCAGGAGATGTTGACTCGTCGAGCGATATTTGTCTCGCGGAATTAAAGCTAAATATATTTCATAGCATTTAATGTATAAGGTTACCAAGACGACTACATAAGGCTTACCCTGTGAAAAAGATATCAGATCTCATGTAGAGCCAAGCTTCTGAATCTACACGCCCTAACTCTATCAAGCCTTTTTTACTACTATCAAACCCTAACTTTACAAACTCTACATCTGAGTAAAAATGTATGGCTTCACCGTTTCGCTACCGTAACGAAGGCGAAACGAACGCCTTTTGTGTTTGCAAAGATCTAGTTTCTGAAGTAATGTGTTATGGGAATATTTAGTTTCTGAAGTAACGAAACAGACAAGCCAATCATTTTTACTGAGATGTAGAGTTTGTGAAAATATGGTTGGTAGAGTTGGGGCGTGTAGGTTCAGAAGCTTGGCTCTACATGAGCATCGACGAAGCACTTCCAGAAAAGGTAGGTATTGCCCTTGCGTTTCGTGTGGCTCGTCTTGGCGGGGGCACGACAGTGCCGCCAGATGTAATATTAGTGGAGATTATAACCGTATCCCACAGTTTCATTCGCGTTATAGCAATAATCTTCTTATCTTATATATATAAATCAATTGTTGTTCGTTTGACTAGCTAAAACTCGAGAATGGCTGGGCCGATTTAGCTGATTTTGGTTTTAAAAATAACTTGAAAATCCAAATGTCACGTGTACGAAGTAGCAAGCACAGCTAGTACTGAATAAATATCCCTTTCAATTAAAAATAAATTATTCAAAATTAACTGTTAATTGCATACATAAGTGTGTAAATAAACAAAAATACTATACTGCTTTAGTATTTAATTTTATTAGATTACTAATAGCCGCGTAAATTAACTGTGATTACTAAAACAGATTAACAGTGTAATAAATATATATAACTTATTATGGAAATTAGAATTTCTCAGTTCAGAATTATAAACATTATAAATCATACAACTGTTACACTTTTAGTAAAATAAAAAAAAAAATCTGCATCTATGGTCATCGATCTCTTTTTAATTTGTTTCCAAAGCGACTTATGGCCACTATATTGCACGCTATACTTTCTATTTATAATAAGTAGGCCTCATACTTATGCGACATTCTAGCCGACATGTTACGAGCAATAAATTTTATGTTTATTTTATTTACATTTTTATTAATCGAAAAACTGTGTGAAAACGGTACAGATTCCAACTAATTAATTTATGTAACGCTATAAAAGATTTTATTTAAACTATAGATTATGTTAAAAGCTCCATTTTGTACTAAAAGTGTTTTGATTATTGTAGATTATTTTAGATATTTGACTATGCATCTTTAGTAAGAAAAAAAGAAGTACGTACTATTATACTATAGCTGAAGTTGATGTGTAACAACCGACTTAGACTATGGGCCCGTGTCGAAAACTAATGGGTCATCTGAACCACTAGGAGACCTTTTTAGAAAGATACAGGGGCATAAAACAATAACATTCAGCACTATGCCGTCACTTGTAAGCTGTCCAGCGCTTAGCGGCTTCCTGTAACACACTTCCGTCCCTTTTTACGAAATCACTCCCAGTGATTGCAGAGATGCTAAAGGATTCATTTCAACACGTGACGATAATTTTAATATTCTTATTACTTACTTACCATCAGATTACGCGTCATGTAATTACCCCCCCCCCTCCCTTCTCCTTTAAAAAAACAGTTTAGACATACTAAGGAACATCTGATGGCAAATCCAAAAGTACATAGTTTTGTGGAACTCTTTTGGCTTTTTAAATATAACAGAGAAACCTGTGTTTTATTCTCGAAAAGCTCTAAAAATACATTCTTATCTGCATTCAGAACTTAGAACTTCTCATATTATGACTCTTCGTAGATGAGTAGCGTTGTTATGTAAAATGACTGTTTAATTAATACCTACGCTTGTGTTTCCCGTTTTGAGATGCATGAACAAATATGTGATTTTTAGCATTTCAGAAGGCTTTTTTCTGAAGAATGTCCTCAAGAAATTTGCCTGTAAAGATTATTTTTATTTCAGCCAGTATTTAACTAACGTTAATTATCCAATGTTATGTATAATCTACATACATATTATATCTACTATGTGAAATTATTTAAAAAGATACATTTGGTAAATATATTTATTCAAATAACATGACATCTACAAAGTTTAAAATACCAACAAAATCAAATTTAGCATATGGCTCACAATACACACCGTGAACAATGTACTAGCTACCATTTTTAAAGTACAAATTTTAATTATTTACATAGGAAAATACATCAAAATGTTTTTACTCTAACAATAATTATGCATATACATCAAATCAAATACATAAATATAGCACAAACAGTGATGATAATGAATCGCGACTACGTTCATGCAACATTATCCCCAAAAACAAATACACACAAACAAAACAAATACACAAATATCAACAAAACACAAAAACAAAAATAACGCAGGATATTATTTGTTTCACTGGTCAAGCAATGACAATGAATGATGCCAATTTTGTTTGTAAAATACTTACCTTTGACGATATAAGCGTCAATGTTGGCGATGATTCCTGTGAAACAAACAATACATATCCTGCTTTAATTGTTCAAAATTAAATAAAAAATAAAACAATAAGAACACAAAAACCTTTTCAGGAAATTGTTATTTTAAAAATTAATAATGTATATTTCGATAATATTTTGTAAATCTTCTAATTCGGTCGTTTATCCTGATATTCGGAAAAACATGTCAACAGTGAAAAGACAACACAAAACACATTTTTTGATTTAAAAGAAAACAGATGCTTAAGTGACTTAAAAATTAAAAATCTTTATTTACTTTAACTTTCAAAGCTTTTTTTCTATATTATATCATTATTATGCACACATTTGGCGCTTAAAATGATCAACTGATCATGTAATAGACATTCCTTCAAATTATAGTTACATTATTTTTATATTGCAAATTCGAAGGTTTACCATTATCAGTTTCGATGACTCACTCTCTTATGACTACAATTTCTAAGAAAAATAGCTTTAGAAATTACAATCAGAAGGAAAATCGGCCCTAAACCACGTCATGACTCGGTTCCCAGTATAGCATAGCCTCCAGACTCCGCATTTCTTAGTTTATTTATTATACACATGACGCTTTGTGAGAAGAATGTCATCCAAACAATGTTGGTTCTGAAATCAAACTTTTTATTGATAAGAACTATTCGGTTCTCCAAAAACAAAAAATGTCTATGATATTCAAGACTGGCTGATTTTTAATCTGTTAGAAAATTGCTGCCGCCTTTTACTTCCCACCGTTTTGTATCCAGGTATTTTTTTACCAAAATGTTTTAAGTTTTATCGGTATGAATAATAAAATTTAATTGCAATGTTTATTACAATATAAGCGATTTAGTTTTTTGTATAAATCACGAGTATAATTACACGTACTGGTGTACCAATATGATTACAAGGTTTTATGCTTGCAAAAGTAAAAAACCATAGACTATAAACAAATCAATGCACGCCGATCTAAAAAGTTTAAAACACGTATAAAAACTTGGCGTGCGTAATTATACCAGAAACGAATGTTAAACGTTCATATTTATTACTTCTATACCTATTAAACATGTAGTAAGACAATGGTCGGTAAAAAATGTGCAAAAAAAGTTCGGTACTCGGCCATCGCATATCGCATGCAAGACGGGCATTGAACAAAAAAAGCTAAACCCACTGTTCCCTAAATTATCCTGTCACGCTTGCCTATAAAATGCAATTGGTTTAAAAAAAGCGAAATCAGAACTCGTTAGAATAAGGCACGTTCACACTTGTAGAGTAGTCATGTTTTAAAAGTCACGATCTAACGCCACTGTTTTATATTATACGATGCTATTTTGTAGTTCACTAAATGAATAATAATACTAAGTAGTGCCATATATTATATACTTAATGTTGAAGATTTTTAATGATATAGGGGTATAACGAACTGGCATGTCAACTGATGGCAAGTCAATAACTACTGCCTAGACACGACTGTGATGCCGGTGTTTCAGGTTTTAGTTTATTTTTTATTATTTACTTTCATCAAAAAAGAAACAGCGTTGCAGATATACCACTATCGTATCGCATTGGGCTTAAAATGTAATGGTGTTATAAAATCCAGTTATTTATAATAAAGAATAAATTCTTAAAAAACATTTTTGTGAATCCAGTCAGTAAGCAACAAAGTTCACTTGCATACTTGAAGTTGAAAGTTGATTTAAAGTAAAAGTAGCAGCATAATCTATCTATATATATAAAAGAGGAAGGTGACTGACTGACTGACTGACATACCCAGAGATCAACACACAGCCCAAACCGCTGAACCTAGAATCCTGAAATTTTGCATGTAGGTTCTTTATATAACGTAAGTGAGCACTAAGAAAGGATTTTTTTTTAATTCTACCCCGAAGGGGGTAAATCAGGGGATGAAAGTCTGCGTGAGCGAAGACGCATGTAAAAGCTAGTTATAAATAATACGAATACCATTATAATGTTCTAAAATATAAGTCTTTTTTTTTTGCTGAACGGGCTCGTTTGTTAGCTGTGGAAGAGTGGGAATCAGGTTTATGGATTCAGGCACTTCCATCGCCCAACATAGGTACCTTGTTGGACGATACTTCATTTTACTTTGCCACTTGCCTCCGTTTAGAGGCGTTAGGAGCGTCTCCGTGTAGCAGAAGCGCTGGCCATATATCTCGACATGCCAATATTAACGACAATATCCGTCATGATATCGTACGTGAACCAAATGGTCTGGTACGGGACGATGGGAAGAGACCAGATGGTATATCGTTACTGCCATGGAAGATGGGTAAGCCTTTGGCCTGGGACGCAACTTGCGTCAACACGCTCGCGCCATATCATCTTCCAAGTACTGGGAGCTTTTAATTAAACTTTTTACAGTTTAAACTTTTTGATTATTGATAGTTTTGAAAATTATTAACATAGCTTTTGCCCGTTTATGTCGGTATTTAAATTTTAAAAATCTCTATAAATTTTAACTTATTATGTTATTCCGATGTCTAAGCTATATTACTGCAAAGTCTAATGAAAAACCGTTCAGTAGTTTTTGGGTGAAAGAGCAACAAACACACGTCCTTACAAACTTTCGCATTTATAATACACACATCAAAAGTGTCTAGGAATCAACATATGTGTCTAGAGATCAACATATATTTTTGCAATAACTTTTCTCCTGATTGATATTAATTAAAATTTTCTTTAAGGATTCATCAAATAAAGTGTTTTCGTTTGTCACAGTAACGATAAACCAAGTCACCTTTGCATTAATAAAGAAATTTGCCATTTTCCTAATAAAGGGATTTTTGACATTTGAACCACTAACATTAAAGTTCGAAAAAAAGACTGAAATAACAGTTTTCTTTAAAATTTTATTAGGTAACTTAAACAATTAATAATCCATGTTTCTACCGCGAACACTAACAACACAAGAATCGGTTTGGCATACTCAAAATGAGTTCATCCAAATCACGCTGTGGAATGGCCGCCCATGTTCGTTGCAACAACAAAAAAAGGTCTTCTTGCGACTGGATACCCTCCATATTCGGCAGAGCTCTTCTCTGTAGCATATCCCATGCATGCTTAATCGGGTTCAAGTCTGGCGACTGAGCAGGCCAGGGCCAAAGCCACATCTCAATCTCAAGAAATCCGCATAAAAATGCTTGATCCCTAGACACTTTTGATGTGTGTATTAGTAGGAAGTAGGATGTATTTTACTTTTTATATTACACACATCAAAAGTGTCTAGGGATCAACATATGTGTCTAGGGATCAACATATATTTTTGCAATAACTTTTCTCCTGATTGATATTAATAAAAAATTTCTTTAAGGATTCATCAAATAAAGTGTTTTCGTTTGTCACAGTAACGATAAACCAAGTCACCTTTGCATTAATAAAGAAATTTGCCATTTTCCTAATAAAGGGATTTTTGACATTTGAACCACTAACATTAAAGTTCGAAAAAAAGACTGAAATAACAGTTTTCTTTAAATTTTTATTAGGTAACTTAAACAATTAATAATCCGTGTTTCTACCGCGAACACTAACAACACAAGAATCGGTTTGGCATACTCAAAATGAGTTCATCCAAATCACGCTGTGGAATGGCCGCCCATGTTCGTTGCAACAACAAAAAAAGGTCTTCTTGCGACTGGATACCCTCCATATTCGGCAGAGCTCTTCTCTGTAGCATATCCCATGCATGCTCAATCGGGTTCAAGTCTGGCGACTGAGCAGGCCAGGGCCAAAGCCACATCTCAATCTCAAGAAATCCGCATAAAAATACTTGATCCCTAGACACTTTTGATGTGTGTATTTTATATTCAAGACATATTAATATTCGCTTTTTAACAAGACATATACATGCAAAACAAATTGCAATATTTGATTAATTACCAGAGATCGCCTGGCGATTAGATTTCGAATATTTTACTTCATTGACCAGTGTAACTTAAACTATCATTACAATGGACTTTTGTATAATGACGACAGGTCAACATTATATACTGGACCTCCATTGATTAAGTATCCCAAATGCATACGTGCGCCAAAATTGTGTAAAAAGGAGCACAAAGAATTTTCGCATACAAATACGAAATCAATTAATATCAAAACAAAAATTGCAACAGTCATTATTAAAGAGACGGCAAAGTATTCATATATTCGATTAAATTAATTTAAGACTGGTTTAAAATATCAATATATTGACCTAACCCATACGTTTCGACTAATAGCTTCTAACAAATGACCACGGAATTATTCTCCTAACTAGGCATAGCCAATAAAATATTGATTACATTTTTATAATAGAAAGTTATAATCCTAAATTCATTAATCAATATAAAATCAATATATCTGTGTAGAAATATGATATCTAGATTTATAACGCCTATAACCGTATAGCACCGTAACCGTGTGTGTTGCCCCTAACATTTATACATTTCACGCAAAATTGACCTTTATTACAGATAAGTTTACGATATAATTTCTTTTGTGGTATAAAGAAGTGTGTAAAGTTTTGTGGTAGTGTCAGGTTGCGCGCACAATAGGCTTACGGGCGCATGCGCAGTACCTGCGCCCGCGCAAGGTGACCTGCGCAAGGGCACAGGCTACGAAGGGCAGCCCGCGGCCCCCTCCCGGCGGTCCCGCGGGCTCCGACACGCCATTACCGAAATGACCATTATGGGTGAATAGTGGGGACCATGGATCATAAGAAATCGATACTTGTGTCCGATACTGTTGCAGAGAATGCTTAATCATTGAATGGAAATACAATCTTATTGGATATCGATAAAATAACTGTTCGATAAATTTTTCATTATACGATATGTGATAAAGTATGGTTACAGGAGGCTCAGCCCCATGTATGTGACTTTTGAGCTACAAGGGTACGAGGTCGGTGGTACTCACTTGTTTTAAGGTAAGTCATCTGTTTACTTCCCATGATATCCACAACAAAGTAAAATTCCAAGCTATGTGCTATGCTATGCTATATAAGTATCAACTTCTTGTAAAGAGACTTTTACAGTTTAGTCCATCCATATTAGCGAATAACTATTGTAGTTACGAAACATAAACGGCTCTAATTACTAAGCATGTCAAGATTGTAATCAGTATTGTAACCATATAAAAAACGTGCCATTGAACTTGGCAATTGGTATAATTCTGGCTGACAGAAATTAGGCGCCACGTCGAGATAACAATCTTTCAATTGATATCAGTAACGTCATGTTGACTTACCAGTTTTGATTAGAAACACTGA
This sequence comes from Diaphora mendica, assembly GCA_949125395.1. Taxonomy (NCBI): domain Eukaryota; kingdom Metazoa; phylum Arthropoda; class Insecta; order Lepidoptera; family Erebidae; genus Diaphora; species Diaphora mendica. The sequence goes on from OX421317.1 coordinate 1,675,424, forward strand.
TTGCGTATGGCTACAAATAGATATACTAAGAGTCATGAAAGGCACTAAACAGCATTCTGACTTCCTCGCTTCTTTTGGTAGTGTCGTGATATCGTATCTCGAGTGCGAGACCGGAGGCCTCATGACGCAGAAGTATCCCAATACACCTCCATAGTGGGGCTCACCGTGCTGAATTGTTGCATTGTCTGCATTCGCAATAAGTATGGTGACCACTACTCTTGTATTCTGCTCATGCTTTCCATCAGGTAGAGTAGTCTCTTTGACATTTATATATAAAAAAAAAAACGTGTCGTACTCGGGGACTGCCGCGGTGAACCTATTGCATAGCATTTTTTATCAATTTATGCAGTTATAATTATTTATTTATTTTTTATTTATGCAGTACTTTTTTGGAAATATTGACATCAAGTAAGTAAAAAATCATAACATACAAATATATCACATGATTTATCCAATATGTGAGTATTTTCATGATAATTTAAATAGCTACGACACGGCAAATTTCAAACCGATGATAATGACGTGCATATTATGTGTTATAATTACATTTTAATACGAAAAAAACTTCTTTTTCGCTGACTACTACCAAAATATTTGGGGGTGTTAGGTTTTATTTTCATTACGGAATTTCTTGATTCGGTCGCCGCGCTCAAAGCCCGCGATAAAAGGTAAGCGAAAGCTTAAAAATGAAAAAATCTGGAAAATTGGGTGGAAAGGGCGGTGCCTTATTGTCGTACTGTTAATTGCTGTTAATGTTGAATGATGATCAATAATAAACCCCTGGAGTTATTCGTAAATCCAACAATTGCGTCTCTGTTAAACGTTAAAGAAGTAATATACACTGTAAAAATAAAATAGTTTTAAGTCCTGGTATGTTAACTTAATGATAGAAATAAATAAAGTTTTCTATCGATAAACTTTGTCAGTGTCCCCTCACTAGGATTAAGTCAGAGTCAGACATACAGTGCTCGCAGCGACAGGTGTTAAGGCCGAAGAGATCGTACGCGAATCTTACCGAATTAGTTTCACACATAATAATAATGTGCGGTATTTTCCATGATGACCGCGAATCATCGTGTAGAACATCATTATGTATATAAGAATAATTTTGGTTTAGCATTGCTTTAGCATTTAAGAATATAAAGTGGGTCACTTTAAGTTTGATTAAACATTTTTTTTTAAAGTCTCCAATTTAAAAAAAAAGGTGTCAAACAAGTACTGTTTTCAACGACAAGTTTTAGTCTCAATAATAATAAAAAAAACATAATAATCGGTTTCTAGATGACTAAATTCCTTTTCTTTTTTAAAAAACTTTTCTTGTCATAGCTTAATAGGTAAGATTAGCTTTGCGGTTACAAAGGCTAAAAATAAGAATAATTAAATATGAGATGACAGACAGAAGAATCTTTTAAAAATGAAAATTGTAATTTCATTTCTTAATTCACTCCAAAAATGTATTAATAGCCTCCCAAATATTCATTGAGATTACTCTTTAAAATTTAAGAATTCGAAACATTTTTGTAGAAGTTAGCTTGGTAACCCGTTTCAAACTTTTCTCAGATTTTAAAATTACAATATATATTACGTTTTAAGGCGCTCATAGCCCAGTTGCACTCGGTGATTAGAAACAATCACCGAGGGTAAGTAACGATGGCGCGTTCAGTACCTGGATGGGTGACCGCTAGTTGCACTATACCATGAGACAGACGTGATAACAGACGTGAAGCTTAGTTGGAAGCCTTTGGGCGACTTAAAAACATCCAACGACAAGATTACGTAGCCACAAAGTTGTCTTATCAGTCCCAAACCCGTACTTGGCCAGCGTGGGGACGTATGGCCTTAACCCTCTCCTGAGAGGGAACTGAGCCCAGCAGTGGGACGTAATGGGTTGTTGATGATGATGATTGATAATTAAGTTTTGATGAGTGACTCACGTCCCTGATATATTTGGAAATATTTTTTATCAAAGGACGGTAGTTGTAACAGGGAGCCGTCAAGTGCGCGTTATTTGAATTGACCAATTAGCGCGCGGAATTCTTGAGTTGCCAGTCAAAAATTAGATTTGCACAATTTGGCAAATTTCGTAAAAGTAGGTGTTAAAAGAGTTTATTTGTTGTACAAAACAGTAGTAGATTCCAAAATAAAACAGTACTTAAAATTATCGGACAAGAGATCAAAATTACATTGCAATAAAGTACATAATAAAATCAAAAGCCTTCCTCAGATGTCGGTCAAACCGCGTGGGTGCAAAGACATATTGGTATTTAGAATAGTTTTATTTCACACGGTCAAACAACGAATGAGGGTTATGAGCAATGTATGCAAATGAATATATTCCGATATAATTCACGTAGCAAGCGTTTGAATTATATTTTTTTGTGGTTTTTAATAATATCTAGAACATTCTGAGAGTGGTGACGTAAATGGGAAAATTTTAAGTATATTTATTTTGGTATTTACGCAAACAGAGCGGTAAAACTACACTTAATTTTTTTTTGTGGCGACTTCCACATACAACGCACACAGAAGCACACTACAACGCCATCTACCGAAGTTAAACTGAACTACGGAGTAACGTACAATACGAAGAAACTATCAATCCTGAATCGCGCAATAGAAATTCTCGTGCCAATTAACATAATATATACAAAATCCCAATATAAACCGTTGGGCCGTGGCCGATTGACGATAATGATGATTTTTATATTTAATTAGTATTTTTTTTGTATAGGGGACAAAAAGAGCAAACGGGTTACCTGATCGTCTACCGCCGAATCAAGGGATACAAGTGTGCCTTAATGAGCAATTTTCCTCCTTAGGCGGGAGGAATTTGGAATCTATCGTAAAAAATTCAACGTCATCACGAGCAACAAGAGTCATTAATGTAATGTTTCGAAGTGCCTGGAAAGGCCTATTTGGAATAAAAGCTATTTGATTTTACATTTTTAACCGACTTCCAAAAGGACGAGGTTCTCATTTTCATCGGTTTTTTTTTGTTTTTTTTTTATATAGTACACGGATTACTTCCTTAATTTGTGGACCGATTTTGAAAATTCTTTTTGTATTCGAAAGGATATGCTCTCCATGTGGTCCCATGGGCACCATATCAGGATCTGATGATGGGATCCTAAGGAAGTCGAACGAAATCCTCAAATTTACGTAAGCGCCTGCAATGAAGTTAAAGCAATTGTCTGCATGCCTTCATATTCTGTAGACATCATTTAATTTCATAATAAATAAAACGGGTCTTAACGAGTAAACTTGTCAGTTTACCTCAAATCACTCGAATTATAGTAACCTATAGAAGATAGTCCATTTGAGATTTTATTACAAAAAATTACCTGAAGTCCTTTTGATTCTATACAGTATGTATGTTACCTTTAGTCGTATTATTTCAAGTTATTTAGGTGAAATGATGATGAGAGACTTGAGAAAGACTAAAAAGTGAAAAATAAAAAATAAACTTCGTTTAAAAAAACCGACTTCAAAAACTAAAAAGTATCAAATAACTTAATTTGTATGTGCTACCTATTCATAGGTTTGAAGTCGGTGCCAAGCCAAAATGTAATAGTAGGTACCGCACTCGCCACGCGTGACTTTGAGCGGGATAGCTGCTCTTCGCGTAGAACAAAACAACCGAAGCGTCGGTGACGTCCGTCTCGAAATACAGCGAGTGTGGTACCTACTATTACATTTGGCTTGGCACTGACTTCAAACCTATGAATAGCTAGCACATACAAATTAAGTTATTTGATACTTTTTAGTTTTTGAAGTCGGTTTTTTTAAACGAAGTTTTTTTTTTATGACACATTCTAAAAGAAGAAACTATTTTAAGATGTCAACAATAAGATAATAGATGGTATGACGAGTATAATCACCACTGAAGAATAACTCTAATTTATTGGCAAACATCCAAAAGTCAATCTATTGCACAAATACAGAGGTACCTATAATTCTCCAAAAAATAGTAAACACACAGTTACAACAGGCCTTTATCAATGTCTCTTCCTTCAGTTTTAAGATCCCCAAAATCATCAAATTCACGGAACACACGGGAGTTGATGCATTATAAACCAAACCCAAAATACATTTAATTTTTCACTATTAACCGACCTAATGGGGTATGTTAGAGTGACAAGTGTGGAGGGTGTTCCCTCACCCCAGTAGGAAAGGGGGGGGAAGTTCTGACAGCGCTGCTGACCTAGTTTCGAAGCCTGCTTCCGGCCACCCTTCACTCAACGCTAAAACTAGTGAAAACCAACGACAGAGTAATTTAAATTGCCGTGTCTATAACATTCTGTTAGTTTTAAAAATATTTACTATTTTGGTGGGTTCCAGCTGCATTTATTTGTAAAAATGTTAAGGAAAAGGTTTTCAATATATGTATGTACCTAATTGTAGTTTTTAGTTTGTCACTTATGAACTCCGCTATCTACATGTCGATTTAGGCAATCATTTATTTGAAAGGATTATTTATTAGTCGTTTTCAAATTTAAAAAAAATGCATCCTGAATGGTGAAAAAAAAAACTGAAGCATTGAAGTCGGCATTGTTCCTTTTTTAAAGTTAATTAATTGAACTAAAATTCTAGATAAACGCAATATCCACGTAGCAATATGCTGCTTATGTTGCAAAACAAATAATATAAAAAATATATACCACCGTTTTGCAAATAAATAACAATTGCTTTTTAGCAGTCTTGATTCAGAAAAAATATATAATACTTAGCTTGATTTGTAAATAACTATAAAATTTATATACTAATCTTATAAGTAATCTTATCTTATAAGTGTATAAACTAATCTTATAAGTATATAACCCAATCTTATAAGTCAAGGTTAACCCATTTTAACTGACGGACGTTTCAAAATTAATCGTTTTAAACTGTGTTTTTGAAAAAAACACAGTTTCTATGACGAGAGGTACTATTGTCTTCAAGCTGTTCCGATGATGATTCCAGCAGTGAAGAGAGGTATAGAGTAAAACTCTATAGAGGTTTGCGAATCGCTAGTTTAGGTCAATATTATTACGATTAATGTTCAAATTTGATTTTTTTTTAATGGGACTAATTTACATTTACAAAGAGTTACAGTGGTGGGCGTGTAGGCGGGCCTACACGCCCACCACTGTAACTCCTGTACACCAGGATCAACATCATTGAGTAGTGACCCACAAACACACCGAGTTATGACACTCGGGAAGTCCCAGGAAAATTTTAACTGTCTTGGAACCCGCAACGAAATAAAATAAAAAAGGGGAATTTACCTATACTACACGTATATAATATGCAGATGATACATTTCATTCCACAACAACATTGTATAAAATCTAAAAAACAATACATCGCAGTATGACCACCTGCCATATTGGCTGTACGCTTGGCATGTGCTGACTTAATTTCAAGCTATTAGACCGTTTTTAGTTACCAATGAATTGGATAATCCAATGGCCATTAGATTATATTATTTATTCATTATTCCTAAGCAAAAAAATATATACTTGATGATTTTTTTTACAAGTTCTTTGGAAAAATATTTAGGCAATATCCTTAAGTGGCGACTGCTAGTTCTAGTTCACTAGTTACACCGTTATCATTTTAGAGCTTCAACTACAACCTACTGGTAATGATTGTCAGAATTAGTATGTGACCGTAATCAACGGCTTAATGTTTGTGGCGACTTACACATACAGCGTTACAAGAGAACCTCTCAGAAGTACCGCCTGTAGAAGGCGAGGCCGTAGCCCGCCAGGCATGTACAGTTCGCCTGGTCGAAGGATCCTCCCTTTGTGTTGGAGGGAGATGGCACACCTGTTCTCCAAACGTTCTTTCCTAGGCACGGCTCCTTATTATCTTAATATGCTCACCCATCCAAAAACTGACCTGGATATGTGTTAACTTACTCGGTTACGAAATGAAACGAGTTCCTCAATGAAAGAGGAATTTAAACTACTTAGAAGAATGAGTACATAACTTGATTTTTTCTTAAAATTTAAATTAAGAATAGAAAAAGAAAAAAATACCTGCCAGTATCAATTATTGCAAACAAACGTTAAATTATTGCTATCGTAAGTGTGCAAAAAGATAAGTATATCTAATTCAGTAATTGAATCAAATAAATGACCGGTTCAAAAATCAGGTTTCAATTTTTAAAATCACCTTTACGAAGCTATAATTATTAAATACGTACGAACAGATCATGTACATAAATATTACACTTTTTAAACAAAAAACGACGTAGCTAGCCCGCACCTGGCAATTACATTTGACCTCTAAACCAACATTTGTTTGTAATTTTTAATGTAAACATATACTTATGACATTTTGTATTTTAAATACCTATTTGACTTTATGTTTTAAATATACAATTCTGCCTCAAAAATAGTCTGATTTTGTATAATCCTACTAATATTATAAACGCGAAAGTTTGTAAGTATGTATGGATTGATGGAAACACACACATCCTTACATACATTCTCACAAACTATCGCATTTATAATATTAATTTTAGTAAGATTGTGATGTAAGCAACTAAATCGAACAAATTAACTTCCCATCAACGCTTTCCATCACAATAAACTTCCATCAACAGTAAGTAAATCGAATTCAAAAGCTATTTGAAAAATTCTTCGACACAGGCCGCTAACACTAAATAAATCGAGCCCTTAAAACAATTTGTGTCCCTCCCCTCTATTCCGGCCGTGAATCGTAAACCTACCCTATTAAATGTTTACAGCCTTCTAAAAGTCGAACGGCACCGCCGCGTGGCGAAAGCGATAAAAACTGTTTTTGTTACTTTATGAAGATAATATGATATTATAAAACACTGCATAGTAATACCGGGGTGCATGTTTTGATTGGGGATACGGCTGATGACTGATAGTAACGAACAAGAAATATAGATGGCGTTACTATACTTGTCTTCGATGTAAAAATATGGAATTTACCTGATATTTTTATAGGTGATTACACAAATGTATAAAAATACTAGCTGATCCGGCGAACTTCGTACCGCCATATTTATGACCCACGTAACATCGTTTACGTTTTTGTGAATCTAAACCATTCCCAGATCCCCTTGAACACACACAAAAAATTTCATCAAAATCGGTCCAGTCGTTTTTGTGAATCTAAACCATTCCCAGATCCCCTTGAACACACACAAAAAATTTCATCAAAATTGGTCCAGTCGTTTAGGACGAGTTCAGTCACATACACACGCACACAAGAAATATATATATAAAAATATGTACCTATATATCAGTAAAATACATATAAGAAACATTATTTGACGAGATCATTCTTAATTTATTACTCGTAACTACCCTTCAGGAGCGTTCCAGAGAAAGTTGTAAAAGAGCTCTAGCAGTAGTTTATTACGTGATACAGAATTGCCTTTCTTATGTTTTAAAAGGTAATGACTCTTTCTATTTCTATTTCCGTTTGGTGGCGGAAAAAGTCACAACCCGTATTCACCCTATGGGTTTATGAGCAGACAAGGCCCAAGGGTACAAACTACCCAGGACAACATCACTGCAAAGAGAAAGAACATTTGAAACAAATCCTATACCAACCCGTCAACGTGATATTATTATAGTAGTTCAAAACATCCTTGCTAAGAAGAGACCAGCATTCGACTTTAAACGGTTGTTGATTTTGATTCCTATAAATTTCTAAGAGATCATCCTTTATGTTTATTGACATCCCATCACACAGACACTGCAATGAAACAAGTCTAAATCATTGCAAAGAAGTTTAAAAAAACAAAATACGTTGCAATTTGAAACGACCAATTCAAAAAGCACTTATTCAAATGTGCAACACTGTGGATGTGGATATTATTCGATCATAACTCGAACGGTTGCAAGGACACCCAGTGGGCAATGTAGCCCAAAGTGACCCATGTGCTATATCGGGTTATTAGGATGTTGTGCACTTTTTGTGCGGGTCTTCGAGAACCGGGAACGAAACGCCATAGAAATATTTCGGGAATTGTTTTCAAGGTCCTAAAGTCTGGCGAAACAAAGACGCGTGGAACTAAATTAATCGGCATCGGTAGTATCATGTAAAGGGAATGTTATGTATTATAAGTATTAGTACGAACGTTGCTCTAATAATGGGTACCTATGTATAACAATTCATTTCGCGATACTTTCCTAAAACAATTTACCTCGTGTTGAACGGATTACAAATTGGAGATGGTTTTCAAATAGTTTGATTTTGTTTTGGAACTTATAAATTCTGTTATTTATGAATCAATAGACATTTTTCTTTTAATTTGAAAGGGTGTTTCTACTTGCTGCTCGGTTTCATTCAAATAACGAGATAAAAATTCAATAAGTTAAAATAAAGGAATGAGCGATTTTATCAAATTGTAGACGTTATTGAGGACGGTGTCAACTTTTAACCCGACTAAAAGAAAAGCTAATATTTTTGAGAGTGGCAATTATGGATGTTTGTATGTTTCACCACAGTGCTATTAAACCGATTTTAATGAATGATGTGTCAATCAATTCTTAATAATAGTCTGTGTGATATAGGCTATAATAATTACATTTTACGAAAAATTTTACGTAATCGGGTGACAGTATTTTCAAGTTTTTCTAGTTTAAAGTTAATTGACTAAGTAATTTACAATATGTAGAAATAATTACATTTACTAATTTGGATCGTAATTACGACATCGACATCCATACTTATCAAAAAAAAAATACAGTCGAATTGAGAACCTCCTCCTTTTTGAAGTCGGTTGAAAAGAAGAAAAACCAACTATTACCTAATTCACTGCTTCAATTTTGGGTCAAAAAATACAAACGAGTACTGTACTGGACTCCCAATTTTAAGGGTTTATAGGGCGTAATAAACATTTACAGCACTATTGACTGATGTCATTTGCCTGACGATCCTGTTCGGCCTACAATAGGGTTTGCTATCAACCCCAGTCGTTATAGAGAAAATATGACTTCGCAGGTAAAGTTTATCCATGAGCACTTAAAGATAGCAGTTAGTGTAATTATTTATTTATTAACGTAACTTCATGCACTTTTGACTTAACGCTGTAGTGGGGTAGAAATCGCGTGAGTTATGTGTTCATAGGTATTCAACTAAAACAAACACTATACACATTTAAATTTATCTTTACATAAACATTTGACTGCCTCGGTGGCGCAGTGGAAGCGTATGCGACTGATGTTCTCGAGGTCTCGGGTTCGATTCCTGGGTCGGACCAAATGTTTGGATGATCTGCAAATATGTGTTTTGGAGTTTAGGTGTTTTCTATGTATACTAAGTATGTATTTACAAAAAAAAGTATTTATGTATTTATATCAGTTGTCTAGTACCTGCTTATATCTCTATGTATTTATATCTGCTTAGTTTGGGACTAGATGGCGTTGTGTGCTAGATGTCCGAAATATTCCGAAATATTCGTGCACTATGTATAATTTACCGACAATGTCTATGATTCAGGCATTCTTCAGAATATCTAGGCAATGTACGCAGTACCTGGGGCGTACAGGCAATGTTTGAAACGATATGAATATTATTTTACATTCAAACTTTACCTAGTTATTCTGTGCAATCCCCAGGGATTATATAGAATATGGCATACTGGCACTAGCATATTACAGTTGTCGCCGAGCGCCAGATCCCCTCTGTTGTTGTTGAATCCTTTGGGTTAGATGATTAGAGTGGATTGTTTTTGCAGAGTTCCCATAGCACATAACCGGCTGCGCATAAGGTATTGTAAAGAATACCTAGGCAACGTGTAAAATAAAACATATTTTCTAAGCATACTACTGATTAGATGACACTGCTATTTCAGTAAGAAGCATGTTATGTACCTTTTTTTTTACAAAACGGTTTGTGGACATCCCGATTTCAAGAACTGCTTGAGAGAAGAACCATAGAGACTCTAAGGCCCCTAACACACGGCGTATTTTAAACGCACAGATGACGCGCGTTTCAGAAACGTGCGTTTTCTGCGCCGTAGATGTCGATTTTTGCGTTTTTATATATTTAAACCTACCTGTGAAGCGCGTTCGAAACGCGTTTGAAGCGCGTAGCAAGGGTCGGAGGAGGGATAGGGGAGGGATACCAATTTTGTAAATGTTGTATGATAATGACCACACAATCTTCTTACACTCGTAAATAGATCTATGTGTTTTTCTTTTTAAAACCAGTACCAAAGCCAGCGTAAGCAGTGCTGTCTCAACCGACGTCATTGTACAACTGACGAGTATTCTCTACGAGCGACTAAAATTACAATAATTTACATATTTCATACAACATTTACAAAATTGGTATCCCTCCCCTACCCCTCCTCCGACACTTTCTACGCGCTTTACACGCGCGTTTGCATAGATTTTACGGCGCAGAAAACGCGAGTTCCTGAAACGCGCGTCATCTGCGCGTTTAAAATACGCCGTGTGCTAGGGGCCTAAGTAGCAATTGTTATTGTGTTTTGTCTGTGCAAGCAAGCATGTGCCAACAAGGCCGATATGATTGGAATCAGGTAAGGATTTTAGTGAAATATTCTTACACAGATTGTTCTTGTCAATAGTCACAGTGTTCAGTAAAACCTTTTTGGTGAAATTATTGAAATTGTAATAATAAAACAGTGTACTTATTGTAACTGTGAGTACAGCACATTGTGAAGAAGCTTTGCACATAACTTTGTCCTTTTTAATTTGTTAGTACCTGAATGATCAAGCTTTGTCCGGTACTTTTTTTTTTGGTAAATTTTCTAAGAATAAAAATTATATTTTCATGAAAATTGTTGGAGTCGTTTCCGAGATTTAGATTATGATTATATATATTACCGTCAGATTCTCAAAACCGTTAGATTGTAATCTTACTCGCGATATTGCAAACAGTCGAAAGATTGTGAAATGGTATAGATGAACCGCAGGTCGCGCGCAGATTGGTTGAACAGTCTAGTCAACAGGTTCCATACTTGTTGACTAGACTAAAAGATGCACAAGCATCACTAGGCCGCCATAGTGTGGGTGGGTCACCATGCTGCATTGTTGCATTCGCAATGAGTATGGTGGCCACCACTCGTGGATTCTGCTTATGCTTTCCATCAGGCAGAGTAGAGTCATTTTGGCGGGCCAAACATAAAAAAAAAAAAAAAAAAAAAAAACAGCATGTCCTGCGCCGCCATATTTGTTTCTTAATTCGTCTTTGTTGCCGGTTGTAAAGTATTTTTGTGATTGTAAATCGATTTCATGTTGAAAATACCTTACAGCTTTAGATAAGTTATATAAAATTGTTGTGACAGTAAAATTAATTTGTGATTAATCAAGGAAGTTGTTGGATTTCGAACGTCATTGTACTGGCAACATGTTGATTGTCTCTGGTTCGTGTTTGACGTTTGGGGTTAAATGAAAAAAAGATTGTAAAATAGAATTCGTGTTGAAATGGCCGGTGCCGTAATTTATTGATTGTTAATTTTGTAGTACTCGTATAGTTTCCGCGTGAGATTGATAACACCGTGAGGTTTGTTGAGCTAGGGCACTTGTGGGCTCGCCGCCCAGCGTGAGACGAGATTAATATCGAAAATTGTTAAGAAGGTTTGATCGGCTAGTAGGCTTGGAACAGTTAAGTCAATTGTGATTAGACTCGCGAGAATTGTAATACGTGATAGGCGCGTCCCGCGAGAACTAAAACGAGTGTATTGTAATTCGAATATCTGTGAAAAGTTGATTATTGAGATTAATTCGGATACCTTGAGAAATAACCAGCACCTGGAAGCAATGTTTGTGTGAAGACGAAGAGCAGTGAAGAAACTACCACACCAAGAGATCTCTTGGGGACGTCGAAAACAGGACGCCACACAACTCCAGTAAGTGTAGTTTAGATTAAGAACACGGTGACACAGCCGTGGGTCATTCTTCTTGCCAGTGGTATTAGTAGTGATTGTAAATCTATCTATGGGCCCGTAGGTATTATAAACTTAACAAGGTGATCGCTGCCTTGGCAAGAGGATTGATCAGAAGTAGTAACCTAATCTAACTCTATGGCCACTGAACGGCCTACTGTAAAACCGACCAATCAGGGACAGTTGACAATTTGACGCGCGTAAGCAGTTTATCACAGTTGACAATCTATCGATAGTTTGCTGTCTTGCTAGGGAGATTATAATCTAACGGTTTTTACAATCTTACGGTGACATATACACAAGAAAATCAAAAATCAAAATCAATTGCTCGTTTAAAGGTATTAGATAAGAATAATCACAAATTTTAACAAATAAAACCGAAAACAAATAAAATAAAAACAATCTGGACCAAATTAAAATGTGACCAATCGGGAAGCACCAGCTTTCAAATAAAAAAAGAAATCAAAATCGCATGACCCAGTCGAAAGTTATGGGGTAACAAACATAAAAAAAACCTATACAGTCGAATTGAGAACCTCCTCCTTTTTTTGAAGTCGGTTAAAAATAGCTCATTATGGATTTCTATTTCACTTTTAGGAAAATTTTAATTATGGCTAAATACTACTAAATAGCCATATTAGCTCAGTGTCATTCAATACATAATAACCCTCAGCATTTTAGTAATATTACTTGTTATTAACCGACTTCCAAAAGGAGGAGGTTCTCAATTTCATCGGTATTTTTTATTTTATTTTTTTATGTATGTACATCGATTACTCCGTCAATTGTGGACCGATTTTGAAAATTATTTTTGTATTCGAAAGGGTATGCTCCCCATGTGGTCCCATCGCCACCATATCAGGATGTGATGATGGCATCCTAAGGAAATTGAAGGAAACCCTCAAATTTACGTGAGCGCCTGCAATGAAGTTACGAGCAATTGTCTGCATGCCTTCATATTCTGTAGACATTACTAAATTTTAAATGAAATGATGATGAGAGACTTGAGAAAGACTAAAAAGCGAAAAATAAAAAAAAACTTCGTTTAAAAAAACCGACTTCAAAAACTAAAAAGTATAAAATAACTTAATTTGTATGTGCTACCTATTCATAGGTTTGAAGTCGGTGCCAAGCCAAAATGTAATAGTAGGTACCGCACTCGCCGCGCGTGACCTTGAGCGGGATAGCTGCTCTTCGCGTTGAACAAAAGAACCGAAGCGTCGTTGACGTTCGTCTCGAAATATAGCGAGTGTGGTACCTACTATTCCATTAGCTTGGCACTGACTTCAAACCTATGAATAGGTAGCACATACAAATTAAGTTATTTTATACTTTTAGTTTTTGAAGTCGGTTTTTTTAAACGAAGTTTTTTTTATGTTTATTTATACTCGAGTTTATAATAAAATCTTCATGAAAGTAAAAATATCCAATCAGGAAGGGAAATACTTGTATTATATCAAATATTCGTTTAATCTTAATTTCCTTAAATTTCCTAGCGATAATTTTGGCCAAAACCAGAAGCTTTGCTTTATAATAATAAAACACAATGTGTTGTGACCGAAGGTCATACGCGCATCAGGATGTGACGTTTTCTCTATTGCTTTGAAATATTTTAATAGAATAAGAAATAATATGAGTGCTTTACATTTTTATTCAATTCAAAATCAATTAATAATTATACTTTTAAAGTGGTCAAGAGTTAATTAATTACATGATGATGATGTTAAAAAACTTTAAAGGTGAGCCAATTAACTTTAAATACTGCAAAAATAAAACGCAAAATTTGTTTTTTAAGCATTAAATGAGGTTGTACTCAAGGTTTGAAAAAATAATTCCGTTTTAAAAAGGAGATTTAGGTCATAAAAATGTTTTGTAAACGTGACCAATCTAAAAAAATATGAGAACACAATAACAACAGAGTTCGTTATAATCAATTCGGAATTTCGTGCAATCAAGTCACCACTAATTGACCCAGAATATTGTAATTTTGCAAAATGCTGTCGTAAATTTAATTGTTTACTTTCACAATTCACTTAACAATAGTTCTGCTTTCCCAACTATTCTAACATACGAAATATACAGCATCAATCTAATGCAGCATAAGAAATGACGTGACTACGTGACAGAGCAAGCCATCCCATATAATCCCCATTAGAGTCCTTCGCGAAAGATCCTTACCTATATCCCTCTCTGTCACACATCAACAAAAAATCAGTAGGTACCTAATGCTAAGCGCAATCCGTTGCATTCCATACCCTATGCGATTACTTTTAAAAGCTTCCAAATATCGAATCAAAACATTCGAATTTAACCTTTATTTTAAAACGGTAAGAACCAATATAGACGAACAAGGACGAAGGATTTTTTTAATACACCAAGTGCGAAGGGCCAGGCAATTCCTTAATATAAATAACAATAACAAGTCGGGCCGGGTCGTTCTTAAAAACCTTTTAAAAACATTGAACGGATTTGACAGATGAGGCTGTATGCTTCATTGTCTTGGCTTGGCATTTGAATTAGGAACGACGCCGACGCCCACGGCTGATGACGGTAGTTACAGATTTAGTGCAAAAAGTATTTACATTTACTTATTATTATTCTTTTAACTAATAATATTCAGGTTTTAATGATAAATAATTGTGTTTTATATTCAAAAGATCATTGGGTTGATGAATAAATAACTATATGTATGTAACTTGAATTTAGAAGTTTAACAGAACGTGGAAACTTATGAATTAATGTTAAATAACATACATAGTTCTTGAGTAACACACACTTATAAACCTGATTAACTATTTCGTTTACCGTTTTCATATTCGTATGCCACCGTTTCGTGAAGGTGTGTGTGCGTGTGCGATATTAGATGATTAGATGCATGTGTGCATAATACTAGATTAAATATACTATCTACTTAAAACGTTTTCTCCGTGTTGGACTCTATTCGTGAATAATGGTGTTACGGGTGTCCATGGGCGGCGGTAATCGTTTACCATCAGGCGATACGTCTGCTCGTTTGCCACCTATTCCATAAAAAAAGGTCGTAAGTTTCACTTGTGCGTAAGCCTATAACGTCGTAAATGTGAGACTGGACTTATGACTGTACATCATGATCTTTATTTATTGTATCGTATCTGGCGTAGTGGTGTTTTTTTTTTTTAAATATGGCCCTGCCAAACTGACTCTACTCTACCTGATATAAAGCATAAGCAGAATCCAAGAGTGGCGGTCACCAACTCACTGCAGATGCAGACAATGATACAATGCAGCATGGTGACCTACACTATGGCGGCCTAGAGATGCTTCTACATTATTGGGCCTCCGGTCTCGCACTCACCAACGAAACACGAGCGCTGTCATTTTGTGTTGATCTTCTGTGCGAGGTGGTGTGTATTTATGTGCCTGGAAGAGATTGCCGTAGAGACCTAGCTTTTAGTTATGTACTTAGTTATCTGGTGTACAATAAAGCGATTTATTATTGTTATTTATTTACATAAGTATGTTTATCAGCATTTTAGTTACTGCCCAATTTAGAAGTAGGCGGCCCTGTGTGACATGGTTATTACTATCGCAAATCTCGTCATACACTTCTGGGTGCTATGCTAAGGTTAAAGTTTTCGGAATTGAAATAATAGGCACTAAATCTGTTCGCAACACAAGTATAATTTATAATGAACGTTAAAATGTTGAAATTAACATAAAATGTATATAATATTCGTACAATTGCCGCGACATCGCAATCAAAATGTCCGCGTATGGAAATTTTGCTCAATACCATATTATTTGTTCATAGAACTGAATACGGGTTTGGTATTAATTGTGTAACGTGTATATTACGGTGTTTAGTTATGTCATTACGGCTTTACTAATGTATTCACATGTCTCATGTTTTTAATGTGAGCTTAACAATATTTTCTTCATGATTTCTCTATAGTAATAGGTGAAACAATGGCATGTAGCCGCTACAAACGGCCCGGGACTGGTGACACCCCGGTGCGGCCGGGGGGTGTCGTCTAAGGCGGGTCGGTGTTCCGACTCTTACTGTGTAAAGCGGTAGGAGGCGAAAGCCAGAAGCCGCTGATGTGTTCCTGGAGCACCTCCCGACTGCCGAGGTCATCGGGAGTGCCACACACGCCCTTCGTGTTTTCCCCCCCACGGAGGGTATGGTGCACAATGCATCCACCGAGTTAAAAAAAATAAAGGTGAAACAATGACAGAACTTATATTTCTCGTCGAACATTAATCGTCGCATGATCACATCTACATCTTCGTCCCACGTTTACGCATATGGTGATTTTTTCTCTAGATTCCGGGACTTTCCTATCAATTTGGCGTAAGTGAGTAACGCATTTGTTATACCCGTCCCTACGGTCCCTAATAAATCCCTTTTGCCCAATTGCCATACTTCCCTTCTTATCCAAGGTGCTTGAGACATGTTTACACCAACAGTTATCACAATTTCTGTACCGCAATAGCTTACTTAGCCCTTTTCAATCGGGTTTCAGCTCTGGTCAGGCAGAGTGACATTCGGACAGGAATTGAGAACTCCAAATTTACCGTGTTGGCTTTGATTGCTTTTCTAAGTGGCTTTAATACCGTCAGTCAGAATATCGTTATATCCTTTCCTATCTTATGATACCATGTGATGAACTAAATGAACTCTTCTTCTACGACTGCAATGACAAACACGTTTACGTTTTCTAAACTAACACTGTTTAAAATTCAATTGTTTGAAAACTAGATGGCGTTGTGTGTCAGAGGTCCGAAAATATTTTTACAGTAATCTAATGTATAAATTACATAATAACTACACAAAAAACCATGGATATGAGTATCTCAAGTTAATTTCCACTTGATATCTATGTAAGGGCAACAAATATTTATTTACGTACTATAAAATTATCATAAACGAAATTTCTATTTTCCTCCTGAGAAACGGAACTCTAAAAAGCAACTATTCAAATGTTTTAACATACTTTGAATTACAATTAAAAACTTTTTTAATCATGAATGTAATACTGGCAACTATCAGACCAGTAATCGATATCGTAATCAACCTAATCAACATTCAAACATTCCAAATTCAAACTGATAAAATATTTAATCTGTTTAAAGGTACGATATCTATTCAAATGTACAAGACCGCCATTAATCCGACTCACAACATTATAAATATGCTACTATTCTAGAATAATAAAATGTAGTTCATTAGTTGAAGAATAGTTTAGAAGACATAATGATTTTATTGCTCCTGCAGTAATATGTAAATGATTTGACAAATTAAATTAGTTATACACAGAAATATACCGTTAATATTAATATATGAATATATTTGTGAGTGGTATACAAGCTTATTATATTTTTTATAACTTCCACAGTGTGATGGATATAATGAGTTATATTCAATTTATGAATATAAATAAGCGTATGAAATCTTAGTTAAATATTTTAAACACCTAATTATACAAACACTTTACATATTTTAATGAAACTGAATAGATTTTACATAATAGTGTTTACTGTTACCAATAGACAGCCTACACTTAAGTAGTGTCAATGTGTCACCGATCTTTGGGGGAGGTACAAAAGGGATTGGGCACACTCTATAAAAGTGAAACACAGTTGTCTATGACGCTGTGGTATCATTATGAACATCGACAACATGAACAAAAATATTTGAACATCGTTGAGCGCAAAAATGAGAAAGAGATACGAATATTCATTTGAAAATGACAGATTCTAAATTCAAATGTAATGTTTTTTTTTATTGTCGTAATAGTATTTATGGCCAGTTTAAATATAAAATATTTATTATTATGTTGAAGAATTTCATAGGGCTTCTCCCTATATGCTTAAGTTATTTTCCGTTTGCGTGCGCGTAAACATTTGCGTTAGCCCACGCTATGCGCTATCAAGCGACTTATCTATGATCATAACGCGAGTTTCACCTCAATGTTAGATGTTTATGTCATTTAATAAATCTATGCTGTCTAGTTTCCGGTGGATCGTCGCTTTAATTAAATGTATCACCGGAGGCATATGTCCCAACGACAAGAGGACAGCGATTTCATCTTAATAACCCTTTTAAAGAAAACGCTTCTCGCATTCTAAGCCGTTATTCGTTATTTCACTAGTCCTGCTTTCTAGATATCATCAATCGTAATTCGATGTCACCATTTGCCTTATAAAAAATATTTATAATTCTTATTACATTTTAAACAAGAACTGTTAGTGTAAAGAAAGAAACATTGGGTAGCACCGGGGAAGAAGAAGAATTTATAATACACACGCATTAAACCCAAGCCTTACTTCACCCAGTACCCTATCTTTCATGTATGACAAAGTCATAGAGTAGGTACCTACCCATAAAGACAAAAATTATTATTATCTGGACAAGATTCGTTTACCTGAAAATAATAGGATGGCCTTAACTCATAGAAAAAAATGAGATGTGGTTCAGACCACCATATTTTTATAAAATGGGGAACTGAACCGAGTGGCATTGTTTCTTTTAGTAACTGAATTCTGAGAATCGCTACTCGCTTGCAGTTCGACAAGGGTTCTAAGCGGCCGTATTAGCATACCCGTCCGTACATTATTGAGTGCACTTTACGTAAGCCGCGGTTCGTTGAACGAGTTTGTGTGCTCTATAGATACATCCTCATTTCGTACGCGGACCGAGTCATATCGGTTTTTTAATGAATGTTTTTTATTGATTACATGACCAGTTCTGATTGCAGTTAATGGTTTTTGATTTGCCTAGTTTTAAACAAAGAACTTGATGACTAGTTTTGTCTTTTTGATTAAGGCGATTTTTTTTTCGATTTGAGACGGTATCTTGAACGCAATCACGTGTCGTTTAGGAATTGACTAATTTAACTATTACGAATTATTCTAAATAATTTACCATATACAGATAAGATGATTATGTCACCATTGTAGCTGGACTCCAACCATTAGCCAACAATAGTTTTAGTTCCACTTGTTCAGTTGGAGGCACGACCATTGTCATCAACTGGGCAAACAAAGACAGGTAATTGCCTAGTGAGATGCTTTTTATGCCCCACTTAATCCCGGATCATAGTGGGAGGGGACCAGGAAGCAAGAGCCGAACAGTTTAGTTCGAGAGCGTATGTCTACCACTCTAACACGGGGTCTTCCAAGGCCAGCACGTGTTGTCGTGTCAAAGGTGTCCAACCTTTGACACGACAACACGTGTTGGGAGACTACGTCAGAATACTCTCCATGATTATAAATAATAATAAATATATTTTCGGACATTTTAACACACAACGCCATCTAGTCCCAAGCTAAGCAAAGCTTGTGTTATGGCTAGTACCCATAACTACCATACCATAAGTACCATAGTACCAATACAACTGATATAAATACATATATTACTTTTTTTTTGTAAATACATACATATTATAAATAGAAAACACCCAAACTCCGAAACAAATATTTGCAGATCATACAAACATTTGGTCCGACCCGGGAATCGAACCCGAGACCTCATGCACAGCAGTCGCATACGCCACCACTGCGCCACAGACATCTGTTAGTAAATGCAGAGGCGCTTGAGCTCCTTGAGTCTCTTGGGATTCGGTGGATGTTGATAATGTGTACTGTTCACCACTGCAACCAATCGAGAGCGTCCAGCAATCCACACAGAAGATGAGAACAGTACTCCACGCAGGAGCACACCTGTGCGAATGAAAGGCACAGATGCTCGGGCAAGAAGAGCCGTCTTACTGTGTTCACTACAACTAGATTCCGCGACCGCCTTTGTGATGCTATCAATATACTCACACGAGTTGAGATCCCGGGTGACAGGTTGAAATATCCATACCCAGAATACCGAACTAATCCTGCAGCGGCAGCTTATCCTGCCCTATACCTATATACACCTGCCGTATATCCTATACCCTTTTGATTTTGGTGTTATCGTTTTGTGTATATTTGTGCAAATCTGTAATACTGAAATCAATAAACTTTTATTCTATTCTATTCCTGTAGTGGCAGTTAAGTGTTGATGAAAAATTCGAAACAAGACTGATTAAAAAAATAGAAAAAAAACAAACTTTGAAGCATTTTGTATATCGTGACAAAATGTGAGCTCAATGTGTGCAGAAATTTCTAAGTTTTGAAAAATACACACTTACTAAACATGTTTTTTTTAATAAAAATAGTTGTATGGGTATTAGTAGATTAGCTCATCTCAGTAAATCACTTCAACAGAATATATCACTCAATAATGACACGTGTTTCTCGAAAGCCTTAATTGAATATTATACACAATACATTTGCACAGAAAATCAGGTTTACTAAATCATTCTTTACTATGGATTTCCGGGACGAAATGTGGAATCCAAATTAGCTAAACACATACGGGTGACGGAATCTTTCATTCACAAAATGTCGTTACAAGCCCACCCACGGTAATGACATATTCAGATGTAATTTTATGCCCATTAACAGATCAGTATAACATGATACAAGAACAGACAGGAAATCAACTAATAATAATTAATAGACGTTCAAATTCCAAAGCTTATAGTGAAAAACATAAAGTTGTGCGATTACATCTAAAATGTCTCATTAGAAGTGTAGCAGACTATAAGTTGACGAACTTTGAAGTAAATAATTTTATTTATGAAATAAACCTGGGAGGGTTATGTTGCATTGCATAGTGGTTTGGTTTATGGTATAAAATGCCCGTGCAGCAATTTAATGATAATAATAATTTGACACATGTCACACTACCCCAAAATAAGTTGAGCCTATGCTATATTAACCAAAGAGAATAGAGTAGAATTTACTTTATCATTATTTATGGGGCTTTCTACTTGGTGTTTGTTTCGGTTGTATAATAATGGTAATGTTGGTGAAAATATAAAGACTTTATTAACCAAACAACCATGTGTGAGGTGTGCGAGGTTATTATTATTATTATTCAGTAGTTTTTCCCAAGACCAGACCGACAAACGATCTCAGATACTTTAGTCCTGTTAATATTTCTTAGCCGAGCCATTTCTTTCAAAATCCTTCACCCCAAATCATTCATTCTAAATGTCTCCCTTACACCAATTTACATATTTTAATCTTCTTTTGTCCTGCCTAAAAACAATTACATTCCTTAGGACTATTGGCGTCAAAAGTGGCGAGCTTAAAAAAACAACACCAAATAAAATTGGTTTAGGATTAGAAACACACTAGACCAGAGACAATGGTGATGAAAGAGAGATATACATGTGACGACTTCCGCATGCAGTGCAACAGAAAACATATTGCAGCGCCATCTACAGGATACACACTGAACTACGGTGTGACTAGAGATCCTGTATCGCGATAGAGCATATATACAACTTTCCAACATCAACCCTTGGGTGGGCCGCGCCGCGACCCGCCAGGCATAAACACCTCGCCTAGTCGGAGGGTGGACTTGACACCGGTTCCCCAAAGGCCAACACACATATCTGTCTAAAACCAAAATATTTACGAAAAGAAAATGCCTGTGTTATTATGCCTACCTGAGTCACCATTTTTATTTACACAGATATCTGTACCTACTTTTGTAATAAAGCTGAACAATTTTCTTGTTTGGATAACAAGAAAACTAAGCTACATATTAAGACGCTACCACCAATAGTAACGGGGCATCAATGGAAAACGGGCAGATTTTTTTGCTTTCGAGAAACGTCGATGAAATTGCTCGGGTCAGCTCGTATTGTATCCAAAAGCACAAATTTGCACAAAATTAGATGATGTAGCAATAAATTAATTTAAACCAAAATCTTCGCCATAAAAATCTGCCGTGAAAGTCCGTTCTCATCACAAACACCGATTCCAGGGTCACACTTAACGACGTCCATATATCATTTTCTTAATATAAAGCCATTAAGTAAGTCAATTCTAGTTACAGATAATTTTAATTTAATGTTAATTAGTATTAAAATGTTATTAAATGACACGGAGATTAAAGTGATCTTCTTCGCGAAGTTTGTGAATCGACTATTTATTTTTCAATGACGATGAGGTAATGTTCTGCTGATTAACATATTATATCGATACCATTACAGATAATTTTAATACTCATATATTATACTAGTCTTGCTATTTAGATATTTTTAAATATCGTATTACATACTTGGTTCGCACTTTGGAATTATTAACTATAAAACTGGTTTACATCACTTGTAATAAAACAGGAATATGTAATTTAATTAGCACTGACTTCGATGCATCGAAGTCGTGATAAAATTGTATTTTTTGTCTGTACATATTTCATTATATAGAATAGGTAGGTACTTTAATTTTAAATAATACCAAGCTTGAGTGAAATCAACTCCATAAAAATAGGTTTATTATGTTCAAAGATGGCGGAACAGAATACACTACAAAAAATATCAGTCGAATTGTGAAATTCATATTCATATTATTCTACTCGTATATTTATTTATATACTCAAAATACATTATTTTATAAGACCTAACTCTTTCAAATTAACATATTTATTAAACTAAATGGGATTTTTCAGTGGCGAAATGTAAAACAATCGTAAAATAACTTCGTCAATTCTAATTTGCAATATTGGCCACAACATTGTTAAAAAAACAACAAATCCCAAAATCGAACAATCACTGGCGCCAAAATACCATTTCATAAAAAAGAACCATTATCGCACAAAGTACAAAAAAAAAGTTCTTTCCCAGAAGCGGCCGCATAGACAATGGCCGCCATTATCCATGACAGTGTGCTCATTACCGTTTTTGCTGACTGTACTATGCATTGTTCGCTGCCTACCTGTGCCCTCTGCTGCTATTGCATCGACCGGTAATCATTTTTGTATGTACTGTTTACTTGAAATTTAGGTGTTACAATATCAAATATCGCATTTCACATTCTTCTCTTTAAAAGATTTATGACAGTATTATAAGAACTGTTCTCTTCTTGTTGTTCTGATAGAAATTTGAAGAACTACGAAGAGTTACGCAACAAAACAAGCACCTATTATTATTTCAATCTGTTATTCAAATCAAGCGGCGGCATTACCTTCAACTATCTTTATATATCGCATCAATAACCGACCGCTTTTTACACCTTAAATAATATCCATAGACTTAGCGACCTGGGACCATTTGAGAATAATACCATCAACCCACGCACACACAGATCATACGTAATAAAATAAATTCCACATATAAATTCGGTTGGGTCGTGTTTTTTTGTCAATTAAAAATTACAATCGGGACTAAACGCAGGTACTCGATAATGTTGGCCCCGTACCACGGTACGCCACGAAACTCATTATTTATGTGGATTATCGTAGATTTTTTATTGAGGTCGATCTCGTAACTTGGTAAGGGTGGACGCGTATTACTTTGGTTCAGATTAATACAATGAGACATGTAAATTATCCTACTGACCATATTAGATACTTGCAGACCCACGCAACGTCGTTTACGTCTCCTATTGCCCGTAGCGTAAAAGAAATCCCCCGTTTTTGTAACATTCTTCATTGGTGCTCCGCTCCTATTGGTGTTAGCGTGATGATATATAGCCTTCCTCGATAAATTTACATTCAAACACTGCCAACACAGCGGTTCCTGAGATTAGCGCGTTCCAACAAACAAACAAATAAAACTCTTCAGCTTTATAATATTAGTATAGAAGTAGTGTACATATTATAGTAGTGTACACTTTTTTGGGTTCCGATCCAAAGGCAAAAGACGGAACCCTTATAGAAGGACAGACGGACAGACAGACAGGCATGACGAATCGTCATGTCTGTCTGTCTGTCCGTCTGTCCGTCCGTATGTCACAGCCACTTTTTTCCGAATCTATAAGACCTATAATGTTGAAACTTGGTAAGTAGATGTATTCTGTGAACCGCATTAAGATTTTCACACAAAAATAAGAAAAAAACAATAAATTTTGGGGGTCCCCATACATAGAACTGAAACTCAAATTTTTTTTTTTCATCAAACCCATGCGTGTTATGGGGTATCTATGGATAGGTCTTCAAAAATGATATTGAGGTTTCTAATAGCATTTTTTTCTAAACTGAATAGATTGCGCGAGAGACACTTCCAAAGTGGTAAAATGTGTGCCCCCCCCCCCTGTAACTTCTAAAATAAGAGCATGATAAATCTAAAAAAAAGTATATGATGTACATTACCATGCAAACTTCTACCGAAAATTGGTTTGAACGAAATCTAGTAAGTAGTTTTTTTTAATACGTCATAAATCGTAAACTTCAATTTACCTTTCATTCAATCAAAACAAATATTTAAAAAAAAAAAGTTACTTGCTGCTGCGGAACCCTTCATGGGCGAGTCCGACTCGCACTTGGCCGCTCTTTTTTTTTTGTTTATCCGATTAACTTTATGACATTGCAATCGTGATCATGCAATCGCAAAAATTACCGATCGTGATCATGGTGGATACATAATGTCTGATTCATGATTAAAAACAAATGAAATCTCAGGTCACTCATTTGTTTGTGATTGATCACAAAAACCACCAACTGTCACCGATAAAGCTATTTGTAATAAAAAAAATGGAATACGCTAAAAGTATTAAAAAATATACCTTTGTAAATGTAATTCCTTACCCGACCTAACTCTGAACTCAGATCAGGTAGAAAAATGAACATTGAACATACGAAGGCAATTAACTTTCGGTACCTGCGATGGTTTTTTATATGTGTGCGCTCGCGCATACTTTGTGTGCGTGTATGTGTTTGAGTGTGTGAGCGGAACACTTGCGCAAACACGGGGGTGTAACATATCTTTACCTCGAGCTTGGGGTTCCAGAGATAAATCGATGTGGTTTAATGGTATTTGAAATTTATGTTCGACTTTATTTTGTTTTAAATTATATCATGCCAGCAATTGTAACTCTCAACGATAAAAAAAATAAAGTCTCAGGTTTATTTATTTAAAGAGGTTTAAATAACTTTACATGAACCAGTGTAATTGGTTTTACGTCGAGCTTTATGCACAAACTTAGTAGGTAATAAAAAATCATTAATCTATCTATCTATTCTATATATATAAAACAGGAAGGTGACTGACTGACTGACATATCCAGAGATCAACGCACAGCCCAAGCCGCTGAAGCTAGAATCCTGAAATGTTGCTTTCTTTATGTAACGTAAGTGAGCACTAAGAAAGGAATTTTTAAATTCCACCTCTAAGGGAGTAAATCAGGGGATGAAAGTCTGCGTGAGCGAAGCCGCATGTAAAAGCTAGTTTATTAATAAAGCACAATATGTGTAATTGTTGAGCATTCTTATTGATCAGCACAACTCTCAAGAAAACTCTGGCAAATTGGCTTATAACGAAAAACTACCAAGACACAGAACGACTCCTTTATACTGAAAATCATCCATCCTAATCCACCATAGATACACACACACATACACATATATATAAGTTAACATTGTACTTAATAATGAATCATGAAACTTGTATTATTATTGATGGTGATATTCATTCTTAGCAGTCTCTTTTAGGACAGACACATTCGTAAATGACCTTGACTTTGTGACCTTGGATTCTTGGAGCTTCTGGTCTCGTCGTGTTCCTCGTACAATATTTACCTCTCACGCTAGTTTTCTCATCTCCTTTCCTACACAACAATTTATTTTTTCTATTATATACTTGTAGTCTGAAAATTCTTTAATTCAAAATTCGTCTGAAAACAAGAACGGTCAAATGGGTTTGAATAAGGGTTGTGTCAAGATTTCCTTCTGTTTGCAGACCTATTTAATTGTCCAGTGCAGTTTGCTCCCTTTAGTTAGCTTTTATGACATCCAACCCTTTAAAATGATGATATTGCACGGATTCCAAATTCAATTGGGAAAAAATATATTGGCGATGATGATCTAATTATTACAACTTTTCACTTATTTGTACAGATTCAAATATTTAAAAGACATATTTGTACATTACATTTACCTTTTATATTATACGCACGACTAATGGAACACAACAATCGACTCAGATAATCAAAGTATGATCTAACTAAGGAATAATAATCATAATGTTATGCAGGATTTCAATTTAAGAAATTGAAGAGGTGATTAGTCAACATACCGCAATGATAAAGAACGTCCTCTTTGAAATAACAAGTTCAATATAAAGGCAATAATTGCTAAGTCACGTAAGTATATAATTATGACCCAACTTTATCCTATTCCCCTCCAGTTAAGGATACTTTTTATTAGATATACCTGAACTTCAGGCAGAAATACATTGTTATCATTTTAGGGATCCATAATGTATGTTTTAAGAACTTGTACCTACCATATTCACGCAAATAAATGTATTGTATTGTAGAGGCCTTTCATCCCATGGTTTCCAGTCATCCCTTTCGAATAGTTTCATACAAGTATAAAATCATAGAAAATCATACGTTAAATAAATTAAAGACTATGTAGATTGACATGAAACTTCATTTTGTAATTTCTCACGTTTATTACTGGTTTCTGAACTCATTCAAGTTAAATTTCTCCCTCAGTTGTCACCTGTCAAAACTCATTTCAAAACAAAACCAAATCCAAGAAGTGTCAAAATGTTTTTCTTTACTTTTTCCCGTTGAAATTAACAGAGCGTCCTAATCATTCTTCACTTCAACACCAATACACAAAACAGAATACAAAAACCCAAATCGATCGTCTATAAATACGTTAGGAGCAGTGAAATTGACCGACGCAAAAGTACACTTAACACAATAGACGGGGAAAAAAATAGCTACCGGATCTATGGATCTAAAAAAAAGTTATGAGCTACCAAAGACATTTGTTTGTTGTTTATTTATGTGGATATAGAAATATTTCAATGTTTTCTTCTAAATTTCCTTTTTATAATTGGTTACGTATATTGTAACCATTTCTATTGATTATTAATTAATAAAAGTGTTGTTATGTTGAGTTTTAAACAATACATGTTGGTGATATAATTATTTAAAATTAAATAAAAAAAAAACAAACAAAACAATTACACACATCAAAAGTGTCTAGGGATCAAGCATTTTTATGCGGATTTCTTGAGATTGAGATGTGGCTTTGGCCCTGGCCTGCTCAGTCGCCAGACTTGAACCCGATTGAGCATGCATGGGATATGCTACAGAGAAGAGCTCTGCCGAATATGGAGGGTATCCAGTCACAAAAAGACCTTTTTTTGTTGTTGCAACGAACATGGGCGGCCATTCCACAGCGTGATTTGGATGAACTCATTTTGAGTATGCCAAACCGATGTTCTTGTGTTAGTGTTCGCGGTAGAAACACGGATTATTAATTGTTTAAGTTACCTAATAAAATTTTAAAGAAAACTGTTATTTCAGTCTTTTTTTCGAACTTTAATGTTAGTGGTTCAAATGTCAAAAATCCTTTTATTAGGAAAATGGCAAATTTCTTTATTAATGCAAAGGTGACTTGGTTTATCGTTACTGTGACAAACGAAAACACTTTATTTGATGAATCCTTAAAGAAAATTTTAATTAATATCAATCAGGAGAAAAGTTATTGCAAAAATATATGTTGATCCCTAGACACATATGTTGATCCCTAGACACTTTTGATGTGTGTATTTGAAAATTATTAAAAACAAATTACATAAATACCTTGTTTCACATCAGGCTACATTAAGATCTCATTAATAGGATGGAAGTTAAGTTAGCATTAATTCAAATATAACAAGAAACAACAATCCTGACCGCTTGAAAATGTACAACTACTTATTTAAACACTGGTGATTTTTATTGTGTACCTACCCTATTTGGCGATTTTGGGAGGTCCCTAGCCAAAACTCATCAAGCCGTTTAGAGTACAGAGCGTGCCAAAGAAACATATATCTACGTACATACACACGATACACATAATTACTGTACAATCATAGTAACCTTGCTTTATCTAATAGGAGCATATGCCCTGCAGCTGCAGTTGAATATCAGCCTCATAAGAAATGAGTACCACGTATTAAACAGACTTCCAAATTTTGCAAGTACATCCCTTTCCGAAAACATATTGAGACTATAATGAGTCAGATGCCAGCACGTAATACTTCAGTGATTCAATAATGGACCTAGAGTCTTAACGAGCGTGACTCAGAAAGTCCTTTGCATCCTCAAGGGATGTGAGGCCAAGATGCCATTACAAAAACAAGGCAAATGCATTGTTTTGCGACATGTGGCCGGAATATTTAAAATTACCGGCGACTGTGAGACGATTGCTGTAGGCCGGAAGCCGTATGTTACTTGAGATCGTTTTAGTTCGTTGGTCAATAAAATTGGAGTTAACTATTGATTTACACGCAAATAAATGTATAGATGAGAATTAATATTTAATTGTTAACGAACATTTGCAAAAAAAAGTGGCTTACGTTATGATTCTTTAGATTGTTGAGCCAGTATTTAACAGGTATTTTGGTTTACTAAAAATAGAAATAAATCGTATAACGACACACCGAGGTTCGTATATTTAATAATTATTCGAAATCAGTACATGCAACAAATCAATTTAATTTCGTACTACTGCGTGGAGATGCATAATATTTAATAATTTTATCTACCATTTTCATTTGATTTTCGTTGTTATTGTTTTGTTAGCTATTATAATATTATGGTAATTTCTATTCCGTTTCTGCTTCATTGTTACCGTTATAATCTGCGTTTGTAAGCTAAATTGTAGGACTATGAAAAATTTTACTGCTTTATAAAATTAATTTGATTTTAACTTTTTTTTCCTTTCTTCGTATTAATTTTACTAATGACCGTTACATAATTTCACATTATTGCAAAAATTAATCGAAAAGAATTAGAATCAAATGCTACACCACCCGCGGCGTAAACCGATGATACGACCAATTACAGACCTCCGAATTTATGCGAATAACAAATAATAGGGCGCCATTACTGATTTACGAGGGAACATATTCTAAGAACAACACAAAGGTTGCCGCGAAAAAAATCACACTTGTTTTAAATTTTTAAATTATCGCGTGTGTAGTCTCATGACTCATTTATACTGTAATCAATGTGATTCAAGAGCTAGACGCGAAAAAAATTCAAAAAGTTAAGTTGTAGAAGGCCGTACACGTCGTGTCTGTGCTTGCGGCAATTAAAAATAATTAGGGAACGAAGATGGCGTGTTCTCGGAAGGACTGGCGGTACATTTACATATGGCGCTCGATCTAATGGGATAGGTTTTTGTATGGGCGTTTAGCGGAGAACTAATAAGTGAACTTATGCATGTCATACTTAGGAAGATGTCCTTGTATCTCTCTTTTTAACCGACTTCAAAAAAGGAGGAGGTTCTCAATTCAACTGTATTTTTTTTTATAACAATAAATATTTTTACGGGAATTAACGTGATCATTTACTAAAAGGTATTACATACCCCTGATTTGCTCAGACCTTTACCTTTTTATAAGTGATCGCGTTAATTCCCGTAAAAATATTTATTGTTATATCATGGAACGCGAAAGTTTAAAAGTTTTTTTATATTTGTTACCTCATAACTTTCGACTGGGTGAACCGATTTTGATGATTCTTTTTTTATTTGAAAGCTGATGCTTCCCGAATGGTCACATTTAAATTTGGTCCAGATTAAAGTCGGTTTTTTTTGTTAAAATTTGTAAAAATTTTTTTAGTAAACAAATGTATTCTGAAATGTCATCAGTATCATGCAAACGAATCTGAGAGATTAAGTAACAACGGTTCATCAATATTTTGATGTGATTATGGCCTAAGGCATAGATTAATAGTCAAAAGCTTTTAGACTGTCTGTTCACTTAATGAAGTAAAGATTTTATTAACGCATTTTAGAAATCTGTTTATAATTAAACCTGCGATAGCTTGTGGCTTTGTTTTATGCATTTAGGTGCGTAATTTAATCGACCTTTCGCTTCCGTTTTTGGTAGCGCATCTAACTAAAGGAATATAATTTAATAACAATCAATACTTCTTATATCATGAACCCACCGCCTTACTTATCGACAATGGTCGAAGAAAGAAAAACTTGAGTTAATGCATTTATTTATAGAAGAACTAGCTGACCCGTGCCCACTTCGTTGGGCGGCAAACATTTTTTTCTCCGACTTGCTTTGCAAATCCGGCTACCATTAAAAAGTCTTTCTACTTTTTGGGTTATTATATATCCTATGTCACTCACAAAGAACGTAGCCTTCTATTGGTAAAATAATTTTCAAAATCGGATTAGTAAATCCAGAGATTACCCCCTACAACGTCACAAACTCACAAACGCACAACGTAAAATGACAGCATGCTGTCGTGTTTCGTCGGTGAGTGCGAGACCGGAGGCCCAATTAGTCTAGTCAACAAGTTCCATACTTGTTGACTAGACTAAAAGATGCAGTAGCATCACTAGGCCGCCATGGTGTGGGTCGCCATGCTGCATTGTCTGCATTCGCAGTGAGCATGGTGACCACCACTCTTGGATTCTGCTTATGCTTTCCATCAGGCAGAGTAGAGTCATTTTGGCGGGCCAAACATAAAAAAAAAAAAAAAAAAAAAAAAAACGCACAAACTCACAAACTTTACCTCTTTATATAACAGTGTAGATAATAGTGTAGATGAAACAATTTGATCAGACATGGCAGACAATCGTTGGGAAAAAGGAATGTTAACAGATGTTTTCACGAAAATTTTGATTTAGAACTATGTTTTAAACATGGATTTCATTTGAGCTTAAAATCTATACAAATGAAAATGAATCGCGAAATGTGTTGTTGAGCGCAAAACTCGAGAACCGCTCAAGCATTCGGTTCTTTTTTATATTATCGTTAAGGCACAAGGAAGGTTATTACGGAGAAAAAAAAAAGAAAAAAATTGAAAATAGTAAAAGCAGGAACCGCAGGTAATGCCGCGGGGCTAAGCTAGTGATACATAGATGTGGATCACATGCCTAGTTGCACATTCTTGACTTACGAAAAATCATCCTTGAAAATAAATATTACTCCAGTAGATGCTCCATAGGGAACCGTGGTTAGACAGCACTACATGTCTGCTGCAATTATTTTCTTCTGATAAGCAAAATTATCATAGAGTTATTTTAGCCTAGTCGTGTTGAAAATATTTCGCTTATTCACTACCCGCTAAACGCTTTCACTTACACCACATTGCACTTGTAAACTAAATCGAGCACGATTAGGGGCAATAGTGATTGAAAAGGGTAAAGAAACCGACCTGTATTAATGTCCATCTTTTATTTGTTATTTTATGTTAAAATAATGCCGGCTAAAGCTTTAATTTCGGACCATAGATACCTGCATAATAAGTGTGTATTTATTACGAATTATGTTCAAACCATTGTGTTTTATTTTGTTAAAGATTTGGGGGAATCGCTTCATTTGTTTGTATCTCAAATTTGTAAGATACTGTCAAGGGTTTATTTGTAACACTTACACATATATATTTATATGCACACATAGTTTTTTTTTATTATTGGACCTGCCAAAATGACTCTACTCTGCCTGATGGAAAGCATAAGCAGAATCTAAGAGAAGAGAGAATCACCATAGTCATTGCGAATGCAGACAATGCAACAATGCAGGATGGTGACCCACACTACGGTGGCCTAGTGATGCTTCTGCATCATTGGGCCACGAACCAATTCCATCTGAAGGCAAGGTAAAAAGTTCCAAGCTTGATAAATAAATTTTGTAAGTCTGCAAAAGGAGTACCTTAATATGTACGAAATTGAAGCCTAATTGACTGTTTATGGTTGTACCGATCTAGATGCAAAACGCGATACTCTTAAGGCTAAATCACCAGCAACCAACTTTTCCAAGTGTCCTCAAGAAATCTGTCATTACACCGGTTCACAAGGGTGGGAGGCAGGACGACGTCGAGAACTATAGACCCATTTCAGTTCTATCGACATTATCGAAAATGCCTTAAACAATAGACTCATCAAATATTTAGAACGAAATGAGCTACTCTCGAAGGCACAGTTTGGCTTTAGGTCGGGGAAGAGCACTGAGGGTGCAGTTAATCAATTAGTTAGCTATATTACGGAAAAAGTTGATGCTAAACAGAAATGCCTAGGTGTCTTCCTAGACCTGGCGAGGGCTTTTGACACGTTTTGTATTCCTACTCTTGTGAGAAAGATGGAACACATTGGAATTCGCGGTAAACCACTTTGTATCTTTACAGATTTTCTCATGAACCGAACACAAAGGGTAAAAATTGACGAAGCAGTTAGCCAAGAGATTGGAGTAACTTACGGGGTGCCGCAGGGCAGTTGCCTCTCTCCGAGCCTCTTTTTGATCTACGTAAATGATCTATGCCAGCAGTCCCTAAACAAGGGTAAAATATTTAGTTACGCGGATGATACTGCTGCCATATTTCATGGTGGAACCTGGGAAGAGGTGACGAAAGCTGCTGAGCTCGGCCTCCAGAAAATAAGTCAATGGTTAGAAAAGAACTTACTCACCCTTAATGTACCAAAGACCTCGTACGTACAGTTCACATTCGCCAAATTCAAACCACCAGAAATAACGCTTAAAGTACACGCATGCAAAACTCCACACAACCCTAGCAACGAATGCTTATGTCCTTCACTATCCCAAAAAAACACAGTAAAATATTTAGGAGTTATAATAGACGCAAACCTGAACTGGCGCACACACATTGAACAAACCACATCACGGGTTAGAAAGCTCATCTGGATATTTAAGAGGCTTCGCGAGGTTACAGATTTTGACTTGCTGCGATCGGTATATGTTGCCTTAGCCCAATCGGTTATTGGTTACTGCATACCGATATGGGGAGGAGCCTGCAAAACTTACATGATTGAACTAGAAAGAGCTCAAAGATCACTACTTAAGGTTATGACTTTTAAACCATTCAGATTCCCAACAAAGTCACTGTACGAAAAGTGCGAACTACTTACAGTAAGACAGCTATATATTCTTAATATAACAATTATGCAACATAAACTTACACCAATTAATTACGAAAATAGAAATAAGCGTACCATTATTAACGTGTGCCAACCGTTAAAATGTAGAACTGCACAAGCAAGACGGCAATATTCATATCTAGCTATATGCTTATATAATAAATTAAACAAAACTCTGCTCATAAACACCCTAGTAAAACACAAAATCAAAATTAAAATAAAATCATGGCTGCGTACACTTGACTACACACAAACTGAAACCTTATTACAATGAACACACATACACATTTCCCTACACACTCACACACAATCGCATACACATACATACACACACACATTTACCTACACACTCAAACACGATCACACACGCATACATACACACACACATTACATACTTCCACACACACACTCTTTGCTGTATTTTTTTATTGTATAGTTGATGTAACATAATGGGTGAGGACACTGTCTCCTGTAACACAGGTTGTAACCTACCACAGGAAGCAGGGTTCCAATGTATTTCAAAACTGTCTATAACAATAAAGATTAATTATTATTAATTATTATTATAATTATTATTATATTATAACCATCTTCTACAACTACGTCGACGTTATGCTCATGTTCCGTCACTGGTCGCGCATTTTTACTCACAAGATTGGATGCTGTAGCCATCAAAGGGCACATGAAGGAGCTGATCATTCTATAAGCTAATAATTGGTAGCGATCACCATAGCCGAAATCAGCTGGGAAGTATATATCACTCACAAGGTAGTATATCTAGTAGCCAGTAGGTTTAGTGTTATAATTGGTGGGAATGAGACATCGCAGACTGCAATGAGCTATGTATTTATCTGAAACTATTTGGTGTGCGAGATTAAAATTCTATATGTCACGATCACTTCTGTTCGACTGTTTACATTACTATATTTGCCTTTATAAATATCTAGCTGACCCATGCAACCTCGTTTGCGTCTCCTATTACCCATAGCGTGATAATTTGCCCCCATTTTTGAAACATTTTTCATTGGTGCTACGCTCCTATTGGTCCTAGCGTGATGATATATAGCCTATAGCCTTTCTCGATAATTGTACTATCCAACACTGAAAGATTTTTTAAATCGGACCAGCGGTTCCTAAGACGTTCAAACAAACAAAAAAATTCTTCAGCTTTATATGATAGTATAGATTTACATTAATCTTACAAGGCTATCGAAGAAAATATTAATTGACTTCTTTCACATAGGATATGAAATTTAAAATACTGACATTTGTTTGATATTCATATTGATATCAAATTATGCTAAATAAATTGCCCATATCTACAACTATTTTATCGGATGAAATAATTAAAATTTAAATTACGATTTTTAAACCATATCATGATCCCCTTTAAAATGATGTGATTTATGTGGTAAACGTTAATAGACTATAAAAATTAATTTTGAAGTAATAGCCACGTAAAATTTTGAATTAATGACGGTATTCAAACCAAATGCCATTTGTAGCTTTAATCTTTTATGTGTTCTCAAATGTTAGATTTTGAATTTGTCTGGTAATTGATTAATTTTAATTAATTAATACATCTGAAATAACAGCGTATACTTCTATAGACTGTTTCATTTTTGATCATTGATTTTATAATCATTTAGATTAGCACTAATTTTAGATAAGTAAGAATTAGGTGACCTTTTTGCTTACATATCATCATCATTATTATCAGCTCGTTGCAGTCCACTACTGGACATATGCCTCTTTCAAAGCACACCACAGAGCCCGGTCTGTAGCTTTCTGTATCCATCCATTTCTTACTCAATTAGCAAAAGTAAACCGTTTGATATTTTTATCTCTTCTAAATTCAACCCTTATATCTCGAATGAACTAATTGCTATTAGGAACAAATCAACTCAAAATATGACGTAAATAATCTACATTCATACAAAGGGTTATTATATACAGCAATTTGCTCAAATCACTATGTAATTATAACCTTCAATATGCATCGAAAATAAACCAGAACAGATAAGTGATATCATAAAAAGTATGACATTAATATATGCTAATAAAATGTCACGGAACGGTCCAGCTTTGAGCATCCTTACGTCCGAAAGATTTGTATCAAATGAGTCATTCGGCCACTGGGTCGTGCATTCCAACGATCACCAGAACTGGTTGCTCCTGCGCACCGTTCCATTCATCCACTGAGTTTTCCTCTTTCATACAATAACTTAATTCTAAAATGTTGTAAACACCAGCTTTAGTTACCCAAATTTGAATTTAATCATGTAGATGTTAAAGTTGGTTTTCAGTTGCTGTTCGGTAGTTGGTTTTGGCGAATTGAGGTGAGGAGTCTGTAGTAAGTTTCCGAGTAAGGTTGAGGCTTGTGAATTTTATTTTTACTCCAATTATGCGACTGTGAGAAAGTTAGCCCTTAAGTGTATGATTCAGAGTCAAAAGCAATTGATTCTGAATCTGATACCGGTTTTCAGAGTAAGCGTGGACGTGAACACGTATTCGATTTGCAACAGGTACTTAGTCATAAAAATCTTGGAAAGATAGACTTGTTAGCGGTTTTCAAAATGTTCTTTACGTACGCCACTAATGTCTGAAACTCGTTTTTTCAACTGTGATTTCTTGAAGCCGCTATTCAACCCAAACTTCTTA
Organism: Diaphora mendica; assembly: GCA_949125395.1. Lineage (NCBI taxonomy): Eukaryota > Metazoa > Arthropoda > Insecta > Lepidoptera > Erebidae > Diaphora > Diaphora mendica. The sequence continues at coordinate 1,710,886 of OX421317.1, forward strand.
GCGGATTTGTTCTTAGGTTCATCCAACGTTTGAAAGATTATTAGTGTGGCGATATCCACGTACTAGAAAAACATGATTCATCGTTATCTAACGAAGTAATATAGAACCACCGAGTAACAACTAATCCTCTATCGTACAATAAAAATTTTCGCACTGCAAAATGTAATCCAAAATAATTGGATTTACAAAAGTTAGACTAAAACTTAGCTTCATTTAAATTGTATAAAATCCTTGTTGTGAAAAAAAGAAACTTTCAAGAGAATAGTTTTTTTTTATGGAATAGGCCGGCAAACGAGCAGACGTATCGCCTGATGGTAAGCAAATACCGCCACCGACACCCGCAACACCAGAGGCGTCACAAGTGCGTTACCGGGGGATGGGGGGGGGAGATAGGGAGAGGGGTTGGGGTATGGGCCTCCGGTATCGGTAAGAGGTACGCGAGTGGCGTGAAGCCGCCCGTCGAGCCACGATGGCTCGCTGGTCGTTCCGGCTGGAGACTCCACGCGCTGGCTTTGCCGCCGTGGAGGTTCTCCAGCCGGTCATCCTCGAGTGGGCAAGGCGGCAGCACGGGACCCTTTCCTTCCGACTGACGCAGGTCCTTTCCGGGCACGGTTGCTTCGGGAAGTACCTGCACTCGGTCGCCAGGAGGGAATTGAGTCCCGCCTGCCACCACTGCGACTGCAGTGAGGACTCGGCCCAGCATACGCTGGCGATCTGCCCCGCATGGGCGTCGCAGCGCCGGGCCCTCACTGCAGTCATCGGAGAAGATCTCTCGCTACCGGCCGTCATACGCTCCATGGCCGGTAGCGATAGCAGTTTTACCGCGGTCGCAACCTTCTGCGAAGATGTAATCTCGCAGAAGGAGGTGGCGGAGAAGGCCCGGGAGGACGATGTCCACTCGGACCCAATCCGCCGCCGGCGAACCGGGTGGCGGAGGCGCGCCTATCAGCGCCTCATGCCGCCCTGAGTGTGGCCGCGGATGGTCGGGACGGGCTTTCCCCTCCATCCGCTCTAGTGGCCACCCGCGAGGGGGTGACGTACGCGTGTGCCGTACTTCACCTAAATTGAGAGTTTTTAACAGCAGACGGTGCCCGCTTCAGTGCGGGCAAGCGCTGGGAGGGGTCCGGACGTGTTAATAACTGCAGTTCCCGGATTCCTCCCTTCATAGGCGCAGAGTGGCACACCGTGTGACGGTCCGAGGGGATTTCCACACGTAAAAAAAAAAAAAAAAACAAAAAAAAAAAAAAAAAAAAAAAAAGGGCCTCCGGTATCCTCACTCACTCGGTGAAACACAGCGCAAGCGCTATTTCACACCGGTTTTCTGTGAGGCCGTGGTATCACTCCGGTCGAGCCGGAAAATACAGTTGAACGGCATAGAAGCGTTGATTATACTAGAGATAATTAGATAATGCACGATCAAAGCAAGCATTGGATTGAAAGTGCAAATTGCAACATAAAAGGAACGCATCTGGGCAATGTATCCTTTGATGTGCAGACTTTGTGGTACCAGGTCATGTAGACTGTGCACCGTTGTGGAAAATCTAGGAACCTGTGAAACTATCATTACGTGTGTAATCGCTCATGTAGGTGAATGCATTCCTCGGTGTTTTATCTCTACTGCATACATCTATTATTTCTTATACATATAATTCACGTGTCACGTTGGTGCTCACAATGAACTCCAAAACTATCTAACTATGATTTTTTTTTTTTCCTGAGATGGAATAGTTAAGATCACGCTTAGGTCAATAGGGTCCGAGCACAATTGAAAAGAAACGCAGATGAAATTGCGTGGGTCAGCTTGTAATGTTATAAAATTTAAGATAGTTTTTGGTTGGAAGCGCTAATCTCAAGAACTACTAATACTAATTGAAAAATTAATTTAGTATTGGATAGACCTTTTATCGAGGAAGTCTATATAAACTCCATAATATCACGCTAGCACCAATACGAGTAGAGCATCCATGAAAAATGTTACAAAATGGGGAAAATGTATGCCTTGAGACGCAAACTAAGTTACGCGAAGTACGAAATCGTGTTGTACGCTGAACTATAATACATTTTAAAATATAATAGTTACGTAACAAGTAAAAATTTAAGTTCCAAAAAGGTTTAAAGTCAAATACCTGATGATTTTCAACAAAAAAATTAACAAAAGCTTTTATAGAATTTGTAGCCAGTATCGGTATATTGCACAACGTACCTAAGTCCTTAACAATAGATTAAACACATTAGTTTTAATACTATGGATTAGTGGATATTAGTTACGGTATAACGTTTTGAACCGACTTCAAAAAAGGAGAAGTTCTCAATTCGATTGTATTTTTTTTATTGTTACAAAAACTAACTAGTGAGCATTGAACTATTATTAATACCTACGTTACGTTGTTTCTCTATGGTAGTTACACGGATAATGTTTGACAGAGTCGCGTCCCCTTTTGCCAAGATGCAAGTTTTTCACGACGATTCCTTTCTACAATTGCTATCGCCTCTGATTTCTTGTATTATTGGCTAATATTTGGTTTTGATTAACTTGACGTGACTTAGCGTTGAGATGACGTAATTTCAATACATTTGCTATTTTTCTAATAACGTTTAGGTACGTTTGTAGAATGTCAACTTGACCAGAGAGACTAGGGTCAGAACGTTACACATCTTAAAAATGTTTTAATGTTATGTTAATGTATTAATCATGACTGTTTGGTAGAAAAAAAAAATCTAAATCACAACATATCTGTATTTGACTTAAGAACTTGTGACAGTTCAGAAGGCCTAGTGTGAGTTAATTTCACTTCCACTAGATAGTCACGGTCGGAGGCCGCATTCAACGTTGCTATTGGCTCTCACCGAAATCTTCATCAATTGCAAATAACTCTCAGTAAAATACAGCTACACTATGCGGCGGTTTTTAAAGGCGAGATAATCGCGGCGATATTATCGTCGTGGCATGTGTTTCTATACACTTTACGAATTGCGACGATATCCTGAAGGAATACTTAATGGTTTGTAGAGACGACCGGCGACAGAAACGCAGATCCGTCGCGTTTCTCTCGCCCATCCTAACTGTTCGCCCTGTTCGGTCATTCTCGCTCGAATCGCCGAACAGTTCGGACGTAACTAGAACGTTTTTACATTGCCTGTTTAGTTATGAAAGTGTTCATTGATTATTCAGGCATCTTATTTGCGAAAATGAACAACCTTCAAAATAATGAACATTATTACGTCAGTGACATGAGCTTCCTTCTCCTTTCTGGCTTGAAAAATGAAAAAAAAAGTGATTTATACAAAAATAAATTTTACGGTTAAGTTATTGAAGTGAAACGTGATACTTTGAAATATTACCTATAATTAGAAAAATCTTCCAAAAATGAATTACATATTTGGATGAAATTGTTACTCTTTTCGACCAATAAATAAGCTATAGAACCCCGTGTACCACAGTGTAAAATACGTGACTTTGTTATTATAACTGAAATGACAATTAAAGTCTGTCCACAATGAACAAAAAGATGTCCACAATTAACAAAACAATGATGTATTAATGTCGTACAGTCCACCAAATAAAAAGTATTTCCTTTTTTAGTTTATTAAAAAATAGTTACAAAAAGCTACTGGTTTCTAAACTGCTAATACGAACAAAAAAAATGTGAAAAAGGTTCTTGAACGTTTAGTTGTTAAACCGACTGTAAAGCTTGCGGTGTAATGTGTTTATAGATATGTTTTTTTCATAGTTTCCAGTTTAATCAAGTGTAAAGTTCGCATGCATTGTATCCTTTGCGGTTTCGTGAGTCCTTTATTATCTGTCTCGTGGCTGATGTTTACACTTTTAGTTCATTCATGTATTGTTATATATTACGTACATATATATAATAATAAATACAGTAAAATGATAATGCTAATAACTTTCTCCTTGGTTGTCCCTCCCATACATCGGAGTTTGTTGGTTCATCATTTTTTGTGTATTCTGTTCTTCTTTGGAATGAGCTTCCCCTCGATATCAGGATGGCCATCAACGCTTTTTCATTTAAGTCAAAGGTAAAGCAGTATCTATTAAAACAGTTGACAGAATCAACCAATACATGAATGTCATATTATTTTAGTTGTGGTATTTAGCTGACCCGGCGAACTTCGTACCGCCATATTTACGTTTCTGTCTCAGCTTCCCTTAAGCAAAGTACAGTCGCGGACAAAAAAAAAGATTTTTCCCGTTCTTTGAATTTTTTTGTACACAAACCTTGTCCTAATTATTTAATTTGGTGCAGCCGATCGGGATTATGCGCGTACATACCTACATTTCGGAGATTCATTTTTATATATTATGTAGATTTATATATATGTATTTAAGCATATGTATGTACTTATGTATTATATGTATAGGTCTTAGAGTACTTAAATATTTCAGAAGTAACTTCAGCCAAAATACATCCACTTCTTATTTTCTCTGCATTACCCAAAGGTCGACTGGTAGAGAATGCCAAGGTCCGCCTACGCACCTAAAGTGGATGATGTATAATAAATATATAATGACGGACGGAGGCTTTCATTATCATATTTGGATTGTTGGTCCAGTGGTCCCTAACTGTTAAGTCAACTGTCGTGGATTTCCACCCATATTTGGTACTAAATGATCATATTCATCAATGATCATTTGTTCTGGGTCTCAGTGCAGTCTTGTATTCATAGTTCAGACTCTACCTAGCTTGAGATCAGACGGCCGTATGTGACATGTGTACCTAAGGTGAGATGAGGTCATTATTGATATTCATTTCAGCAAAGCGGATCCAATAAAACATTTACAATTCACAAAGTTCACAGCTGGCTAACGCATTGAAATTAGATATATATTACAAATTGTAATGTGTCCTGGACGTTCACCGCGAATATTCCAGAGTCAATGGCAAACAATTTAAAACAGCTTAAGCATGGTAACTATTTAAGAAATATTTTCTTATAAGCAGTGGACGCTTAGTAATTTTTTTTTCTCTTTTCAGCCAATAAGTCGAACCCAACCTAAATATGGGAAGGAAACCAAGTATGGGAAGAAGGCCATTAGGAAAAAAAAGGTTTCAAATGGACTAAAGATGGATGAGTCCAAATAGATGAAATCAAAATCGTACAAGCCTAAAAAGAAAGGACAACTATAAGTGCAGGACATCACTCAAAGAAACTCTGTCCAACCTGTCTGATCTCCTATTGTCGAGCCATGGAATATTAAAGGATCTTGATGTTTTTTATGTATGCCAAAATGACTCTACTCTGCCTGATGCAAAACATTAGCAAAATGCAAGAGTGTTGGTCACCATACTCAATGCGAATGCAGAGAATGCAACAATGCAGTGTGATGATCAACACTATGGGGCGGTCTATTGAGATGATTCTGTACCATTGGGCCTCCGATTACGCACTCATTAACGAAACACGACAGCATGAATGCTGTCATTTTAAATTGGTCTTCTGTGAAAAATCTTACTAAGAATATATTACAGTACATTACAATATTACTCCGGATCAAAACAAGAAGCAAGTTGAATGAACTACGTTATGAATTGCTCTCTACTTGTGGGTAGATATGATAATTTGAATGTGAAGTATTATAATCAGCTCTGACAAAACTAAAAAATAAAACTATTAAAGATGTTCAGATATTCTATTTTAGCTTTTCTGGTAGGGCTGTGCTTTGAGGTTAGGGTTATATCAAACTAAATGCCAAAAAAAATTTTGCATAGTCATTTAAGTCGTGGAAGAACATCAGGCAGGCAGCCGGCCATGAAAGAAGCAGACCAAAAAATATTCCTAGTGAAATGAAAAAGTGTGTGAGAGGATGCCGAGTGATCAATGAGAATGGAAAAATAAGACATTGCATTGGCCCTAAATAAATATGAGAAAAGAGCATAAGCCGTTTCAAACATAATATATGTTTCCAGGGCATTGCAGAAAACTTGCTTTTCACCGACTGACTGAGATTAACAAAGCATCAACACTGCATTCCCAGCTTGTGAGGTGGGAGTGCGGCCTGAACAGCTATCGGATACATCGGTCCGACAATACTACAGGCGACAATTTGTTCTAAAATTTGATCGTGTGAGCCCTAAATTGGCGTGAAAATCGCACAGTGGAGAATGGTCATTTCTAAGTGATTTGAAAACTGTCGTAAGTGATAATAATGGAAGCTATTTATAACGTATCACTATAGATATATGCATGGAATAAAATAATGTAGACTATTTAAATATTGAATATTGTAATAAGCTTCGGGAAAAGCAACATTTTGAATTGTATGAGTTAAATTTGAATGTATGAAACTTTGATCAAAACGAGGCGGGGTCAACGTTCAATTATACCAATATAACAAAATAGATTTGAAATAAATTATTGAGTAAATATTTTTAAAGTTTTCTAATTTCAAATTCAAGCAACAAAAGTTCAGAACTTGAATAGACTTGAATAAATCAAGAGAATTCCTGGTTGTAAGGTGGTAAGGTCTCACGATATATCCTGGTACCCTTGATTTATTTATAATATTCTTTTAGATTTTCGAACATGAACTTGCTAGAACATCGAGCCACAGAAGTTGCCAGTCACAATTTATAAGAACCTAACCAGATAGGTAAGGTTCTGACAATAGAAACCTGGTAAAATCGAATGAACTCGTTCAATATCATAAGGAAACTTTTTTTTTATGGAATAGTGGGCAAACGAGCAGACGTATCATCTGATGGTAAGTGATTACCGCTGCCCATGGACACCCGCAACACCAGAGGCGTCACAAATGTTTTGCCGGCCTTTGGGGTATGGGGAGAGGGACGTGGGGAGGGGTTGGGGTATGGGCCTCCGGTATCCTCATTCACTCGGTAAAACACATCACAAGCGCTATTTCACACCTGTTTTCTGTGAGGCCATGGTATCCTTCCGTCCGAGCCGGTCCATTCATGCCGAAGCGTGGCTCTCCCACGATAATAACTTTAGCATAAGTAAAATAAACTTATGGCAATTTGTATGAAACAATTTTTTTCTTGTTTTTCAACAAGTAATTGAGCTAGTAAGGTTTTCACCGAATAACCGAGGAATTACTCCACTCTACTTCTGAGGGAGGTTTCTCAAAGGAACAGAATTCCAAAAAGTGACTTCCCACTTGTGACTTTTATGTGTCTATGGGCAACAATCCTTTCTGCTCGTTTTACAACTATACCATAAAAAATAAAAAGCTAATTAAAACCAATCACATTGTGATTTGAAATGAGAGCGATCGGCAGCCCTCCAACACGTCAATACCAAGTACTGAGCTGACACACTCGGCGCTTTTGTTCATAAATAGGTCGCAGCACACTTCTGCTTAGTGTGCCTGGAGTCTACGTAGCCGTGACGTCAGCAAGATGAATGCTTCTCTATGACGGTGGAATGATACAGAGTGGTTCACTCTCCAAGTAACTCGTGTAAACCCTTTAAAGTGAAGTTAGCTAGAGCTATTTCTACATATCTATGCTACATTATACAAGCTGTTGCCCACGGCTTTGTTCGCTTGTTTAATTCTTATTTCGTGTTTTAAACTTTAATAGTGACGAGTTTACATATAGAAAACTATAACAATAAATAATTAAATTAAGAGCGCCCGCAGAAAACAAACGATTTAATCGGCCGAAAGTTTGATCGGATTGGCTTTTGTCTTATTTGACAGCCGATACCGAATCGTTATAATGTGCGCACTCCCATACATCTTCATACTGATTAAGAAACCAACTAACTACCGTCTGATTAAAAAGTTTGAAGTCTGCGGGGACTCTTAGATATCTCCGAAAGAACACGTAATTTTAAACTCCATTATTGACCCACATATTTATCAAACATATTTAATTCTACCTGTATCCTAAAAATATGGCACTTACCCTCTATTTTAACGATTTTTTTTTATTTCCATAGACTATCGCATGATAGTGTAACAAGGGGCTATAATTGGAGTAAATACGCCAAAATCGGCGGATACACTCCGTCCTAAATAAATATAAATGCTACCTATGCCACGTTGTCGACGTGTGTAAGGCATTTGGGTGATGTCATTCCATTGCTTTTTTTAAATGTATTTATAGTTTATGCAGTATATCTTTGATTTTTATACTACAGTTAATGTCTCTGGCGTATAGATAAGTCGTTGATGCATACATAGAGAGTGCATTGCAATAAATCTCATGATTTTCATGTAATCAAAGGCCTTTTTACTTCCCACTCAAGTGCAAAGGAAAAAAAACAACCTCTGAACTTCGTCCCACTTTCATTAAATGCTAAAACTCTGTTTTATACACAGCCTGAGTGGTCTATTAGTAGCGTATGCGACAGCTGTGCTGAGATCTCGGGTTCGATCCTCGGCTCGACTTTATCATCTTTAAATATTTGTATAGTTCAGGTGTTTTCAAATTATAATAAAAAATTGACATGGACTTATGAATAATTATATTACTTTAAGCTAGTCACACTCGAGAAACGAAGGAATGTTATAGACTCCATATTTCTATACAAGCTTCTGACACACAAGGTAGATTGTCCACAACTCTTAAGCAAAATTAAATTCCAGGCTCCAGCTAGGTATCCTCGTTTTCCTATCACCCCCCTGCATCCCCCGCTTCGCAGAAGCATTCTCGGTACAAACTCCACCATCCCACGACTCTGTAAACTGCTCAATAGTTGCAGCGCCCTGGTCGATATACACACTGACTCGCTTTACAAATTCCGCAAAACCATAATGAAAGCCTTATAGGAGGAACTTTATTTGAGTGCCATCTGTTTTTGATAATACTTGTATTGTATTTCTAGCATAAAATTATGATAATATTGTTGTCTATTGTGCACGTGGTGCTTACCTATAAGTAATTGTAACACTATGCCCCTTCATATTTATTGTATTTTTTTTTTAACTTATAAACAGTGTATACAATTGTTGGTGAGCCTAGTAAATAAATAAATAAATAAATATATGTACCATTATTATACTAGCTGTTGCCCGCGACTCCGCTCGCGTGTATGTCGATTATCGCTGCAAATAGTAACCTATGTGTTATTCTAATGTATAAGCTATATTACTGTAAAGTTTCATCTAACTTCGTTCAGTAGTTTTTGCGTGAAAGATTAACAAACATCCATCCATACTTACAAACTTTCGCGTTTATAATATTAGTAGGATTTCTATTTAATATTCAACCTTCGAATTTAAGGTCTTATATTGTGAACTGTTCAAAACATCCTAAGTGAAATCTCAAATGGCTGCACTAAGCTGTCGAAGTAAACCCTCGATATTTAATTAAGCGTGAACCGGAGAGGTAGTCATGCAGAAGCATCTCAATAGGCCGCGATAGTGTGGGTCACCATGCCGCATTATTGCATTTTCGACTCCCGCAGTGAGTATGGTGACCACTACTCTTGGTGTCTGCCATGCTTTCGATCAGGCAGAACAGAGTCACTTTGGTAGGCTCATGTGTAAAAAAAACTAAAGACATCGAAGTTAACATCAAACTAAATAATAATTCTATTACAAGACTATTTGCGACCGAACTTTTGTTTTAAACCCCGGGTATCACGAATTAAAGACAGCAAAAACTCGACTTTTGAACCGAAATGTGCGACAAAAAAGTCGCATGTCCATGCAGATGGTTGCACGTGTAACATGCGATCGCCAAGTGCGTTGTCTTCTCACGTTTGCAAAGCAACGCAACAAAAAGTCGTACGTGATTTATCGACATGATGATCGACCCCTGTACTTCGAGAAACCACCCCCGTTTGGTGGAAGTGTAGCGAAGATGGGCATGGGCATGCTTGTTAAGGACAGCGTATTCGATGCGATTGAGGTGTAATCTAAGTAATGATGTCTTTCGTATTGCTTTAAGATTCAAACCTGATATAGAGATGGAAGACAAAGATATCTTAATATTAAATCTATAGAAATTCCAAAGTGTTTCATCAGGAACGTTAAAGGCTGCATGCTCAGTGGCTATTGGTATTCATATCAACCTAATCTTAATACAGATATTGGTTTTATCTAGTTGGGATAAAAAGTGTATTAGTAATACGTGACCCACGTGCAACATGTAGGAAAAAAAGTAAAAGTCGTCAAGGCGTGAGAAGTATTCTGTTCCCGTCTACCTTAGGTTGGTGTAGAAATGAGTACCTATGAGACAATAATGGCGCTAGTGTGGCCAAAGGTGTAGTGTAGCGAAATGAAGTTTGACAAAATAATGTACTCCATTAAATATCAAAGTAGTATAAATTAGTGATGAGCATGTTATTATCAATATACACAAAATTGACGTTTGCTATGTAATTTTTATTAATATATACATTATACATTTATAATTCTTTCCTTGTCTTGTCCTTGCCTTTCCTTTAACATACTATAGTACCTCATACATATCTTTACAATAAAACCTACATGGTTAGTCTTGTATGTGTATTCTTCAATTAAAAAAGCCATAAACACGGCATTATAAATAATTTTTATAATGTACTTACATACTCAAGTCACGACGGCATCGAACGCACCGACATCAACTCAACTACCTGTGATCCACCCTCGCGTTTTGTCGGATAAAAAAATAAATGTGCCATAATCATAATCGCATTGTCGCGCCTGACTCCGTGGGTCACCTTTCTTATCCATTACAATTTCACTTCTAACATCAACATACACAAGTCTCAAATTCCCTTGGCAACAAACTGTTGTTTTGTCAAAAAACGAGTAAAATTATGTAGTGTAAGAATCAGAACCGTTTGTATGATAAAGTAATAGTATTTGTTATAAATTGTAGAGGTTTTTGTTAAAGGACTTGGACGCGTAATTCTTAATGTTTTTTTTTCTTTTAATGTCATGGAATTCCGTGGGTCGTGGGAGAAGTTTGCGTATTTTGATCAATAGTGTTATTGAAATAATTGAATGGAAACATTGCTACATTAGATATCTACAATTAACATTGATACTATGGACTGAAAGAACTAAGGTGTGTCTGTTAAATGAGCAACAATTTTTCATTAAGATATATTTTATGGAGAGATGGCGCTAGTGTCGCGGTAAAAATCTGCTGGCTTCATCATTTTCGAAGGCGAAAAGCAAAGTAATTTGTCTAAATATTTTTATTCTAAAATGAATGCTAATTATTCTACTTACTATAAAATGATGATCCTTAAAAAACTTTTCATAAGCAAAAACAATAAACTTATACAATAACAAAACAATTTAAGTAATAGTTACCGTATTTACAATATATAGATTACAGTTGATTAATTCATTTCGGTGCCACGATTTTGCTCCAAAAAAAAGCCTTAATTAACAACGAGATGATTTCGAAGAAGTGCCGATACCCAACGCAGTTCAGGCATTTGCTATGAAATTGTTTGCCTGCAGTTGTCTGAATATCTACAATATAGTAACGTGTGGTTCAATAAACGATTATTATTACAAGTAAATACTCACCATTATTTAAATACATATGGATAATGGCGGCCGTCCAGTTCTTCAAATAAAATATAAATAGTATATTGAACTTTTGAACTCCTAATCCGCGATACATAAAAAGACCATTGAACTCCTTGAATTATTTAAACGTCCATGTTATATTTCTATCTTTATTCCTTCATAAAATTATTTATTGTTAGTCAATAAAAAATTAAATATTATTTTGACATTTGATGGATTCTCTAAAGTGGCGGGAATCGCAATGATCCGAATTTAAATTTTTTCGTCTGAATACTCACAGATACTTTTTAAAATTGGATTCTGTTTTGTTTTTGTCATTCTCAAAAGCATTTAAAGCAAAATAGGATTGAGCAGCAAGTAGGTTCATATGGTTAAATGTTAGTGGCTTAACAATTAAATCGGTATTTTTTTTGTGGTTTCACCGTTTCTGTAACTATTTTTATAATATGGTAAAATAATTACGATCATAAATAAGTTTTTTTGGGATCCATCCTAGCAGATGCTGATCATTTTAAGGTCTTTTAAAAAGTTAATTATAAATACGTAAATATAAAAAAAATACACATTGAATTTAATTACATATTATAACAAATCGATGATAGTGTAACTGCTGCAGTGTGCTGCTTTAATGTGCGAACCTGGGGAGGGGGATTCAAAGGGAGGCAAATCACTCTTTGCCGCTTGAGTTGCAGGTGTCCAAATACCATAAAACACGTCATGATCCTATCTAAGATCACGAAATATACATTTTTTATGCTATAATAAACTATTTGAATCTATTGTAACGGGATTTAATATCAATGTCAGATGTTACACAGATAAGTTGAAAATTCTGTCACTTTTTATAATAAATGACGTCTTTGTCGTCTGTTTAGACGCCCACGCAATGCAATTTAAACATCGCATTTTGCACAATTTCAAATGGTAAAAAAGGGAAATAAGGAGTGCATGCAAAGTTGTATTAAATTAAAATTTCTTCAATGTTCTGTCTATTATTTTTAATTATGCTATTATTGTTAACTATTTTCAATTAAAATTAAACTGGATGCTATAATGCCTGTACCCTACATCCGTCCACACGTCCTCTTATGTAACCACAAGAAACACAATTTGAAAAAGTTCTATAAAACTTTACTACCATTGTATTAGTAGAGCCACGAGGCCAAAATGTGATAGCCATAAAAAATAAAAAAACTAACGATAATGTCTACCTGCTTTGTTCAAATAGTGTTATGAATTCGGAATAATGCCGCTATGTTGCAACGACCCGTGCTTAGTTAGCGATTCAAAATTTAAAAAAAGACACTACCTGTAACTTAGAAACAACAATTCCGCAATACATATCAAACCAGATTTGAACTTCTCTTACACATAATAAAGTTGTTTTTAACATATCAAAGAATTCTTTAATGCATTTATTCGAATTTTAAAAAGGATAAACGTCTCGAATGCAATTGTAAATTTTCGGTAGAACACATTTAACTTTTTTATTATAACCTTTAACCCGAACCATTAAGGCTGTTTTTTGTCTGGCAAGAGTAATCATAAACTTTGTCAGACAGTGCGTTGATGTAAACCGCTTAAGATTGTAACCCAATATTGTGCACACGACTCTTATAAAAACTCAACAAAAAGCAAAGGATTTCGATAAAAACATTATCGAAATTATATACTTAGTTTCTCACAATTTTTTGCTATGAGATGTGTGAAATGCCAACTGCCTTATCATATGGTGCGTCTACGAATTCTTAGGAATAAATTCAGGTATTTTAGACAAGCCCTTCTGATAATGCCTACATTAATTTTGATCATTCTAGATTTTTATGGTTTCTATTTTTACTATTATGCACTCACTGTGGTTTTGGTCTTTGGCAACGCATTTTGTTTTAAAAGATTATTTCAATACAATTTCATAAAATTACAAACCTCAATTCAATCAAACGCTATGTTCAACGAAATTTAAAATTCTCACAACACCAAGCATTAAATATACTTTTTTTTCAATTCCAAATTCAAAATCTTCAATAGAAGCCTCGGAAAAAAGTTAAAAGCATGGCTGCACTGACACGGACTACGTGTATAAAAAATATGATTAATGACATTGGAAATTAAATAATTTGAACGCAGGTACATCGTATCGTACCTACTGGCAATTTTTTAACCATTGTCCATATGCGAAAACATCAACCCTGACCATTATTTGTTTTTTATCTGTATTTTATTTCGAAAAATTGTGGCGGGACTAAGATAGGAGTTCTAAGTTTGAATTTGATTTGTATTATGGATAAAATATAGGATGATGTCTGTTTTTTTTTTTTTTTTAATAATTTGGTACTTTCTTTTGTTTTCCATCAAGCATCAACATAAACCCTATAATCGACTTCCTAATGTAATCAGAATAAACCAGACCACATAAATCTTTAATTAAGTAAAATATGATAAAATTGTATTACGACATCTAAAACTGAAAATCTAAGTTTTGCTATTATTTTTTCATTAATTTTATTTTTAAAACCTATCATTGAAAAACACGAATTGAGGACAACAGTTATAATGACGTCAGAAGCAATAATTTTAGGTAAATTTTAAAATCAGGAAGGAATCAGTTTTACAAGGAACAAATTATCCTTATACCTACATATTAAAATTAAATTAGTTTGTTTAGAACCGCAAATCTTAGTCATTTATCGTCGTTAATGTTAAAGACTAATTTTATAGTTTTTAAGTACAATTAAGTTTGTTTTCTGTTTACAATTATTATTTGTTATTTATATTTTGCAATTCTAATAGTGTGTTTGTAGTTGTTTTTTTAGTGTTGTTATTAGTATAGATGTAAGCGATTTGGTGTAAACTTAAATTTTAATTATATATTTTTTTAATTTCGTTTAAATTTAATTAAATAAATTGTATTGAGTTGAACGGCTTTTATTTTCTGGGTTCCATCCATCCATGGCAGGCGTTAGCCATTAAACGTCACTTAACATCAGATGGTGTCTTTACCTTCTTTTTACACAAAAATGAATGTCTTTTTCTTTCGCCCGGGGAAAAAAATGAAAAAAGTATGAAAAAGTTGCTTACTTTAATAAATTAATATTTCGGACATCTAACACACAACGCCATCTAGTCCCAAGCTAAGCAAAGCTTGTGTTGTGGGTACTAGACAACTGATATTAATACAAAAATGCTGACAAAGTAAAGAAAAGCAAGTTTTAAACAGATTTCAAGACGAACAAATTATAAACTTAATTAACAATCCGTGAATAAAGGCAACCGAAAATTTAAAAAAAACTCAACAAAATCGTACAGAATGCGGATCCCAAAACCGTTCACATTTTGCAATTTCGCAATCAGTTTTTTTTTTTGCGTAAAAGAACCTGGTTGCAATGTGTATTAATAACTGGCAATCTTCTTTAATTGCAATAATTGATATGGCAATACGGTATCACGAACGTTTTTTTTATATTTTATAATAGGAGGCACACGAAGGGGTCACCTGTTCTTACGTGACTGCCATACCGGACACCAGTAGCTCCTCCCTTAGATTGACACTGCCTAGAATTGGGGGAGGGAGGGGGGAGAAACCTCTGGTAAGCTTCACTAAATCGGTGACAAGCAGGGAAAGAATTGCTTAGCACCAGTTTCCAGTGAGGTCGTGGTAGCACTGCGGTCGGTCCATACATACATGAAACGGGAACAAAGAACACCTAGACTCAGAACAACGATTTGTGGATCACACAAAGTGTTGTCCTGTGCGGGGTTTGAATTTAAACCCACAAATCTCAGAGACCGATAGAAAACGGGACGGCGACCGCTTAAAGCACCAATGATGTAGTGCGTGGCACTAAGATGAAGTATGATGTAGTGGCTTAAGCAGTCAATTAAATATTAATAAGGAACTAGAAGACACACGACGTAATTATACATACATAATGACATTTGAACTGTTAAATTAGTATACCAATAGAACACTTTTTTATGGAATAAGGAGCAAACGAGCTGACGTATCGCCTGATGGTAAGCGATTAACGCCGCCCATGCACACTACCCTTCTAAGAACACTTCCCTTTTAAATAAACAAGCGACTAAAATTAAGCCCATCTTATTGTTTAGTAGTAGTAGGTACCTACTTCGGCATGAGATTCCTTTGTTATAAAAAAAAACCGGCCAAGTGCGAGTCGGACTCGCACACCGAGGGTTCCGTAAAAAACTGTAGGTATATTATATGATGTAACTAAAAATTTATGCTGTTAGCAATTTTTTCTTTGTCTGTGTTATAAGTCGCACAGTAAAACTGCCTTATTCTGAACCTTGTCGTTTTCTTACAAAAAGAAGTATCCGTCTATATAAATGATCTTCGTTAGTAGCGACCCGACCCGGTGTCGCCCAGAAGTCTTTAAAATTCTCGAATTTTTTCACAATAATATGCATGTATATCACATACAAACTTTCCACCTGAATCACTCAATCGAGTGCTGAAAACTGAATTATTCATTGAGTAGTTTAAAAGATCTAAGCGGACAGAGAGCGGAAACGACTTCACTTTACACTATGTAATGATAAGCGCTCTGAACCACCTAAATAGGTTCGAAGTCTAGATAATTTAAAATGTAACTAAACCTTAAATTAGTCAATCAATAAAAAGTATATTTATGAGTTATGTACACCTCTTCAAAGTTCAAGTATATTCTTATTTACACGGGCATTAATTATATAGGTACATTTTTTTGTAAGATCTGTCGAAGGTCGTTCCATTTTTCAACCCAAGATAAGTACGAAATTGATTATATTCATTAAAAAATCAACAATTTAAGAAATAATGAAGACCTATTTCGACTTTAGCTCAAGTGTATTTTAAATATAGAATATCTGCCAAAGGAAAAAAGTTACTCTATATAAGTTTAAAGTAAAACTTAACCAATCATATTTTAATGTATTTATTTATATATTTTACTAGCCTACCCGTGCCCACTTGGTTGGGCGTTAACCGCCCGCTTTTCTTCGAGTTGATATATTAGTATAGATTTAGTTTTAGGTCGAGAAAAACTTATTTTGAGAGTTATTACGCCATAAAACGAAAGTTCCACGTAATAAAAACTTAAGGAAACACTTGGCTTCGTAAGCACCATAGCCAATATCAGGTTAGCAAGAAGTAAGGGCTAAAGTAACCCGATACTACATATGGCACGCTCCGCACTTCCGAACATTAAGAAAAAAAAGGTTGAATTTTAACGCGACAGCAAAAAATAATACAAGTTGCGTATGGCACGGGTTACTAGGCCTAAGGATCCGCATACGAATATTTGTTTGACTGCCTTTTGAATCATTCATTTAAAATTAAAATATCACTGGCTCCGACTCGCGTAGACCACGATGAATTTATTATTACTATCTTTGATCCCTAATTTTTACCTATTCCAACCAAATAAATGAATAATTTTCCAAATCACTTGTAACTAGTGTACTTTTTAGGTAGCCTGTAACGTACAGAAAAATGCAATAGAATTAAGAACCTCAATTAGTTTGTTTTGTACATTTAGGAATACGTCAAAGTGAATTTACTCGGCCTGATACATGAGCAGAATTCAAGAGTACCTAGTGGTCACCATACTGAAGTAGACAATGCAAAAATGCAGCATGGTGCCCCACACTATAGCGGCTTATTGAGATGCTTCTGCTCATTGGGCCTCCGGTCTCGCACTCAGCAAAGATAGAAGCACGACAAGCACAGCAGCTTTTATCAAGCGAGAAACGACCCGTCGTATCTTCACCACTACCGAGTATGAAGTCATGACCAATTCAAATATAAAATTTGTACAAATTTTGGCATTGCATAATTCCCTCAAAATAATGCGACGACGCTAACCAGAAGTTATTTGCAAACGTTTATGTGAAGGTTACGGCAACCCACAGGCCATATCGAATTATTTATCAATCTTCCATTAAAGCGTTATATTTTTTTTGCCTAGTTAGCAAATATGCTAATTTCTTTAATATGCATCATACGTATAAATGGCATAAGTCTGATTTATGTAATTACTGCAATTTTGTTTTATTACTCCTAATTTAAGTATAATAAATATCTTGTGTTGGTCATTGACAATTATCATGGCGGAAATTCTACAGTTTTTGCAACATTTATGTACATTCGTATACGTAATCCTATACGCATAAATACCTATGAATAATAATAATTGTTTCACTACGGCATGTACAAAAGGGTCATGCCTTTTTTCAGTCATGAAACCCCCAACAAATTGCATTAAAAAAAAAACTATTTGTTCTATTATTATATCGAATTATATCATAAATCGATATCGATCATCGATTTTATGTAAGTTAAGTGGCAACATTGAATCTATCTAAATATAGTCCGTAATATCGGGTACAGTTGTCGCTAGTGTCATTTTAGAACTTATCCGGTGCATAATAGGTGATATTTTTTGTATTTATGATATACTGCACTTGTTAGTGTACGAACAAACCTTTCTGGTTTTTGTTACACTAATTAGTTTGGATTAGAAAATGTAAACTTTGTGATTAATTAAATAAATAAAAAAATAAAAAAATGTGTGATAAAACTGGCACGTAAAAAATAAAAATATAGATGATACAAAATAAAATAGCTTGTTCAGAGTTACTTCGACAGTTTCGTAGCTATCAGCCACAGAGATCAAGCTATATTTCAAGGACTGTAGGGTAAATCTACATAAATAAAAATAAATTGTCGAAATGTATGTGCGCGCATAACTTCCGATCGCATGAACCAAATTGGATAATTCTTTTCTTAAGTGTTTATTACTGTCAGGACATGGTTTGTATAGAAGTAAATTATACGGAAACCAGAAGGGTTATATTTTCTTTGTCCACGACTGAACACTACCCGTGGAAATCTGAGGCGTACATAAATACTAAAACAAGTTTTACGGAAACATAGGTAATGATGCGAAACGAAGTTCGCAGGGTCAGCTAGTTTATTCTAGGAATCACGTGTTTGATATCTGAGTGTAATTCAACTATAATATGTATGTATGTAGAAATAATTTGAGATGTTTATCACCAGTCTGAAAACTGACTTCTGACTGAGTTTAGGGTCAGAAGTTGCTGTGTTAGATATGTCAAATTATTATTACTTTACTCTCTAATTTCAAATGGTCTCCTTCTTCTCAAAATACATTCCAAACAAGCTAAAGGAACTCTAAAACAAATAGTGGTAAGCGACCGACTGCATGCGCAAGCGCATATGCGGAACATTTGTGCGCAAGACCACTCCGTACCTCATGATACATCTGCCGGCGCAAAAAATATTCGCTGTCCTATTAAATTCATAATTTACTGTGTTTGACATGATCCGTCATTGAACAACTTGATTTAATGTGTAGTTTTGCAAACGTTCTAGTTGATTTTTGAATCGATTTCAAAAAAGGAACGAGTTTTGAATACGACTGTTTTTTAACTTTTATTTATCACTCTTTCCAACTCACTAATGATTGGATAATTCGATTAAAAATTTTTTTTTATTAAACATGCAGTTTGGTTAAATTCAATATTTTCTTAATATTTAGTATATTTTTTTTTATATTAATAATTTTTAGTAACTAAGCGCATTTTTTAAAAACTATAACAAAATCATATATACACATATAATATAAAGCTAGCAACACACTTGTTTAGCCTCTGGTGTTTCGTGTGGGTGTCCATGGGCCGCGGTAATCGCTTACCATCAGGCGATACGTCTGCTCGTTTGCTCCCTATTCCATCAAAAAAAATCCTTAAGACATAAAAAATGGTAATAAATATGCCACAACATACAGCTATGACAAAAGTTGATCAAAAATATATTAAAATTAACAGTCAAAAAATTATGATAACATCTCATGTTATCTCGGTCAACAGTGCCTGTAAGACACAAAACACATATCAAATACAACATTACAAAGTCATTTAAATAATTTAGAGAAAGAAATTAGCAAATATATTAAATGTCTCCGCATGAAGACGGCTCGTGTGCCCCCGTGACCCCACCAACAGTGAATTATAGGGAAAAGTACTGTTAAAAGTATTTATATTAGAAATGGAAGCATATAAACGATATAAATCTTACCGAGTTGCTTAATTAAAATCATTTAATCTGCAATCGGAATATATAATGGCATGATCTGACCAATAAAGCACAGTAATATGTAAAAACATACGGTCGGTTATTGTGGGCGCGAACGACTATCTACTTAATCTGGTTGGGACTTTCTAACAAATCTTATGCGAATTTCTGTTCCCGGCTTTGTAAGTTATTTTGTTCCCGTATTTATGTTGTAATAATCTGTACTGTGAGCAATTTATGTGTAAAATATCGTACTATTTAGGTCACTCCGGTTAGTGTGATTACTTTAGTCTCTTCATCTTTTTTTTATTAACAATGAATTTTATCACTCACGAAAGCTAACCTACAAAATTTCAATACAAAGCATCTCATATAAGTTATAAAGTAACCATTTTGTATCAAATCAAAAGAAAATATCCTATAAAAACACTAGACATATCAATAACCGCACGATGACGTTTTTGGGAAAAAGAAACGTGTGTTGAATTCATGCATCATCCATTTTATGGCTTAATTACGAGGATCACAGTTTCATAAATCTAAGTTAAGAAGCATCGAGTACGAGAACACAAGACCAATACTAATAAACTAAATAACTTACTAAATTTAAAAACAAGGCAATTCATAATCAGGTTAATCGTATTTATAACTTTCATGAATATTTCAGAACGGCGAAGAAATTTTAAAAGGTAAAATAACCTTATAGTAAGATCTTAACTTACTGTAATTGCCATTGCCAATTACTGTGGAAATGTATTCTTTGAGTTTCACTTTGAGTAATGTCAATGCCTTTTTTAGAGCATACAATTGTAAAATAGACGATTTGAAAGGCTAATATAGTCTCCATCTGTTTTCTTTTCTGTTAAGTTCATTGTCATCGAAATATACATAAATTACGACGTGGTCATTGCATTTGTATTCCGAAGAGACAATAAAATATTTATTTCTTCTTTAGAGATATGCCTGAATACTTGTAATTCTGATGAGTATTGTTCTTTACCAATATTCTGTAGACTCAGTGCCTATGGGGTACTGTATTTACTCGGTTTTGTTTTACTAAAACATCACAGTATGCCATGCTGTATATTTATAGCAAGAAAAATTAAACAATAGAACGTTACATTAGTCATCGGCAGTTGTATTGGGTTTTGTATATTTTATTTGTATAATTTAATACAGTCATAGATTTTTATGTAAAAATGTTAAAAATGAGACATTTTAGACTTTTGCTATTTAACTACCCAATGAAACATTATAAAATTATTTCACTTAACAACACTCACAGAATCTATTTGACTAATTCTAAATGACAGTATTAAAAATATCTTCTTTTATTGACGAAGAGGTTTTCAGGTTATAACAGGGTGTTCAATCTAGAACATGATTGCAGCACCTGCAACATCAAATCTATGTCGCACGCAGTGCTTGCATCGCACTCTGTCAACTGTTAGGCATGACCGACATTAAGGCAGCTGCATCGACACAACACACGGATGACACACAAGTAAATAGCCATACATGTGTACTTAGAGTAAGATTAGTATATAAGCTATTAATTATGTAAATAAAATCAGTCATTTTGTCTAATCCGACTTTGACTCATTACCTTGCCCCCACCTCTCACTGTGGCCAAGACACCCTTAGCCGTCAGTAGATCGGTCTTGTGAGCCTGCTCGCCCGGCAGTGAGAAAACCGTCTCCTAAACCCAGCTCCCTTCTCGTCTCCGTCTGTTGCCTTAGGTCTCACGGTAACAGACTTCCCGCACTATCTATATATGTATATTAGGTCTTTACCTGTGTAATTGCCGTTCTTCAGTACTGGTCATTTCAAATAAAAAAAAGTTTGTAATGGCTCTGTATTCTAAATTCAAATTCATTTTGTTTTAAAACCATGACATTCTATTTACAAACTCAGTCTTTTGTTTTTTGATTAGCGTTGTATTTTCATTACATTTGAACATTTTTCGTCAAAATGGAGACTTTAAAAATTCGTGTAATTATGGAATATGAGTTCCGTCGTGGCACCAACGCGACACAAACGGCACGTAACATCAAAAACGTTTACGGAGAGAACTGTACAAACGAACGCATAACCCGTTATTGGTTTTCCCGGTTCCGTTCTGAAAATTTTGACTTGAAAAATGAAGCTCGTAGTCGTCCGGAGACTTTGGTTAACAATAATGAATTAAAGGTGATTGTGGAAGCTGACGAAACTCAATCTACAGCTGAGCTAGCAGCAGCTTTTAATGTAAGCATCAAAACAATATTGATCCATTTGCGACAAATTGGCAAGGTAAAAAAGCTTGATAGATGGGTGCCCCACGACCTTAACGATCGCTAGCGCAACGTACGCGTCGAGACCTGCCTTGCGCTGCTCAACAGGCAAAGAAATGAAGGAATTTTGAAACGAATTGTTACGTGCGACGAAAAATGGATTCTGTTCGACAATCGAAAGCGGTCAGCAAGTTGGTTAGACCCTGGTTCAGCACCAAAGCAATGCCCTAAATCAAAAATGACCCCTAAAAAGGTGATGGTCACTGTTTGGTGGTCTAGTGCGGGTGTGATTCACCACAGCTTTTTACAAAACGGCATGAGCATTAATGCAGATGTGTACTGTGAAGAACTGGAGAAAATGATGGAGAAGCTTGTACATCTGCAACCAGCTTTGGTCAATCGGTCGTCCCCACTGCTCCTTCACGACATCGCGCGAACTCCATACTGCGTAACAGACAGTCTCCAAGCTGCAAGAGCTGGGGTTGGAAGCTCTCCCTCATCCGCCATACTCACCAGACCTTGCACCTACCGACTATTACTTTTTCCAAAATTTAGACAACTTTTTAGTGGGTAAAAAATTCAATTCGCGAGAGGCAGTACAAAATGCCTTTGAAGAGTTTGTTGCCTCCCGTCCAGCTGATTTTTACAAAAAGGGCATCAATAAACTGCCAATGCGTTGGCAAAGATGCGTTGATTGCATGGGTGATTACTTCGAATAACAGAAATAAAAAAGTTTGAAAAAATAAGTACTTTCACTTATTGCATACAAAACGGCAATTTCATAGGTAAAGACCCTATAACTAAGGTATACCCTTACCGCAGCGTCCATATATTGGTAGGAGTAGGTAATATAGGGAGTTAGGGATTTAGGTAATTAGGCGCAGGTTACGTGCGAGTATTGAACGGTTCACTACGGTGCCCGTTCGATACACGTACTGAAGTTGTATTTAGGCTAGGATAGGCTTTCGGTGTAACACGTACGAGTGCTGATTGGTGTTCCACGGAACCCGGACCGCACCCGTACCCGTTATAATTTGTTTTTATGTATGCATAAATAATCAGAGTATAAAATATAATTTAATCAGAGCCCATACAGTTGGTAGATGATACAATTCAATACAAGTGCATCCGAGTGAAACTAATGTCTTTTGAAGTGTCCACAAACACGATATAATTTATACAACTACTTATTTTAAAGAGAAATTATCCCTTGAAAGGTTTTATTTAATTGATTTAACATCCACTGGAGTTTAAGAGACGGGATCATCTCAAGGATTTTTCAATAGGCATTCATTCTAAAGTTTGTGTAACTCTTATTTGTTTTAACTATTTTACAGAAGATGAGCATGAACACGTATTAGGGTTTAGTTTTAAGTATTATCCACGGTTTGTAAAACAGAGTGTTAGTTTTACTCTGTAGTTTACTTTCTACATTTATATACAACTAGTTGTTGCCCACGGCTCCGCCTGCGTATATGTCGGTTATCGCGGCAAATAGTAGCCTATGTGTTATTCTGATGTATAAGCTATATTACTGTAAAGTTTGATCCAAATACGTTCAGTAGTTTTTGCGTGAAAGAGTAACAAACATCCATCCATCCATCCATCCATACTTACAAACTTTCGCGTTTATATTATTAGTATAGATATAAATTTTACATGATGCTAGCTTTAGTTCGCTCCGTTTACGTGTACCTATATCGGTTATTGCGGTAAAGAATTTCTGTATATTAGGTAGCTCAGTAGCGAATGATGTTGTGAATAACATATTCAAAAGAAAAACAACATAAAATTCTAAAAATAGAAAAATAGTTTAAGCGCCATCTACCATATATAATCGTAATTCTAAGCATGACATGAACCTGGCCAGCTGTCAACTGTCAACGCCACCTACAATAGTACTATAAAAACCTTTCGGACAAGTAATTAACTATTATGAACTATCAAATGAAACGTAATAAAATACAGTTACTTTTAAACGACGATTATATTTTCTTTTAAAATTCTCCTCTTAATTTATGTCTATTAAATACCACATGCCAACTGCTAAAGTAGAAGACACGTGGTATTTTTTTTAAATACAGAATACAAGCCAGAAGATAGAATACAGTTTGTACTACGACGAATCTTAATATGTCTCATCCTTTTCAAGTTATGATCCAAAACACTTGTGTAATTTATTTACTTAATTTATTACTTTCACCCAAAGGGGAGGCATTTTGTATTAAAATTTGAATGTTCTAATGAGAAATAGGTATATATTTTCATATTAACAAATGATTTTACAAATCGGTTTTCGAATGGCGAAGGTTTGACGTACTTAACAAACATAAAGAAAAACATTGAGAATTGACGTCCTTTTTTTAGTATGAAGTCGGTTAAATACAGATTGAATCGTCATACTCCACCTATCGCATTTTATCTATAACCAAGTTTAAAACTTAGTACTAACCAACAGTCTACATGAATAGGAAATTCCACAAAGAAACGGCGCGTGCGCGTCCAAAATATACTCCCGTAAAACACACTCATGCGACACGTTGATACGCCGCGCCGGTATAATTATACTTGCTACTAGCAAGAGTTTCCGTCACCAAATCGTATCAACGAATCACCATATAAATGTAAAATGTACGTAATGTCCCCGATCACATTCGAAAGCACAAATCCAACCGGAATTTTAAAGAATCTAACTTATTTACGCAATTAGAAAAATTTTAGTTTTAATTTGACTGCACGGTCGCCCCGAAGTATTCCTCGTCTTTGCGATGTTATTGCCCCGGGTAGTTAGTCGGCTCTAACGATACCTACTACGGGATGAATCTTTATTTTTTGACAGTCTATTTTCTTAATCTGTCACCACACCAAAATAGTTTTAAGCAAAGTTTGTGTTAATAAATTATGTATTAATATATAGCTAGTTATAGTCATGTGGTTTATCGTTTTCGCCTCGGGCTTTTGTGATTAAGCGAAATCGTTCGTCCCATTTCTGCATAAGTTAATGAAATAATTACTTTATTTGGTAGTTCTACATATAAATATAGCAATTATTATTTTGTAACAAGTAAAACACAGTTGATTGGAAGAATAATTTCGGATTAAATTGTTGTTATTAAGACTTTTAATCTTGAGAGTGTGTTTTGGTTAAAAGCTCTGCTTGCATAAACAATAATCTGTACGTGCAATTAATTGACTATGGCCTAGTGGTTTAAGAGGTCGCCACGCCGCTATCTACTTCGCCCAGTGTTGTGGGTTCAAATCTCACATGGGCAGCACTTTGTGTGATCCATGGATTGTTGTTCTGAGTATGGGTGTTCTTTGTAACCGTTTCATGTATGTTTGCAAAGTCCCCCGTAACACAGAATTTATTTCTAGAACGGAAGAGGTCTTTAAAAAAAAAGAAAACATTATTGTCTCTATTCCTTGGTGACACTATTTTTTGGCTGAAATGTACAGGTTGTACATTTTTCTGTACGGGAATTACTTCTTTTTTTTTTATGCTTGGCCCTGCTTAAATGACTCTACTCTGCCTGATGAAAAGCATAAGCAGAATTCAAGAGTGGTGGTCACCATACTCATTGCTCGTGCAGACAATGCAACAAAGCAGCATGGTGACCCATGGTGGCGGGCTAGTGATGCTTCTGTATCATTGGGCCTCCGGTCTCGCACTCACCAACGAAACCCGACAACACGAACGCTGTAATTTTACGTTGATTTTCTGTGCGAGGGTAGTACCGCGGTCGAGCCGGCCCGTTCGTGCTGAAATCAGCGGGGCTCTACTACCTTTATATATAATATCGTGCCAGTATTTAACACGTAAAAGCCTATCAAACAAGGATACTCAATTTGGCATATTTAATACTACACTACTAGCTATTTTCCGCGGATTAACTGACGTTAATGTTGTTTTTTTTCCAACAACTTTACGGATAAATAGCTTAATTGTTACTTGAGATCATAATCTATCTCTTTGCCAATTTGCATTTACATTTCTGCAGCGATTCTGCCGTGTTTGAATGACAAACAGCCATCAAATCTTTCGTATTTCTAATGGTATCAACTTTTAGTAACTCCAACAGTTGTTTCATTTAGGCAAGTGGTTTAGCTATTAAGAATACCTACCTAAGTAGACATAAAACCCAATTCCGTAAAGAATTATTAACCTATATATGAAAATAAAACATTTTTCGGGGCATAGACAATTAACAATATTCTGGATCATATTATAAATTCGGATGCCAAAATATTATATATTCTTAATTGCACTAAACAATAAATATAGTGTAATTTAAAACTAGAATAACCATAAACCAAGAACTGCTAGAATAAAACATCTGTTTGTGTCTATAACAAATTAAAAATAAAACAATTTTCGCTTCCGAATTAGCATTAGTAAAATATGCAGATCAGAAAACAGCCTTATCAAGGAACATTCACTCATTAACCGTAGATAAATTAGGCGTTAGACATATATTTCAGTTTAATTACAATGATCTATCGCTGCCATTTTGGAAGCATAAAACACCGAATTAAAAGCACTGATGAATATTCAAGAACGCATCTGTGACAGTTAGGTAACAACTCGACACAATACCAACTTAACTTTGTAGGATTATAGAATATTTTCTACTCGAAACTAAACCTTATGTCAAGGACGAAATAGTGAGAAACATTTTGAGAGCTGTAATTGTGAGGTCAATTGTGAGATGACCATTGACTGATGAGAGTTCTGAAAATGCCTCCAAATGGACATCGGCGGCCATTGAAGTGTTAAAAAAGAATAAATCACATGCGACTAGGTGATTAATTTATAGATCGACCAGTCCAACATACGCATTTGTTGGAGGAACTTTAACTAAATAGCATTAAGGGTCATAATTGCTTGTGGCATTGCCATGTAAGGGTCAGCTTGGACTGGTTTATATATTTTACGATTTAGTTTATAGACATGTTTTGGAGCCTATACAAGACAGTAAATGGGAAAGTTTGGTGAAAGGTCGTGGAGATATATGGTCTAATTTTGTGTAACATAATTTATTTGTATTTAATCAAATCGTGGGTTTTTTAATTACACAATGCTAAATAATAAACTTTGGGACTGGTTCTGTTTGTTAAAAAATTATATTAAATGATGTCAATGTCCGTCAAAAGCCTTAATATATTAATCAGAACGGAATCCAGGTAACTACTTAGATTTAAAACTGACATTTATCTACTGAAAATGTTAATTACCCTAATTATAACTTAGTGATTAATTAACTAGATTTCCTTTAAACTTTCAAAACAAATTTCACAAGTTCACATTACTATATACCACAAAAGAACACTGCCACCTTCGCACGGAAGTATTTGAAATTCTAAAATTTACTTCCATTACAATATGCATGTATTACACACATGAATCTTCCTCTTGAATCACTCCATCTATTGCTGAAAACTGCATTAAAATCCGTTGAGTAGTTTAAAAGATCTAAGCAAACAGACATTGGAAGTGACTTCATTTTATACCTACTGTAAAGATAAGGCATAAGTTGTTTTGTCTGGACATCACTTAGGAGAGTATCCAAATAGACCGGGAGCTGGTGACAGGTGACGTTCCACGATTTTGTCGTGCATGCCTTTTCAAGGCTTGATAACTAACCCTAAAATATCAATGATAGTCGGGGTTTTAGCCCCCCCGCGCGTCCTCTTCATAAGGAAAAGCGCTTTTCTTTGTGTAGCGGATTTTCGTGTTTTTCCGTAATGTGATAAAATCGGACCTTCTTTTTTTGTTTATTTAAACAATTTTCATGAAGCTACATGCATGCCATTTCGCATTTCAGCTTACAATAGTATCTACTAACAAAATACAAAGCGGCATGCAGGAAGAAGTCACGGCATTTTTCAGTTTTTTTTCAATTTTTGTATGTTGGGCTGTAGCTTCATGCATGCCATTTACATTCATGACTTAAAATAATGTAAATTCACGAAATACAAAACGGCATGCAAAAACAAGTCACCTAAATTTGCACAGATTTTTTGCAACTTTTATTATTATTTATAATACGATGGGCTTATTCAACACGCATGCCATTTGAATTAGATAATTATTTTGTTATAAAATTAATATTCATTTTTATTAGGAGTAATTTGGAATCACGGAAAATCTGTGTTCCAATTCTACAGAGTTATACGGAAATTTACCACCGTTGGTCATACGAGGGGTGCATGCCAATTTTTCCAGAGTGTGTTTATTACAAAAACTTCCATTCTTTATATCGGCACGCAATTTCAAAACACGGAATTGCCCTTTAATTTTGTTCAGGTTTTCAGAATCCTATGATCATCTTGGGCCGCTGCGGAGTGCATGCCATCAATTATTACAGCTTTAATTTATTTAAACTTCCGTATATTACAATGGCATGCAGTATACTATCACGGAAAAACACGAAAATCCGCTATACAAAGAAAAGCGCTTTTCCTTATGAAGAGGACGCGTGGGGGGGCTAAAACCCCGACTATCATTGATATTTTAGGGTTAGGTATCAAGCCTTAAAAAGGCATGCACGACAAAATCGTGGAACGTCACCTGTCACCAGCACCCGGTCTAAAAGATTTTGCCTGAAGTAACTGCATTTCACATGGCTCACCCAACACCACGTCGCAGACCGAGGTTACCATACGCAAAAGGCCGAATAGTCTGTCACCAAAAAGTATTTGTTAAAAAATAAAATACCATTAATTTGTACAAATAATAGGTACCTAATACGTAGCATTACAACACACATGGCTATCACGTGTCATTAATCAGTAAAAACAAATCGCAGCTATAAGGCCTCATTACTGCACTATAAATTAAGTCCGGCCTAAAGCTACAAGCTCACAACAAATGGTAAGCTCGCGACGATATTAATTGTAATTGAGACCCGACTCGTAAGCGTCCGCGTGCACTGTGCGATAGATACGTCGCCAATGACGTGCCCAATGCTACATTGTCAGTTGTCACATCTCGTGACGTTAGCTGTCAACTGCTGATTTAAGACTAAAAATAAATGTTTTGTTTTAAAATATAGCAAATATTTAATAAACGATTCTTCATCTGTAATAATGTTCTCCTAGCCGATTACGGCCACGGCGGCCAGTCTCAACGGAGACCAGCCAACTACGCAGGAGAGATATTATAGTGTACAAGTGTGTGCGCAAACACAGGTGCTCTCTTTGTGCCCTCTCTCTCAGAATCCGATGGGACGGTAAACCAACACGACCGGGGAGAGATCAGGAGCAGGACCAACAGCTTTATGTGCTCTCCGAGGCACGGGGGCTCACACCTCATCTTCCAAACTCTGAGCTGTTATTAAATATTTCTATAATCAGAAAAACTCAATAGAACTTTTGTCCCGACCCGGGATTCGAACCCGAGACCTCTTGATCGGCAGTCGCATTTTTACTTGCACTCCAGTGCTATCTTTCTCCTCATCTGTCAAGGAAATATGCTAGCCAGCACTGCCGGTCATTGTTCCTACTTTCTTTAAATCGTTCAGACAAATATATATATAAATTACAACTTTACAGAATAAAATTTATTTACATTGATGATGTAATTGGAGCAAGGTGTGTCTTTCTGTTCGCCTGGCAGGTACTAGTGCTCATCGGAATCGCCTGTCATTTTGTTTTTGAACTTCTTAATGAATAAACTAAATCCTATAAAAATTTCAGCCTTACAGGAACAAGTTTTTTTGTGTCATTTTTTTTACACTTTCAAAACCATGAAAGATGATGATGTGCAGGGCTGAGGCCTAGCAGGCGATGGTTACGTACTTAGCACGTTATGAATCATCACTACAAGAGTTTCTAGCCTTACAGACACACCGTTAGTCGAAAGGTTCCGTAGCTCTCAGTGTATATATTACTAGCTGATCATACGTTGTTTTGCCAAAAAATAAATAAAAAAATGGGGTATAAAAAATAGATGTTGGTCGATTCTCAGACCTGCCCGATATGCACACCAAATTTCATAAAAATCGGTCCAGCCGTTTCAGAGGAGTATGGTAACTAACATTGTGACACGAGAATTTTATATATAAGATTATGTGTGTCGTGGACATAAAATCGCTTAGTGTGAGAGTTCACTTAGAACTTAGAACCAGTTATATCCGGAAGAAACCAGTAAATAACAGAAATGTCCAAGTTTAATGCATGTGTGGCGCAATGGCATTCGGACAGTATTGAACATGCACTGTAATGTTTTAGAACTGGTTTGATAAACGAATAGTGAAGTGAACTCTGATAAAATATGGTTAATTTGACTTGACTAATTTTTTGTTTCTATTATAAACAAATATAATGTCTAAAGACATATAGTCCTAGTACTTACATATATCTCTATGCTAAACGCCCATATTTTGTTATTTAGATAAATAAGAATAATAAAAATAGTACGTCGAGTGTATCAGCATCGAATACCTTTAACTCATCTTTTCTGTCACAAGCAAATCTGCCCCCTATAATAATCTATAATATATAATCTAACTCTAAATATATAGTATATGCAAAGTAATCGCGTTCATTTTAAGATAAGAGATACGATTATACCCATTTAGAGACTGATTAATCTCTAACGAAATGTTAGATTACTTTATCTCTATATATAATCTAGAAGTACGAGAACCGAATTGATCGCGCCGGGGGGCGTACCACGACGAGCCCGTGAAACAAGAGGACCTCTGTCATATCTTGGGCCACTCGTTAACCCAACGCCTCAATGCGCCCAACCACCAGAGAGTCTCCTATGGTGGTCAGGAGCGTTGCCTTCTTAAGGGTCCAATAGTATCCCATGTTCCACAGAAGTGGTCCAAGTACAGACCCCTGTGGCACACCGCACGACATGAGCCAACGCGGCGACTAGCAGATAACAGTTAGGCTAACTCAACATTGAGGAACAAATTTACTGTAGCCACATAAATATCCCACCAAAAACATTTTCATGTAAAATGTTGCCAAGACGACTGCATATGGCTTACCCTGTGAAAAAGATATCAGATCTCATGTAAAGCCAAGGTTCTGTATCTACACGCTCTAACTCTACCAACCCTAACTTCACAAACTCTACATCTCAGTAAAAATGTATGGCTTCGCCGTTTCGCTACCATACCGTCACGAAGGGGAAACGAACGCCTTTTGTGTTTGCAAATATCTAGTTTCTGAAGTAATGGGTTATACGAATATTTAGTTTCTGAAGTAACGAAACAGCCAAGCCATACATTTTTACTGAGATGTAGAGTTTATGAAGTTAGGGTTGGTAGAGTTAGGGCGTGTAGATACAGAACCTTGGCTCTACATGAGATCTGATATCTTTTTCACAGGGTAAGCCATATGCAGTCGTCTTGGCAACATTTTACATGAAAATGTTTTTGGTGGGATTTCATTTCTTTTTGTAAGTTTCCTTTTTTTTTCTTTTTTTGGGCTGTATTTCTTGTACATCTTCTTTCTTCGTTTGAAAACATCCGTGTACCAAAAATAAAACCTCTAGCATAAACATTTGTGAAAGTCTCATACAAACTTTCACCCCCCAAATTTGGGGGTTGGGGGGCAAAAGTAATAGGTTTATTAATTTTTTGGTTGTTTGTATACTAAACTTGGTTTACATACCAAATTTCAGCTTTCTAGCACTTCAGGAAGTACCCTAACAGTTTTGATGATCATCAGTGTGTCAGTGACGAAATCGGTGTTTTTTAGATATCAATAAAATCTAAACTATCAGAGCTATGCAATTGAAACTTTGTACGTTTCATTAGTCTATTGGTAACATCATATCCTGAAAATTTGAACGATATGGTATATCGGGAACCAAAGTTATGGGGGTTCAAAAAAACGACGAAACCTTTCGAGAAAAGGTAGGTAGTGCCCTTGCGCTACGCTTGGCTCGTCTTGGCGGGGGCACGACCGTGCCCCCAGATTATGTTGATGCATCGATAAGATTATATTATTAAGGAGGCCAAAATTGGGAACAAGGTTTTCTGATAATAATAACATTTAAAAATATTGCATAGACACACAATACAAAACTTACTAGTACAAGAAACTGTACATGTCAGGTATTCCAGAGGTTCTAAGCGCAAAAAAACTGTAGGTAATTTTTTGTTTCGTAATTTCTTTTTACTTTACATTATTCCTCTTTACTTCACGTGCCTTTATTTTAAAAAAAGAACCTTTGAATAAATTACCAAATTGTTTTTGAAAGTATGACGAAAAGGCAATGTCTCTGGGTCTGGCGGCGTTTATTTGCAGCGTTCCTTTCTCTAATCTCTTGTGCTGTCTCAACGAACAAAGCAAGCACATAAGCAAGAAATCTTGAAGAAGAAAAAACACTGTTCAATAGTGTACTTTCATTCATTGATTTTATACGAAAATGACTCAAATTTGGTAGGTATTTTACACAAAAGCTTTTTCGATACGTATTTCACGTTAGCATTGAAATAAATATCTGCCCACAGACGCTCCAATTGTCTAATTTCATAACAAGTGATGTCAGTTCTTACATTAACATTTTTATGGTATTCGAAACAACATGGCCGCGCAACAAATATTGGGTTTTTACTTGTTTTTTAAAGTTAAAAATAAGATCATTTATTTATACATGGAGTGTGAGTTTCTATTTTATTAAATTAGCACCGGAAGGCGTTTATTTAATTTTATAACCCATTAAACTTTCGCGATTTGTGGGTTGAATTATACATAATCTAGATCCATTGTTTTACATTTTTATATAATGATATAACCTGTTTATATCCGGAATGTACAAGACAGGTTGTGGTTCCTTCCGCAGATTCCCTACTGTGAGTGGTTATTTTCATACACTGCCTACTAACTTTGTTTGCGTCTTCATACATATATATACATAACAGTACAAACAGTATACATAAAACGGAGTGAAGACTCTTCACTCCGTTTTATGTATACTTAACACTAAAAGAATATACATAGGTATATGATTTATCTTTTTTCTAATACTGAATTATATTCCAACATGGGTTTGATATTTACAGGTCTTAGGAACTACAGATAACTTTTTGTTTTTTATATTTGTCTTTTAAAATAAATATTTCTTTATAATTTAATTATGCAGTATTATACACCAATTAAGGTCTAATCAATCCGTAGTAGCAATAATAATAACTTTATTTATTTATTACCCGACTGCTAAAGGAGGGTTATGTTTTTCGAGTGTATGTATGTATATAGGTATGTATGTATATTTCTTTGGCACGCCCTAGAACCTGTCGTATTTTTATGTGAGTGGTGTCAATAGATTCGTCTTAGTCGTGAGAGTGACACTGGGTACATCACAATAAAAAATAAATAAAAAAAAGTATTTTTGGCGCCAAAAAGTAATATAAAAAATGAAATGTTTTCAAAATTCATCGAGTGTATACGAATATATATAAAACTTATATTTTATTTATATTTTATATAACTTTTCTTATTATTAAATATTGACGCAGTTGGGTTTTATATTTTTAATATTTTTTTCATTTAAATACCGCGACCGTTATGCACTTTTGTACAATGCCGGACTTATTGCCCAGGGAATTCTCTACCAGTAAACCTTTGGGTGTTGCAGAAATGTTGTGATTGTGTGAAATGTAGAAAAATTAATTTTCACAGATCTCACACACGGATGGCAGATCAAACGAGACGTGAAGAGAGGCAAACTAGACAAAACCTGTACTTATGTGACCAGATTGCACATAATTATATAATCTAAACACATACATATTTTTGATACATTACATATCACACATAACAAATGTGAGTGAGTGAGGATACCGGAGGCCCATACCCCATCCCTTCCCCCCCATCCCCAAAAGGCCGGCAACGCACTTGTGACGCTTCTGGTGTTGCAGGTGTCCATGGGCGGCGGTAATCACTTACCATCAGGCGATAGGACTGCTCGTTTGATCATCATAAAATTACATAACCTGGATGGATCATACCATAAATCATGAAACCGAAGACATTACCCCCGGTTTAGCAGTCAGCTTCGGTGTCCTTTAGAAGTGTAAGTGAGGTTCGTATGCTTATTATAATTTAAGCAACCGAACTGAAAAAATAACAACTACGGCTTTACTCATAAACGTTATTATACTTAAAGTAACGGTTCAGTATTCTTTTCAACTTTAACCTTACAGCCTTATATACGTATGTACATCTTATACGATCTCGAATTGTTCTGCTACAACCAATTATTAAAATTAATATAACTTAATAAAAATGTAAAAACTAACGGAGGGGATCCTGGTATCTTGAAATACAGGCTGTGAGTCTAGCTTAGGCATCGGTCTTCCACTGTATGAAACAGTCATATTTATGTGTAAGCTAATTATAGCTGTAAAAACGTATTGTGGCGAGAAAATAAATGTTTGTATCTATTTATTATGTATAGTTAAAAATAACACAAAACCGCTGGGTTAAGTTAAATAACGTTTGTAACTAAAGCCGCTAGTTAATATCCAACTAAAGTGCAACAAGTACAGGTCCGTCCCGACCAGCGCCTGAAAGCGTACTAAAGAATTGTCATGCCAAAACTAAGTACGCATTTGCAAGTTCTTACCTGAAGTATGGAGTGGGTTCGCCCGAAAACAATCAATATGTTTCAAAGGTATAGTAAAAAAAAAACCTTTGAAAATTGTTGAAGCAAAAAACACGGCTAATAGCGTGTCGGGCCACACGTTGTGTACGGTTCCGTAGTCCATATATGACATAGCATAACGAAAAGTAGACTTTGGAACTTTACATTTTCACGATTTAACGGCCAATGATATTATATAAATAAAAAAAAACATGCCTGTTTCATCTTGAGGTATATTACTATAAACTAGTAGAGCCACAGAACACTGATTCGTGTTCTGTGAGTAGAGCTAATTTAGCCGCTACAGTTTTCCTTCTGAGTTCTTTTTACTTGATTTTTACACCAACAATTTAGCAACACATGGAATAAAATTTGCATTTTACAGTCGAATATTTCGCAAACATTTCATGAATTGAAATAAAATCGAATTTATACCCAAAACAATGTTTTTAAAAGAGTATTCTAATGAAACCCCACCATTTGGCATAGCCGAGAACTAAGAAAATCATTCTCACTTTGCCTGTACAGGACGTACACTAAAAATGTTTTTTAATTGTTTTATTTTACCACTGTATTGTCATGATTAATTTGTAAGCGAATACAAAATAATAACTTTTTACTACTAACAATCTCTAAGTCGAGGACAGACGGACTTACGGGCGGACATAGTGAAACTTTTAATCATATCACGGAACCCTAAAATGCAATAGTTTTGTAGTAACAATTGTCTATTGTTATATTTCCGAGAACTGAAGACTGTACTTATTTTTATTTTCAAGTAAGTAATAAAGTAACTTACTTTTATTATTCTCTTTGAAGAATAAAAGGAAGCAACGTCAGTAACTTATCTATCGGTGTGACGTTAGCTGCAAGACAAATGTCACATTTATATAACAAGGTCAGGTTGTGAAATTAACTCTAACAGAGTTCA
This sequence comes from Diaphora mendica, assembly GCA_949125395.1. NCBI lineage: Eukaryota > Metazoa > Arthropoda > Insecta > Lepidoptera > Erebidae > Diaphora > Diaphora mendica. The sequence continues at coordinate 1,746,250 of OX421317.1, forward strand.
AGTGTTGATCTCATAATTATTGAACCATTTACATAACCCGCGTTATAGATGAAGTTGTACGAACTTCCTTAATTATATACATTAATATGCAGTGTTCTGTGTGACTTTACCGTGGGTTACTAAATACTGAACTAGATTTCGGATCTTCTATTTCATTTTATATCGTAATGTGTTTCCATAATCTTTATTGATTTTTTATTATGAAAAAGTTGTTCTTGAACATCTTGATAAAAATTTATTGGGTATTTCACTCTATATACATAACTTTACATAAAGGCCGGCAACGCAATTTTCTCTCTTTAATTTGCATCTTTTTTTTATTAAGTTTATTTAGTGCAGAGATATTTTGTATAAACGGTACCTAAATCGAAAAACTGAACAAAATGCAGCAAATAATAGTTCCAAAACTGACCAGAATAGCGCTAGTGTAGCCAAAGATGCTACGACATGTCAGTCGTGACAGAGTGAAGTTAGCCGAGTTAAAGTACTTGTAGAGTTTGCTTGTTAAATGCGTCATAAGTATGTTCTAAGTCTAGTTTACAGTGTACAATTGTTTAAAGCCAATATAAATGTTACAATAGTCTTATTTGTTTAATTTTTATTTTTCTATTCTATCTTAAAAACATTAGAACGCTTTGCTTGAATTTTTTTTTCTTTAAAATATACCTTGACTGTACTGGGGTATCATATCCATGTATTTCAATAGACACTTTCATACATAAAGAGAATAATAATAATAATAAAAAGTTTATTTTTTGTACAAAAAAAGATCCCTAAAAAAATAATTGAGTCCAATTCATTCAATTCAACACCACATTTTGTGAGTCTGGTGCCTGTGAAAGGTTTTTTTATTTTTTATAAAAGTATTATAAGATACCTGTGTCACAGGTCACCTGGTCACCAGGTCCGAACGCTAATTAATTTACAAGTTAAGCTAACATAATATTAGCGAAATACATGCTAGAAAAGGAGAAAAACTTATATTAAACATGACGTTTGTGTGTCTGTAAGTGTGTGTAAAGATGGTTTATAGATGAATTATTTTCATTAGTGTCCTTACATCTGCACTCCATTTACAAGTTTATACCATCAAATATTAAAATAAATCACAAGCCGTGCGAAGTCGTAAATATAAAAAGACAGACAGCATACCTTACTGTGTTGTCTTTGGCTATTAAAAAAAAAGTAATATTACACGAATGTGTTTTCGAAAAATCAAACGTTTACAGCTCAAAAGTAATAAACAAAATAATTATAAATAATTATAATTTGTTCATTAATCGTAATAGTATTAATGATTCTTCTTCATTTTGACACGATGTTAATTAAAAATGTTCTCGATAAACGTCACTTAGTGCTTTTTATTACCACCATTAATGAACTGGCAGTTTAAAATATAATGATAAATTATGCATTGCTATATAATTTTATAATTCTGGCCTATAAGTTCGATTTAATGTTGTAACGAAAGCGGTATGGGTTAAGTAATAGTCGAACTATACCGAGTGTCATCAGCGTTGCGTAATGTCATCTTAGCATTTATAGATTGTTGCCATTTATTATAAAAAACAATATTAGTTTTTTAGTGATACCATAAATGGTTGTCAATGATGACATTTTAATATATAAGAAGTAAAAATAATGATATTGGCGAGGTTATTTTAGCATTTAGCGAAAGGTAATATTTATTTTTGAGCTATATAGGTACATATGTAGTTTACCTATTAAGACATGAATACTAGTGTAACCTTCTTAACTTGCATCGGATGGTACGAAAGAACATCTCCATTTTAATAAATATATATGAATCTAAATTACCAAAGCTAATGCGCTTTAATGGAGCTCAATCGATATTTATTTATTAAATGTAGGTATGCTAAAAGTTGCCTGCGGGTATGGATGTGTTTCAATATATCTAATCATGGGAACCGAACACGTATCATAACTTTGGGACTATTACTTCATATCATACTAATGATAAACAACATTTAAATAATAAAACACGTTTATTAAAAGAGATTTGAATATAAATTACTACCGGCAACTTTTTGCAGCATTTGTTTAAGAGTGTGCATTGACAGATGTCATTTGTGACGCATGTCAGAGTATATAAAAATTCGGAAAATGTATTCAAGGCTAGATTGATGTTTACCGTGGCTGCTCTTGCGTCTAGGTTTTTATGTGTTTTATACCGAAATCCAATTCTTAGGCACACACACATACACTTGCATTTAAACGACAACTTCAAAATGTAGTAGTTTTTGAACAAGACAAAGGAAAAAGGTAAATCGGTGCGGTTAGAGAAGCCGTGGAATAAGGACATCAACCAGCCATTCAAGCATTAGATTTATAATTGAAATATTTATCAATAATCAAAATCTCATTACATTCACGCTTTAGGCGCAAAATCATACCGATAGCTGCCTCCCACTACATACTCATAGCAATATATAACATCACTGCTAATTTCCAAGTGTCGATTACCGTGAGAAACGAAATAACCAATAATTACAATAAATAACAATTATTCAGTGAAAGTAAAACGGTCATAATTTAACCTTCATATACTATTTCCTGTTTCTCTAGATCTCTGGTCATTCTTGCAATATTCAAATACAGAAAAAAAAGAAAACGGTTACTTGTACGTCAATTTCATAGAGAATTTATTTTTAATTTTAGAATCAATCTGATAGCTGTAATTATTCGTATGCCAAATGCGAAAATACGATTTGAATGTGGAATTGCGGATGTTTTTTACTGTGGTATCATTAGAGTGTGCCATAGACAAAATTTTCGATCGTCATTTAATTGAATATTTAAAAAGTAATTGTAATCATTTATACGTGAATTTAGCGAAAAGCTATCTTCTATCGAATATCTATTACTACTTAATAAAGGATGCAATTTAAATTTTAATTAAAATGATAGTTATCAAAAACATTTATAATTTGAGGTAAAAATGCCATTCAATGCATTGATTGTGGTTACTTGTCTGTATCAGTAATATTATAAAATACGATTCCTTTTTGTTTATCACACATAACTTATACATATTAATACGATTAAGCTCGGATTTCCACATCTAATATGCATATGAAATGAGGTTTAACAACATTTAAGTTAGTAAAGTAATGCATATATTTTGTGTAAGTACTCGTGCTTGTTTCAACTGCCTCGTTGGTCTCGCGGTTGGCGTGTGCGACTGCTGATCATGAGGTCTCGGGTTCTATTCCAGGGTCGAAAAAAAAGTATATATGTATTTGTATCAGTTGTCTAGTACCCATAACACAAGCTCTGCTTAGCTTGGGACTAGATGGCGTTGTGTGTGCAATGTCCGAAATATTTATTATTTAATTGTTCTTCTTTGGAAAATAAGTTGGTACATCATCTTAACAACAGTTTGCTGTAAATAGGCCTTCTTTAGGAAGGACATTTCAACCTATCATACCACGGTGACCAGATGGGTTTGGTAGTTATAAGGTTTGTGTCAAGTTATCTTTCTATTTGCAGTGATGTTGTAGTGCGTAGTTTACTCGCTTAGTGTCCCTCTCAAGACATTTTGGGGCTGAAAAGGTGTGGTGACACTCTATATTCTTAATCGTAGTGGATTACATATGAACATGATGCCAAAGATGACCCTTTCAAATCGAACTTTCTAAAATCACACAATATATTGTTTTCTTGCCAATTAATTAATTAACTCTAAGGACTGTGCCCTTAGAATTTTATTGTGGCCAGTCCACCTCCACAGGACGAGCATCAGAAAATGCAATTTGTTACACAACTGACTTAGTTTGACATCTAATCCTGTCAGTTTTTGAGAAATACTTAATAACCACTTTTGAAAATATATGGTTTTGCCAAAATGATTCTACTCTGCCAGACAGCATAAGCAGAATCCAAGAGTGGTGGTCAACTTATTTATTGCGAATGCAGACAATACAACAATACAGCATGGTGACCCACACCATGGCGGCCTAGTGATGCCTCTTCTCCATCATCGACCGTGGGAGAGCCACGCTTCGGCATGAATGGGCCGGCTCGACCGGAGTGATACCACGGCCTCACAGAAAACCGGTGTGAAATAGTGCTTGCGCTGTGTTTCACCGAGTGAGTGAGGATACCGGAGGCCCATACCTCAACCCCTCCCCCTATCTCCCCCCCATCCCCTAATCTCCCCCCCATCCCCCAAAGGCCGGTAACGCACTTGTGGTGACGCCTCTGGTGTTGCGGGTGTCCATAGGCGGCGGTAATCGCGTACCATCAGGCGATACGTCTGCTCGTTTGCCGGTCTATTCCATATAAAAAAAAAAAAAAAAAAAAAACACCATTCTACTTATCTACATTGGTTTCAGAAAAAATTGAGTTCAAAATTAGAACGAATTTTTAATTTGGGACGGGAAGAGTTTGTGAGGTTAGGGTTGGTAGAGTTAGGGCGTGTAGATTCAGAAGCTTGGCTCTACATAAGATCTGATATCTTTTTAACAGGGTAAGCCATATGCAGTCGTCTTGGCAACATTTTACATGAAAATGTTTTTGGTGGGATGTGTTTTGCATGTATAATATGAATGTTTTTACAAAATACATATAATTATCATATTATGTATTAACATCAATTGTCTAGTACCCATGATACAAGCTCTGCTTAGTTAGGGACTAGACGGTGTTGTGTGTTAGATGTCCGAAAATATTCATTTATAATCATCATGTGACGCGGTATGCCCTAAAAATAAGCTTTGTATTTGTACTACTTATAAATGTACTAAATTTATAACGGATATTTAAACCTCTAATTCTGAGCAAGAATTTTAAATTTCATGTGTGTCCTACCGTTTGCATAATAAATAGACTTCATTACCATTCTTATCTTTAGCCAAGATATTTAGGAAATAACTCCCGTTATCGTCCACATCACAAAATAAGACTCAATTATACTGATAAACAATTTAAACAGAGAAATCTCTAGAATGTAATTTTAAATTGGTTTTGTAAATAGATGTAAGTTTAAAATCGAGATTCACACGAAACCATTCGTACAATTAAAATTTACCGGACGCCGATAAACAAAACCAGCACTATAATAATAATTACAAAACAGCATGGCAACATTACTAATTAAAAAAATAGCTATCCATAGACAAGTAGATATACTCACTTTACTATTATGTTGGTACAAAAGTATCTACCAACGCAATTAAAGCGACCGGTTCCAAGATTTGAATAATAAAGATATGGGATGATCGTAAACAAGCATATGCCACATACCTACTTATCAATTTCAATTCTAATGGCGATAGAGATTTGACAATACAAAGAGATACGTCACTGTCTTGAACGTTTATGCATACGTTGATAAAGCCTCTGTGGTGAGAACTGTGTATGTTGCCTATAATATTCACAGTAAAAAATGGATTTCTGTAATCGAAGTTCGTATTATAGTTAAAATATCTCACTTTATAAATTGTATATAAGGTAAAACTACGTATGAGAAGAATTCCATTACCATAAGAAGAAAACAGAGGTATATCTTCACACAAGGTTGATAAACATGCTCAGTTTAATTATAATTGATTCACCGAAGATATTCATTAAAAGGGTATATATTTATTCATAGAATTGATTAAATCTAAACCTAGAAGGGATTATTACGTTACTGTAAATTTAAAAACTGAATTTCAAAATATGCTTAGCTCATAAACCAATGGGATAAAAATTCCTGTTTTAATAAGGTTTCATATTCTGTATTTTTTTAATCTGTGTAAATTTTACCGTACTACGCTAAGATCAGCAATTGGAGTGTCGCAACTGGCCAGCCAGCGTCATTACGTATTCATACAATAAAACAGAAATAACGAGATGTCCCAAACCAGCCGACATACATACATACATATTATACCACATACGTACACAGTTAACGATCGCATAGACTAACTGGTATTTGGGTGTCATTGCCATTTTTATCTTAAAAAATAAAATAAACGCGCCATAACACTGTTTAGTTTAACCGCGCATTTATTTTTTAAATCCTTGTTCTTTATTGTTTACACTTTTGGATTTTCGAAATTAGAATATAAATATGTCTGCCGTTGTACAATATTGCTTAATTAAATCAGATCTGAATTAATGTTTTATTTATTATATCCGGATGTAATTCAGAGAATGTAAATAATTGTTATTATAATATCAATCTAGGTTTCGTTTCTATAACAATTTGATACAAGATATATCTTAACAAAATATTAGAGTTGCTGCTGAAATAACAAATAAAGAAATCTTAAATTATTAATATGTAATTATGACATACCTATACATTATCTAAGAAATAAAAATGACGCAACTCTCAAAGAGGATTTGGAAAATTCCTTCCTTTGTGGGTCTCGTTTTTGAAAGTAACAAATATCATTTGAATTTTACGTAGGTATTAAAAAAAATTGAAATTTTTCCAAGAATAGGGTTCAGTGTACAGTGGACTGTAAAAACCTGTTAAAATACGATAAAATAATTTTTATTCCTTCCAGAGTCTTTATACCTCTTCTTAGTATAAAAGAAAAAGTATAAATATGTGATCTAAATGGATCATAGTGAGGTTACTTCATTGGCAATCGATTACACCTAATAAAAGTCTTAAATTAGGAGTTCGAGTATATAAAATAACATGTAGGTACGATAAGTATTTATAAATGTGGGTATATATCAAGAGCCATTAGTAAATACATATATACAGTAGATACATGATATTATTATCGTTAAAAACAAGTTCTAATGAGAACAAGTAAAGTTATTAATGTAAATCACTTGGACGCGCGTCTTCGGTACAAAATAATGTGAGGTATTCGTATATTTGGGTTCATTTCCATACGGATTTTTATCTAAATACTTTGATATAATGTTTAGTAAGATTTTATTACTTTATACGCAACAATTTTTGTTTTTGAATGTTTTTTCTTCTCCGAATTGTTTTTTTTTGACTGGCCAGGTTTATTAGTGCCAATTACTGTAGACAATGTTTGTTAAAAAAATGTGATAATTGTGTTTAACTTTCGCATGTCAAATTATTTGAACAACCTACCATTGTAAACCCTGCTTAAATAACGATTAGGATAATAAGTAAAATTTTAACAAAAACAAAAACCGACTTCAAGTTTCGACTCAATTTCTCTTGGATGCCAGCATCAGATCTAAGTGTCCTTATCATGGTACCACCGTTGGAATATCTCCTTTCCATTAAAAAAAGAATCATCAAAATCGGTTCATAAACGACGAAGTTATCCCCAAGCACACATAAAAATAACATAAATACGGTCGAATTGAGAACCTCCTCCTTTTTAGAAGTCGGTTTAAAAATATAGTTGTGAGTTATTTTTTATCTTTTGAGAGATTATCGATATATGGCAGAATGTGTAGACAATATGTAGAAGGAATCTCTAAACCAAAGTCCAAATACTCAACTTAGTGGCAATCTAGATACAGGGACAGTTTGGAGTCCAGCTAATCCAGGTCATTTAGTTGAAAGAAGTATTGTTGTAAAAGTTCAACTCAATGAAATTCGCTTAAGATAATGTGCGTGTCACATAAGTAAATACAACAAATATACTGTAAACGAAAAAATATTTTTCCTCTTACATCACAACAAAGAGTAACCCCCATCAATATCCAAAGCACATAATTACAGCTGTATCTGTTTCTATAAAACAAACAAATGTCCAGACCGCGGCCATAAAACAATAAGTACTTATATACCGGCCATACACTCAGTGTGACCGTAAAACCAACTATTCTAAGATAAACATCTAACGCATCGGATTCATATAAAATTGTACTTTTATATCTGTTATTATGCTACAATAAAGTGATGGGCTGTTTACGAGATACCACACATCAGATCAGATACACACGAATAAAAATTGTTTATCCCGAAGTCGATTTTATTGTTCGGGGGAGTTCAGGAGTCGTTAATTGGAAGTAATTTTGGAGATTATTGGTGATAGATAAACTGATACACGGTATCGTAATGGTGTTTATAATTTCTTCGGGAGAGGCTGGATTTTTCTTAAATACTCAAGTGTATAGTTCAAAGTAATGGATAGGAGTGTTAGTGACGAAAACTTCAAGCCTATTTTTGTTTACCGGATGTTTTAGAATTTAGAAGCAGAAAAAAGAATGGCAAAGCTCGAGCAAGCCTATACCTAACTCGAACTGGTTAATGACTTTTACCGATCTCATATAGTAATACCAATTCATTGCGTCTAAATGCTTCTAAGTTCTTTAAAAAAGCTAATTTTTTAAAGACCTATCCATAGTTACCCCCATGGATACACGTATGGATTTGTTTAAAAAAATTTTTGAATTTCAGTTCTATGTATGGACCCCCAATTTTTTTTTCTATTTTGTGTGAAAATCTTAATGCGGTTCACAGAATACATCTACTTACCAAGTTTCAACATTATAGTTCTTATAGTTTCGGAAAAAAGTGGCTGTGACATACGGACGGACAGACAGACAGACAGACAGAGAGACAGACATGACGAATCTACAAGGATTCCGTTTTTTGCCTTTGGCACGAAACCCTAAAAATGGAAGCTAAAGCTTTAAATTTAATGCAAAACTATGCGATAATCATAGGTTAAAAGACATTACATATTTAAAGGTGGAAAAGTGCAAAGGTATCGATTACTTTACAAGTTACATGACGGCTTTGTGTGAGCCGAAACAGCTACTTATTCAATTCTTTCTATTCCAAAAAACCTAAACGCACACACAGATCACTAGCTGTACCTTTTAACGACCTCTCAAACACAACTGCCTTGTAACAGAGTGCCTATAACATCCAAATTTAATACCCCAAACTAATTAACCAACATCGCATTACAACTTTAATAAAAAAAAGTATAAAAGGGTCATAAATAAGACATTAATATCAACCTATATAGAATATGTTCTAAGTTTTATAACTACAGTTTGAAAGATCATTAAATGAGGGTAGTCGCAAAATACCTGAGACTAAAACTTCAGTTGTAAAATGTTGAAACAATAATAGTTAATGACGTGAAGAACTGTAGGATGATTGTAAACTGTGGAATTTTAGGGGCGAATTAAAAAAGTTTTTAGTAGTAATCATAATGTAGCTGGCAACATTGATGGTCTGCTGTCATTTTGCCCGACTTTGACAAGGGAATAATAACATTCGGCCTAGTTCAAAATTAGAAAATTTAGAGTTTTAAGGAAATTTATTCAGTGAAGCAGACCCTTAGAAGACTATACGTGATATATACAATCTATCCATGTTCCTATCTATATCTAAAATCATTATCAGTATTATTATTACTTTGGGCAATTAAAATAACTATGATTTTCACAGCTTGTAAACGTAAAATTGTGAGAAAACAACCTGAAACTCAAACGACCTACGCTCGTTATCACCATTTCTTTGCCCTCCTCCTCTAGAAGAAAAGGTTAAGGTTTGACCTCCGATTATCAGCTCATTTGGTAAAAGAAACAAATGATTACTTTAACACCAGTTTTCTGCAAGGAATAAGTGTGTTTCGAACAGTGCCTTAGGCTGAAATTTATAAAGCGTGCTTAGACTTTGCTCAGACTTTGCTTACGCTATACTTACTTAAGTTCCTGCTCAGTGTAATTAAACTTATATTAAATATTAGTAATTATTAAACTTAAATATTAGTAATCTTATAATCTTTATCGTATAATTGTATATCAATCAATTTAAACCGTTATTTTTTATTGATTTTAAGTGAAAAAGGGCCAAAATAACATATGTACAAGTTAAATAGAATGTATCTTTGACTTGTCAGTTAAAAAAAAAACCGAATTGACACCGTGGGAGAGCAACGCTTCGGCATGAATGGGCCGGCTCAACCGGAGTGATACCACGGCCTCACAGAAAACCGGCGTGAAATAGTGCTTGCGCTGTGTTTCACCGAGTGAGTGGGGATACCGGGGGCCCATCCCCCAACCCCCTCCCCTCCCACCCTAAAGGTCGGCAACGCACTTGTGACGCCTCTGGTGTTGCAGGTGTCCATGGGCGGAATCGCTTACCATCAGGCGATACGTCTGCTCGTATGCCCGCCTATTCCATAAAAAAAAATTGACAACAATTATTTAGATTGTCTCGATTTCAATTACATATAATTAATTATCAATTTCTAGAAATAACTTTTTACTTTGACCCTGGCATTACCTGGACTTACTTACCTTACGGACTTCTGTTATAAAGTTTTCAAACTAGATTACGGTTTTTTTACCTGCTCAATCGAACCATCTTTACGAGCGCGTAAGTATTCGCTAAGTCAAGGATTTCGGTGACTTAGACTATGCTAAGCATTTGCTCAGCTTGAGCTAAGCATAATGACTATAAATTTCAATGCACACTTAACTCGTGAGGTAAGTCTAAGCAAAGCCTAAGCACGCTTTATAAATTTCAGCCTTAGAGCAATCCTCATAACTCGAAACTGCCTCGGTGGCCCAGTGGTAACGTATGCGGCTGCTGTGATTAAGATCTCGGGTTTGATTCCCGGGTCGGACCAAATGTTTGTATGTACTGCAAATACTTGTTTCGGAGTTTGGGTGTTTTCTATGTACAATAAGTATGTTTTTACAGTTAGTTTGGGATTAGATGGCGTTGTGTGTTAGATGTCCGATATAAATTATTATTATCAACTCAATCGATAGGACACACAGATACCAATATTAATGTTACCAAGAAAAACGTCTCGGCACGTACAGACATATTAATAATAATTTTATTACATTTCACCACATTACGTTTAAGATAAACACAATCATCTACTTTGGTTCATTAACGGGTTCAAATATAAGTCTAAATGATTTATAGATTCGGCGTCTTGTACAATACGGTCGTGGCGTGTGGTCCCCTAATTAAAAACTTATTTTAAAATACGAGTGTGTCCGTAAAAGCCATATCTTAATAATTTATCTAGTACACTATTCCCGTACATCTACTATTTAACAGTCATTACCGAAGTTTTAATCTAGTTTTAGTGGGACTTTGCGTGTTATTGTTTGTTGGCAGTCGTGCTAAAGTATTTTGATGAATGTTTAGTCTCTTTTCTTTTTACGGTTTTTATAACCGGAATGACAGAATAAGCAAAAGCTTTTGTTTAGTTGCATATTTAAGACTTCACAATGAGAAATTTACATTTATACTACTATGGAGTTTAAATATACCTACAATTACAAAATCCCAGAAGCATATAATCGTAGTATATGCGTCAAACAAAGCCATGTGTTATTGACGCAGATACATAAACTACAATAAGCAGAAACTATAATTATTTACTATCGATCATAACTTTCGCATAACAACTCTCTTGTTCAACAAACACTAGCGAGCAATAAAAAAATAACTACAAATGATGACGAAACCCAAACGTACAAAAGGCGGTTACCGCACTTCCTACAGTTCTAACCTCGAAATTTAATATTTAACATATAATTAATCCTCGGAAACTAAATTGCCAAAATGCTCGAACACTCATAGACATAAATCATTGTAACAAAAGCTGGGGTACAGCCATAGCGAGGTCCATCGCTAATTGGCCGTCACCATAAACCGAACCGCGTTCGGCACAAAACTCAATTCTCCTTAAAAAAAAAGAACTCTCTAAGCCCACCAGCCCACCGTGTAATACAATATGGTACCGCGAAAGAACATAAAATCCGTTGGCTATTAGATTCCGCGCCGTTCGGTACGAGCAAACGACATTTTTAAATTGAGCGGCCACTCACACATGCGCACGCGCAGGTATACACAAAAATGTGCTAAGTAAAAAATATTATTGAAGCATAATGCGCCATAAAACACGATAGCTGCGGTGAGCGGCTGCGGATTCTCAAAGTTTTAATGGGTGAGTATGTAACATGTGTGTGTAGCGAGCGTGTCGTAGCTGCGTAGCACTTCGTAGCAAAGTACACACACTCTCACATGTCTATGTCATGTCTACCGAATTCGGACAAGCTTATTGCTGTTCATTAAAATTCTCAGAGAGTCGAGTTCTACTTGTAAGATAGTATTACACAGTAATTTAAGAATTAACCCTCTCTATTTCTTTGAGCATTAGAAATGCACAGTTACCTTGCCACTAAATAATAAAATATTCCTATAGTAACTTATTTGTCTTAAAAAAAGAAAATTAAAACTTTGAGAATCCCTATTCAATGGGTACTTCAACATAAACAATGTCAATGATTTCTATTTAAAACATTCGGCATTTCGATATACGATTCATATTAGAATAACGTCTAGGAAATCTACGAAATGTGCAATAAATAAACTCAAAACTCATCAACCGCACAAACAATCAACTCTAAATGTTTCATGCATAGGGATCATTTCTGTGTGAATCGATTTGTAAATGTGATAACAAGTTAGTATTTTGTATTTAATTAAAGTTTTAAGTACCTACGTTATTATATCGACTTAAATTCTATGCAAATTGGTACAGCATCTCAACTTTAATTTATTTTTATAAAATTTACATTTAACGCTAGGCGATATTAGACTTTGTTAAAACGTGATTGGGGTCATTTTTTAAGGTATTCATTTAACAATTAATTACAAAACATCGATAGATATATCGTTTGTTTATCTTAGTTACTTTATCATGTAAAGTTTTATAGATTTTATTTAACATTAATGTTTATTATAGTAGTGATGTACTGGTTGTCGTATTCGTATCAGTGTTCTCGGAAAATATCCGAGCCAAAGATTACTTTTTGGCGGATTTTAAATTAATATTTTACATAAAAATATGTGTTATTTTATGCGGTGAATTCCACATACAACGTAACACGACCTACAGAGTAACTACTTCTATGCCTAGTTGGAGGATCTAGATTTTGGATTGGAGGGACATAATGCCAGTTCAATAAGCTTATAAAATATAACTTTATTAAATAACTATATAAGTATTATATCACTTAAATCTAACTTACACGGTTCAATCTCTACTTAGTTTGAGACTAGATTGCATTGTGTTTTAGATATCCGTTTTTTTTTATTAGACAAAATTAAATAGGTATGTAATGTAATTGAGGGACAATTTGACAATCTTCATAATAATGTCATACCGAAAATATTTAAAGTATGTATATTACCATAATTATTTAAAAAGATACATATCTTGTTACTTAAACCTTTATGTTAACTGTTCTTCCAAGGTTATCCGTATTGTAGAAAAAAATATTTGTATGCTCGGATACATTTTACTAACAATCCGGCACATCACTAGTCCGTAACGGTACTGAGATTTAAACGAACATACGAACTTATTGAATTTATCGTACACGATGCGATTGTTTTTGAACTTTATAAAAGTCATAAATTATAATGTACAGAAAACTTGTTTGCGTCATGGCATTTAAAAATGTAGATAAATTACCTCCAACTGTGTTGTTGGCAACACTTAAACTAACTAGATTCATATTTTTATATTTATTATATATCTACTTATTTCAAAACGGTTTTTACGATGTCTTTCTCTAAAATAAAGCTTTATAAGCTTTATTTTAAATCAAAACAAGTGGTAACACTAGACAATGGTATACATCACGATTTCAACTTAATCACCACATAAATATACTACAAGTAGTAGAGCCACGCTGATTTCAGCACGAACGGGCCGGCTTGACCGGGGCGGTACTACCCTCGCACAGAATATCAAAGTAAAATGACAGCGTTCGTGTTGTCGTGTTTCGTTGGTGAGTGCGAGACCGCCATAGTGTGGTTTTACCGTGGGAGAGCCACGCTTCGGCAGGAATGGGCCGGCTCGATCGGAGTGATACCACGGCCTTACAGAAAACCGGTGTGAAATTGCGCTTGCGCTGTGATTCACCGAGTGAGTGAGGATACCGGAGGCCCATACCCCAACCCCTCCCCACATCCCTCTCCCCACCCCCCAAAGGCCGGCAACGCACTTTGGTGTTGCGGGTGTCTATAGGCGGCGGTAATCGCTTACCATCAGGTGATATGCCGGTTCGTTTGCCCCCTATTCCATAAAAAAAACCATGCTGCATTGTTGCATTGTCTGCATTCGCAATGAGTATGGTGACCACCACTTTTGGATTCTGCTTATATGCTTTCCATCAGGCAGAGTAGAGTCATTTTGACAGGGCCATACATAAATATGTATCTATTACCTTTAAACGAGCAATTCTTGTATATATATATATATATAATCTGAATCTTGGAAACGGCTCCAACGATTTTCATAAAATTTTGTATGCAGGGGGTTTCGGGGGCGATAAATCGATCCAGCCAGGATTCATTTTTAGAAAATGACGTTTTATTCGTGTTTTTAACAATTAAATATATAAAATCAGTGTGCGTGTGAACTGAGGGACCATAGTGATATTTTTGTTTGAAATTTTTATAAGATTTAGTAGTAGGCTCAAAACAATTGTAGAACAAATATGAGAATTTGTAAAAAGATATGTTAAAAACTACAGCCCTTTAAGTGTGGTCCCTCAATCCTCACATACCATCAGCCAGATCTCGGCAAGTATGTAAAAAAATAAGGTATTGTGACTGCAGACATTTAGTAGAGAATTTGTAAAGATATATACTAAATAACTGAGCACAAATCATCACCGATTAAAAAAATACAACGACTATACTGTGGTCCCTCAGTCCACACACGAAAGATTTTGTTATACTGAATATTATCACATCAACGGAATAAAATCTTTATTTTCTTACATAATGTTTTAGAACAAGTCTTATAGCAATTTGTAACAAATAAATAAAAAAAAAACATCGACGCACTTTGAAGATATTTATAATTAAAGCTGGTCCCTCAATCCTCACGTTCTCAAACATACTTGCATGTCTAGCTGCTAGACGACTAAAGTATCACAAAGTGTAGTGTATTAAACTTTTTGTAAAAAGTTTCTACAAAATAATAGGTATCTTTAATTGTGTGTATCTTACCTCTAAAATGAGATTATAGCACTTCAGTGATCTTATGAACAGATATACGAGTAGTGTGAGCACACAATGAAAAAAAATGTAGACTACCAATATAATTTTTATTGTAATAGTCGAAACCCAAGGTACGGTAAGGTACGGTTGATTTAGTGTTATGTTACATTACGTATCTTTACAAAGCATGAAATAAAGTAGCTTTTAGATGCTTATCACCATTTAGGCTATGTTTCAAGGAAGCTTTATGTACTTATAATACCCCAGTATTTTACAAACCAATATGGTAACATAGTGGTATTATTTATACAGCTCAGTTTTATACGTTTTATTAACACATAAAATTGAACATTAAAAAACACAGGATTTTGTAAAATATTTACAAAAAGTCCGCGATAGTACCTATCGCGATCTATATTAATATTATAAATTTGAAAGTGGCTTAGTCTGTTTCTCTATTACGCTTTCACGGCTAAACCAATAACAGTGCCTGCACTTGGTAATGCATATAACTTATTGTAATAATTTTGTTTAAGTATGTGAAAAAAAAGCTAGATAGAACTTTTTTTCACAAAACAGAGTCATTCGCATTTTTTGCCAGGGCGTTACAGTACGGACCAACAAATCTTCTTACATTCATTAACATATAACCAAATTTTACGTACTTAAACAAAAGTATTACAATAAGTTATATGCATTACCAAGTGCAGGCACTGTTATTGGTTTAGCCGTGAAAGCGTAATAGAGAAACAGACTAAGCCACTTTCAAATTTATAATATTAATATAGATCGCGATAGGTACTATCGCGGACTTTTTGTAAATATTTTACAAAATCCTGTGTTTTTTAATGTTTAATTTTATGTGTTAATAAAACGTATAAAACTGAGCTGTATAAATAATACCACTATGTTACCATATTGGTTTGTAAAATACTGGGGTATTATAAGTACATAAAGCTTCCTTGAAACATAGCCTAAATGGTGATAAGCATCTAAAAGCTACTTTATTTCATGCTTTGTAAAGATACGTAATGTAACATAACACTAAATCAACCGTACCTTACCGTACCTTGGGTTTCGACTATTACAATAAAAATTATATTGGTAGTCTACATTTTTTTTCATTGTGTGCTCACACTACTCGTATATCTGTTCATAAGATCACTGAAGTGCTATAATCTCATTTTAGAGGTAAGATACACACAATTAAAGATACCTATTATTTTGTAGAAACTTTTTACAAAAAGTTTAATACACTACACTTTGTGATACTTTAGTCGTCTAGCAGCTAGACATGCAAGTATGTTTGAGAACGTGAGGATTGAGGGACCAGCTTTAATTATAAATATCTTCAAAGTGCGTCGATATTTTTTTAAAATTTATTTTTTACAAATTGCTATAAGACTTGTTCTAAAACATTATGTAAGAAAATAAAGATTTTATTCCGTTGATGTGATAATATTCAGTATAACAAAATCTTTCGTGTGTGGACTGAGGGACCACAGTATAGTCGTTGTATTTTTTTAATCGTTAATGATTTGTGCTCAGTTATTTAGTATATATCTTTACAAATTCTCTACTAAATGTCTGCAGTCACAATACCTTATTTTTTTACATACTTGCCGAGATCTGGCTGATGGTATGTGAGGATTGAGGGACCACACTTAAAGGGCTGTAGTTTTTAACATATATTTTTACAAATTCTCATATTTGTTCTACAATTGTTTTGAGCCTACTACTAAATCTTATAAAAATTTCAAACAAAAATATCACTATGGTCCCTCAGTTCACACGCACACATAAAATCAATGTAAATTTAGCGCCATCTATCGCAACTCAAGCGAACTACACTACATTAAACTATACTGGAATAAGGTGCAGAATAAACAGTATCAGGGCGTACCAAGAGGCCCTCTCTTGGTACGCCACTTAACTTTTTTTTTTATTGGAAGAAAAATAACATAAAGGTGGCTTTTGGATAGTCCCAATGTTGCCAAAAAAACCATTTATAAAAAAAAATACCGAGCGACGCTCGTTCATCCAGGTACTACACACATCAAAAGTGTCTAGGGATCAAGCATTTTTATGCGGATTTCTTGAGATTGAGATGTGGCTTTGGCCCTGGCCTGCTCAGTCGCCAGACTTGAACCCGATTGAGCATGCATGGGATATGCTACAGAGAAGAGCTCTGCCGAATATGGAGGGTATCCAGTCGCAAGAAGACCTTTTTTTGTTGTTGCAACGAACATGGGCGGCCATTCCACAGCGTGATTTGGATGAACTCATTTTGAGTATGCCAAACCGATTCTTGTGTTGTTAGTGTTCGCGGTAGAAACAAGGATTATTAATTGTTTAAGTTACCTAATAAAATTTTAAAGAAAACTGTTATTTCAGTCTTTTTTTCGAACTTTAATGTTAGTGGTTCAAATGTCAAAAATCCTTTTATTAGAAAAATGGCAAATTTCTTTATTAATGCAAAGGTGACTTGGTTTATCGTTACTGTGACAAACGAAAACACTTTATTTGATGAATCCTTAAAGAAATTTTAATTAATATCAATCAGGAGAAAAGTTATTGCAAAAATATATGTTGATCCCTAGACACATATGTTGATCCCTAGACACTTTTGATGTGTGTATTTATATAAACCGTATGGCGACTGATTAATAATACAGAGTGTCACCACCCCTATTCATCCATGGGTGTCGGGAGCCGACTAAGGGGGCAAACTACACAGGACATCATCACTGCAAAGAGAAGGAAAACTTTAAAATAGAATAGACTGCACGTTTGGCCTTGTGGTTTAACGGTCACCACGCCGTTTCCTACTTCGCCAAGTGTCGTGGGTTCAAATCCCACGTTGGACAACACTTTGTGTGATCCACAAATTGTTGTTCTGAGTCTGGGAGTTCTTTGTGTCCGTTTCATGTATGTTTGTAAAATCCCCCGCGACACAGGATTTATTCCTAGTGCGGGAGTTGTCGTTAAAAAAAAAAAACTGCGGGATTGCTACCGTGTACCTTTTTGTTAGTGAGTATCCGATGGTAGCAATCCCGCAGAATTCTATTTTAATGTTACTGACCATGAACGTTTAAAACAGAAGGAAAACTCAAAATAGACCCTGTACCAACCCGTCTGGTCAGCGTCGTGTAGTAGTAAAACCTAATTTCTAAGGAGAGGCCTATGTCCAGCAGTGGACAGTTAAGGGCTGTTGATCTATACAAATAAATCAAATTGAAGAGTCTGTTTGTGATTTCAAATTAACAGCTTCTTACTAAATGCATACGACAGCCAATTTTATTTTTTATGGAATAGTCTGGCAAACGAGCAGACGTATCGCCCGATGGTAAGCGAAGCCGTCGCCCATGGACACCTGCAACACCAGAGGCGTCACAAGTGCGTTGCCAGCCGTTAAGGGATGGGAGGGGAGATAGGGGGAGGGGTTGGGGTATAGGCCTCCTTTGTCCTCACTCACTCGGTTCACCGATAGCGCAAGCACTATTTCACACCGGTTTTCTGTGAGGCCGTGGTATCACTCCGGTCGAGCCGGCCCATTTATGCCGAAGCGTGGCTCTACCGCGATAGCAATTACGGCTCTTACATCAAAAACATTTTTTTTTGTCTGTGTGTCTGTCTGTTTGTTGCGGCTAATATCTGGAACAGCTGGACCACTGGTCTAACTAGATAGCCGATGATATAAGGAGCAACTTAGGCTACTTTTGTTTAGACTTTCTTCGCCTCGAGACTTTACCTAGAAAAGTTGACAATCTACAAACATAAACGTTACCAGAAAACTAACGAATGTATGGGGATGACATCATCTTAACGCTAAGTCACGTTGTCCAAACAAAATAATAGCCAATAATACCAAGAGAATATAAGGCGTCGGCAATTGTAGAAAAGAGATTCGACGCGAAACACTTGCATCTTGTTTAAGAAGGCTGGTTATCTCTGCCGCAATATTAGAATGAAGATATCTTGCAATAAAATAAGTATACAAATTTTTAACAAAAAAAAAACTTCAAGAACTGGACCAAATTGAAATGGGTACACACGGGAAGCACAAGCTTTCAATTAAAAAAAGAATCATCAAAATCGGTTCACGCAGTCGAAAGTTCTGAGGTAACAAACATAAAAAATACAGTCAAATTGATAGCTACTCCTTTTTTTTAAACAGATAAAAAAATGACAATTACACAATCTCAGTAATATTAGTTGTTGTGCCATTGACGAATCATTTTTTTTTCTGTTAATACTGACATACAGATTAGGAAATGAAATTAGATGTAAATTTCAATAAAGTGTTTTTAAATATCCATAAATATAAACTTCTACAAGACTTAACACAATAAAAAAAAAAGATTAAAAAAACATGCATTCAGTGCTTAAAGACCAAGGTTAGGATGTCTGTAAAGTTAGTTTTTAATAACCCACACAAAGCATTAATAGTACCGCGTCAGAAAAGTTGTTTGTGGAACCCAAACAAACAACGATATCGACAGACAGGGCTAGACAGAAAAAAAATTGGGAAATCCCCCCAAAAAAAATACAACTGACGTAACTGACCCCAGTAACGCATACATTGAACTATAATAGTATGCATTGAATGTATAGAGTGACGTACGTCTATCATACAATTGATTACAGCCGTGTGCGTTGAGTACCCTTCTCCTTTGTTTTTTTTGCGGGGAATCCCCATACTTTTGTCTAGTCTAGTCAATGGGATATCTTTGGTTATTATTATTATCCTTGGGGTTGCGTTATAAGATATATAAATGTAGTTTTAAGATATTTACTGGGCGAAAAATTATGTTGGGGATTGTCCTTCGTCTGTGCATTCCCTTAACCCTCGACAGTCTAGATAGACTAGGTATAATAAAAAATGCATACTATTTTTTCGATAGATATTTCAATAATCTAAGATTTTAATCGATTAGGCGGTTTCATACTACGATAAGGGTTTACAGGTCAGGAAGCGACATTGATTAATGTAGAAAACAAGGTATTATTTACTGAATTTGTAGTAGTACTAACTTTTAAACTTTCGCGTTCCATGATATAATAATTATTATTTTACGGGAATTAACGCGATCACTTATTTAAAGGTATTACATACCTCTGATTAGCCTGACGTTTCGACCAAGTTGCACTGGCCGTGGTCAGGCCTCTGACCACGGCCGGCCACAGTGATCGCGTTAATTCCCGTAAAAATAATTATTGAATTTGTAGTTTTAGAAAAAAAACTGAAATACCAATCAATGTATATTTTTTTGGTAATATTTATTTAAATTATTTTTTAAAATACCATACTGTATCTTAATTGGTCTAAGAAAAATAATAAAAAAATAGTTTAAGTTTATATTTAGAGTAATCAAAAACTTCTTTGCAAGATCAAGACTATAATTTATAAAAGGCAATCTTAAAATTCCTTTACTATATTGTTCAACCTAGAATACGTAATCAAAATAATACCTTGTGTTCAGAACTAGCACTAAACAGGTAATGTATAAAGCAGGATTTGACATTCACTCCAACAAAATACGAACCCAGTAAGCGTTGAGACTGATCTGCAGCCGGCTCTGGATGTCAGGGTCGGAGAGCGCGCCGCGGCCCAGCGATCCCGACGCCGACGAGGTCCGCTTGCCATGCCCCGCGCGCCGCTCACCCCCGCCAGGCCCCTGTGCATCACCATGGTCTCATGTCCGCGCCTCGATCACACACTTCGAGGCACTGGTCCACGGGAAGGCTGTCAGGAACTAACTACACTACACTATCAAGGCCAAGATTGTTTTGTTCAATATATCTTGGTAAACGGCCAAAATTAGGTTTCTACACTATTACTACTCTAAGAAGGGCCATCATTTTTTTATTTATTTATATACCTTGGTATAAGGTGTCTAAATGGGTGATTAAATATCCATCTGTCAAACGATCAAAAAACTCTCTACTTTACGGTAACATAAGTTTTTTAAGTAATTGAGAAGTTTTGAGGATTGCCATCATGACATTAGAAAACTATAAATAGGTATAATAAGGAATAATATCTATGGTTTAAACTACCAGAAAACTATTACTATTTAGATTGGATTAATAACATCATATTATTATTCGTAAATAAAATCTGTCTATCTGTAATGTACTACACATCTGTTTTAATTAGTAATTACTCTGCTTATAAATTGAAATTTCATTAACTTGAATTGAAATAAATATTTTAATTTTTAATACGTTTGTGTAAAGTTCAAAATGAGATTTTGTAAATTACACGTGTCGTGTAAATTACAAAACTGTTTACGTTAATCCAATCGTAACTAAAAAGTACTAAAAACTATAAAAATGTTCTATTAACATTACACAAGAACTGCTAAGGCTTGTGAAGAGGAAGGTGGTAGATATATTACATGCACAGAGCTAAGACTGAAGATCTGAGGAAGAGTTAGCCCAGTGCCCGGCTGTGGAAAGCATCGAAATGTGTGATCGTGTTGCGACTATAAAGCGTCTAAAGTATGATAATATATCTAAAGACTGATGTAGACGACTCGATTTTATATTTTACCATAATATAAATTGTACAATACAAATTATAATGGCATTACGAAATACATTTGGATCGACTTGCACTACGTCAAAAAGTAATTTGCTATGCTGACTCACACATTTATGTTATGTATTGTAATTTATTAGAAAAAAAAAGTTTAAATTCACAAAGGATATAAATTTAGACTTATGTACGTGTGTATTTCCAGGATGCAAGAGTTAGAACTGGTGTGAAAGTGTATTCCTGAAATACACACTAAAGTAAAACAATATATCCTTTGCAAATACATATAAACAGTAATTCAAAAGTGTTTGTGTGCAAAGTAATTTGTACACTTTTACACACTACTTTACAGTAGGTAAAAGGCAACGTGTCGTCTACATCCGTTTTAACACATTAGCAGATATTCGAAGTGATATGGTATGTACAATTTTAAATAGGTAAAATACTGTTCTAAAGATTTTTATTAAACTATATATTTCTCTCTCTTTTTGAGTAATAAACTGCCTTGGTGTATAAACTGCCTGGAAGAAATCGCCGTGAGTGATAACACTGCCCATTGTTACGTCTACAACTTTGTAAAGTAACTCATCTTTTGGTTTGTTTTTATTTTATGTATACAATAAAGAGCAGTTTTCAACCGACTTCAAAAAGGTTCTCAATTCGACTGTTTTTTTTTATGTTTGTTACCTCATACCTTTGGACTGGGTGAACCGATTTTGATGATTCTTTTTTTATTTGAAAGCTGCTGCTTCCCGAATGGTCCCATTTAAATTTGGTCCAGATTGAAGTCGTTTTTTTTGTTAAAATTTGTAATACTACATAGTCCAATCACAGGATAGACATAGAGATAGAGGACTCCGACCTGTCTTTAACAACTAATATAAAAAAATAAACACGGCAGATATCTTGGTTTTTGTAATAATGAAATATTTATTTATTTATTTATTATTATTAATGCTTTATAGTAACACGGTCGCCCTGTGATTGAAATCCGACCATAATTCATTTTTAGCTATCTGCACTTCTCCATATCGTCGGTTCAAAGGTAAAACTCATTTACTTGTATAATTGGCTAATATAAACTTTTACTGTGCCAAATTTCATACTCCTTCGTTCTCATAATTTTCGTAAAAATGGGTACAAAGTGTTTGCTTCACGTACTAATATAGACTAATGATCGCGTATTGATTATCTAGTGACGATATAGTGATGTAATAATCTCATGAAACATAAACATTTCACATTTTAATTTCTTAGATGCTTCAATCTTCCCACAGTATTGGCAATAATATGTTTCTTTAAGTACGTATTACTCGATGTACCTGTTTGGTCTACATAGCTTATTGCGTACGATTGTAATTAAACAAACTCTCAGTAATTTATATCAGATCTGTGGATATATATCTATACTAATATATAAAGCTGAAGAGTTTGTTTGTTTGCTTGAACGCGCTAATCTCAGGAACAATGGTTGCAATGCGCTAATGGTCGGATTTGCCCATTTATCGAATAAGGCTATAGGCTATATATCATCATACTAAGGCCTATAGGCACGGAGCACCAATGAAGAATGTTAGAAAAACGGTGGAAAATTATTACGCTACGGGCAATAGGAGACGTAAACGACGTTGCGTGGGTCAGCTAGTATTTATATATAGGAGTATATTTTCATCTTAACATCTATACTCTAAGTCTATACATATAAATAAAATTGGAGTGTCGTTTTGAAATAATAGCATAACTGCTTTTTACTAAATGCATATGTATACACGGTACATATAACAAAATTACAAATTTTTCGATTTTTGTCTGTCTGTTTGTTCCGGCTAATCTCTGGAACGGCTGCACCGATTTTGACGGGACTTTTACTGATAGATAGCTGATGATATAAGGAGTAACTTAGACTAGCTAGCTAGTTGTTAATATAAACATTCACATCTAAAATGTCCCTCTTAGCTTCTATAATGACACTTATGACAACAGCCACACTATTTTTACCCGACTACGGCAAAGCCAAAGGAGGGTTATGATTTTGACAGGCTATGTATGTATGTATGTTCATTCATTTGTTCCCTCATAGCTCCTTAACTATTTATTAGAACTGGACAAATGAGGCATCGTTAGAAGCGTCTTGATCGTCCGCTGGTTATAGGCCATATGACGTGTCACTGAATCATACGATGCTGAAAAAATAAAACAAGTTTGTAAAACCGTAGTCACATAGAAACGCACCATAACACTTTAACAACGTGTGACTACGTTGTTGTTGGGTTGTAGTTGGGTTTTAGTTTTTACTTTTTTTTTTAGCTCCAAATTTGTAATCCAAAGAGCCTACTTTTATACCACGTCTTTATATCATAAATATCAAAAAGCTGTTTACTGTGTCACCTTTACTGACAACCCCCCCAAAATCATAGCGTAATATTAAATACAAAACAACATTCCTTAAACATCGGACTATCAGATAAGAAAATAATTTTCAAATCGAACTACTAATATCCGAGATAATTGCGTTCATAAAAACAGTATCTACATTTATTACGTTAAAATTATTATAAATTAAGAAACAAAATGGTTGTTTAACGCCTACACACATCCGCAATAAAACTGACGTGGTAGCACGCGTTTTCCGAGCGATCGACAGCAGTAACCAGTTACAAAGGATCTATCATCAATGAACCGGTGGATCGTCACAAATCCAATGAAATATGGCCGACGGGCGACGACTCAATGAATTTCCAAAAGCGTAAGTTTCCGGTCTGGCAAATAGTCTTTGCAGACTACTTAAGGTACATTCCTTACTTAGTTAAGTGTGATGTAATTATAGTTTGATGTATTCTCTTTTTACCCAACTGTGTCAGAAGGGTGGTTGTTTTGGATTGTATGTAATATACATGGCACACTCTGTTACCTAAACCAGGGGGGTTTCACTTCTCAGTTAAGGTATGTTATATGTTGTATGTATGTATGCTCGGCTCGCACGCTGCGCACGCTAGCCGCGTCGCGTCGTGCGTAAACAAGTTAAATATTACGTGTACTTACCGCGAAAAATGACTACGAAACGAACTAATTATTATGTTTGTAGGTAGTCGCTTGCGAAGTCACAGAGTTGTTTTTTTTTATGCCTAAACTTGACTTTTGTTCGACAGTGGAACTTCTGTACGTAAGTACTATTATTTATTCTGTGCCTAAACGTGAAAGTGTGACGAATTCACTTATGACGCCTCTGGTGTTGCAGGTGTCGATGGGCGGCGGTAATCGCTTACCATCAGGCGAAACGTCTGCTCGTTTGCCCGCCTATTACATTAAAAAATAATAATCTTTTTCCTTGCTTGTGTACCACTGCAAACAGTTGTAATATCATTTCCTAAAAACCCAATTACTCCATTAACAATATTTATCAGTCCACTGCTGGACATAGGCCTCTCTATAGAAAGGAGGTTTTGGCCTACCACACAACGTTTTTTTATGGATTAGGCGGGCAAACGAGCAGACGTATCGCCTGATGGTAAGCGATTACCGCCGCCCATGGACACCCGCAATACCAGAAGCGTGACAAGTGCGTTACCGGCTTTTTGGGGATCTAGGGGTAGGGGATTGGGGTATGGGCCTCCGGTATCCTCACTCCCTCGGTGAAACACAGCGCAAGCACTATTTCACACCGGTTTTCTGTGAGGCCGTGGTATCACTCCGGTTGAGCCGGCCCATCCATGTCGAAGCGTGGCTCTCCCACGGTAAAGCTTTTGCTCGGTTTGCTCCCTTTGTCGGCTTTTACACTCATGGGACGAAGATAGGGATGGTGACACTCCCTGTAATCCGTCGCTACACATACAGGACACAATTATCTATATACAGGAAACTTTAAACGCAACAGGTCTGCTAATAAAATTTTATAACATCTTAGTGTGAACCAATCGTAGGCGAGAATAGTTTTAGCAATGTTTATTACAAGTGATTAAAATACCCGACAATTGCTTCAATACGACAACGAGAAGCAACTACGGCGACAACGGACAAAACCGGTCTAAAAACACATAAATTGTATTTAAAAAAAAGACGGGCCTTGCCCACACTTAGCCGAATTGGTTATTATCTCATTCCATAGGTACTCATGAGATTCATTACACACTTATTGGCTAGAGAACGAATAAAACCATTTTTGTGGCCTAGTGATGGGACGGTTATCGATATGATCGAAATGTTATCGAGTTTTATTTAGGAGACGATGAAAGCTTAATTAGATTAAGTAGATAAGACGATTTATGTAGATTATGTAATATAGAAGTTAGATAACTTCTTTAGTTCAGTTGTAGCGCGTGTGAAGACTTAGCGGTATGTCAGGGGTTCAATTCAAGCAGTGTTATATGCATTGGTGCAAGATTTACTTATTTGTCTAGATAGCAATATGTAATATTTCCAGAGTATTATAATTATAGTTATAATACACATTTACGAGATTATAAAATATTATTTATTTTACTTTTAGGCTACAAAACCTTATTATCAAACTTAATACAGCACAGTATATCACTGTTCAACCACTTTATAAGAAAACAATCTTTTTATTTAAGAATTTGCTTTAAAAAAAAAACGTATTTTGTACAAATTTAATTGAACATAACTACAGGGTTAATATTTAAAAAATCCAGTTTACCAGTCAACGGCATGAATAAACGAAAACTTTAAAAGCATTAAAAAAATATAGCATTGAACAAATTAAAGTAAGGGTTTATTTTAAATAGATACAGAAACGTCACATAACTTAGGAAAATACAGGATCATATTTTGTAAAAAAAAAATTAAACAAATGTTTTCGATAGAAATACAATTTATCGATATAATGCACTGCTCCAAATCACATCACTAACACAAACCAGTCCGCGTGTTAATTGCGGTACCAAATTCGTATCAAAATCATTTGAATATCCATAATTTATGACAACAAGCGGGTATGCGGCCAGTATCATCTCTGTGCGATGTGTGTTAATGTTCGCATACATTATGTGAACATACCAACCATATGCTCTTAAATATTATTAGATACATTGTCGTTAGATGTGGCTGGCTGGTGCTCTTGCTTTTTAACCGACTTCAAAAAAGGAGGTGGCTATCAATTCAACTGTTTTTTTTTTGTTACCTCATAACTTTCGACTTGGTAAACCGATTTTGATGATTCTTTTTTTATTTGAAAGCTGGTGCTTCCCGTGTGGTCCCATTTCACTTTAGTCCAGATTGAAATTTAAAACGGTTTTTTTTTGTTTAAGATTTGTGATTATTTTTAAATAATCGTGCTGGATAAAAAAAATTGGCAGTCATAAGGACTGCCGATAGAAGTGAAAACTTATGACTTAGAATGTTATTTGTAAAATTAGAAATTTTATAAGATTTAGATTAAAATTATCAACATCAAACTTTAGCATGTCGGTGACGCTAGGCCATAAGATTTTCCCCTACCAAAAATTGCTCAACGCGGCTTAAGAAGTTTTCACTTCGAAAATGTCGTGTCAGCATGTCGATGACGGCAGCATGTCGGTGACGCGAACTCATAAGATTTTCTCCTACCAAAAAGTGCTCAACGCAGCTAAAGAAGTTTTCACTTAAAAAAACAAACAGTTTGAATCGCTCTAGCCATTCTGTCCAAGCGATTTGCTTTTTGCGTCTAGTGGTTAATAATACTGACTGCTGATCTAAAGGACGTGGATTGAATTCCCATAAACAACAAGAATTGTATGTGTATGAAGGCGATCATTGGTTTTTGTCTGGGTATAATACGAGTATAATTTATGTATGTATTGTATATTGTATAAATTTAAAAATATTCAAGTATGCATGGTTGGTAGCAACAGGCTTGTCCTTAGTGGTACTAAACTTATAATTGGCAAATATTGCCATCTAATACAGTTCTGACTACCTCTTTTAGAATAAGCCATAAAAGAATGTTTAAAAGGCTAAGATATTTATCACTAAGCAATGAAAATAACTTTCATTCTTCAACGCGGTACGAATTCTGGTGAGTACAAATATTGATACACAAACAGACCTACTCTAATTTTACTGTTTAATTATCAAATATAATTAACACTGACTACTCTTTAAAAGTTTAATTAAACTATCCTTAATACGTTCATTCATATAATCGAAGTTTCGCAACTCATGAATGAACTCACAAACCGACATCCGGCCGTTTTACATATATACCTAATCTACATGTATAAAAAAGAAACCTATTCTGAGTTTGGCCGGCCATAATGGTATTAAAAATGTATCAAGCGTCTCTACATATTTTTTTGCGAAATATAGGCTTTATACATGGCTAGCCGACCCACGCAACGTCGTTTACGTCTCCTATTGCCCGTAGCGTAAAACTTCCCCCGTTTTTGTAACATTCTTCATTGGTGCTCCGCTCCTATTGGTCTTAGCGTGATGATATATAGCCTATAGCCCTCCTCGATAAATGTACTATCCAACACTGAAAGAATTTTTCAAATCAGACCAGCGGTTCCTGAGATTAGCGCGTATAAACAAACAAACTCTTCAGCTTTATAATATAAGTATAGATTATATTATGACTAATAAAATAAGCGTACATCTTGTTCGAGTCAACGATTGTCGCTTAAATTCCTAAACACGTACAGAAACTTTCCATTTACACAAAAATGATTGCAACATTTGTCTACGAGATCCTATTACCATAATATTCACTTAACATATAAATATACAAGCTTCTCGTCTCTGTTCGTAGGTGGCGCATGGGTGCGCTTAATGAGTCGCTAAATAAAACAATCTTATTACGAATATCTTCCTTTTCACTATTAAAACTCAGTTTTTATTCAAAATCTGTTGAATTTCATTTTATTTCTGATATTTGATCTGCATCTCGCTCAAAATATATTTCGTTTTGCAACATTTCTCATTGATGTTTTCCTACTACAGATGATAGCGTAACGTTATATAACCTATAGTATTTCTCAATAAATAGGCCTTCCTCCACTTAAATTTATTTATCAGTAGACGTGTGGACTTGTAATAACAAATAAAAGCGGCCAAGTGCGAGTCGGACTCGCCCATGAAGGGTTCCGCAGCAGCAAGTAACATATTTTTTTTATATTTGTGTTGATTGAATGAAAGGTAAATTGCAGTTTACGATTTATGACGTATTATCATTTTTGAAGACCTATCCATACCCCACACGTATGGGTTTGATGAAAAAAATTTTTTTGAGTTTCAGTTCTACGTATGGGGACCCCCAAATTTTTTTGTTTTTTTTATATTTTTGTGTGAAACTCTTAATGCGGTTCCCAGAATACATCTACTCACCAAGTTTCAACATTATAGTTCTAATAGTTTCGGGAAAAAGTGGCTGTGACATACGGACGGACAGACAAACGGACAGACAGACAGACAGACATGACGAATCTATAAAGGTTCCGTTTTTTGCCTTTGGCACGGAACCCTAAAAATGGTCCTAAATTTTTAATTATCTGTCAAAAACGTATCTTAATTCTTTGAGCACCAAACGTAATTCGTCAATAAATAGAACACATTCTCAAATATCCACATTTCGTGAAAAAAAAACCAACAACCTCACCATAGACAAAAACCATAACTGGATCTTTCCTTTCACTTTTGTCACAAGTCTTAATCTTAACCTTACATTTAAACTTATCACCTTTCAAACTCATTAACATTATTGTAAATCTAACTAAATATTCGGTATCAAATTTCTTTACACCATTTGCAATCCAAATATTGCGTGCGAATAAGAAATATATTAATAAAACAGTTACTTCTTTCACCCATTATGGTAAATCTCTGTATATGTGATTACAAAACCACAGAATATATCTTAAACACTTCATATAATGTATATAACTGTAAATTTAGTTACACTCAGCGACATTCTTTCACATTTATCTCTCAAACCGGTATAGTCTAGGACAATCTTTCCCAAAGTGTACAACGTGACCTACAAGGGGTCACAATTAAACATACAAGTAATTTGTAAAACTTTGCATAAAAATATCGGGTTAAATATTGGCTTCAGCTGGCAATTAATCTTTTAATTCATTTGACGTTAATAATTTTTTTCTCATCAATTCTTATTCATCCATGTCCTTATTCGCATTGAGGATGGTGATCAGCATTTTTGGAATCTGCTCATGCTTTCCATCAGGCAGAGCAGAGTCATTTTGGCGCAGCTATAACATAAAAAAACTGCTTAAAAGTAAATTTTCTTCTTAATATGAAGACAATTAATTTGTACATTGGCAATTTTTCTGTCAATCCTTTGGGAGTTATAAGACCACTTATACTGTAATTAATAGAATTCAGATATGCTCTGATCATAGGTATATTAGGTATAGACTACCCAACATCACAAGCATTTCGCTTCTTTGATGTAGGTTTAAAACGAGACTGGTAAGTGGAAACGGAATTTGGACATAAGGACTTATATATTTAAAACAGATACATATTTAATAACAATTTTAGATTGAATCGAAATTGATTTATTTTTAGTGGGATTTGAAAAGAATAATTTGAGAACCTCTGGCCTTATGTGTGAATTAGTAATGTATTAACATAAGACAAAATTATTTGTATGTTGCTGTTTCGGAGATATTTTCCCATAAGAAGGCGGTTGTACCTTGCTCAACTGGCTGTATTTGTTGTAGACGATAACTAAACATGGAATACGTTTTGTTATCAAGTTAAATGGCTTGGATAGATAAAACTTTTTATTATTTATACGAATATCTGTAGTTGTTTGTATGTCATATTGTTTGATGATATAGTGCGACACCTTGAAATGGTTGTAGATAAATTGTTTTTGTGGTTTAACAGGAAATGTATACATCGGATGCATACAGACAGTGAGGTCATATAATATTTAAAATGCGTTTGCAAATAATTTACTACGTGGGCGTTTGTAAAGAGTATTTATTTTGTCATGGTGACCCTTTTGATATAAAACGTAGGATAATATCATTATTTTAAATTTTTTAATCTCTTTGTACATAGTAGATTTCTAATTAGGTTATATTTTTAATATGGTGACACAAGATCAAGGGGAAAAGACCCTCTCTCTATCCATGCTGCCCTGCAGATGGCTCAAGACTGGAATAGATGGCGAGCTGTCACTCGCAGAATACAACAAAAACAGCCAGCCAAATAGAAGTCATGTGACTCCTGTCGCTCAGATTTGAGGATAGTGTCACAAGGAGGGAACCCGTTTATATAGGACATATGATAATGTTATTGTTTTTATTTTTAATTTTTAAATATCTTCAAACATAGTAGGTTTATAATTTGATTGCATTTTCAATATTAATGTCTCAGAACTTCGTCATTTTTAATGAATTAATAAAAAATCTATTTTAGATTTTCGAGGGTATTCAAAACTACATAAACTTAGTCGGGAAATGTTGCAATGCAACATTGCAACATTGCAATTTTGCAACAATGCAAATTTTATGCGTTTATTACACATAAACACCTTCCTCTTGAATCACTCTATCTATTAAAGAAACCCGCATCAAAATCCGTTGCGTAGTTTTAAAGGTTTAAGCAAACAAAGGGATATAGGGACAGAGAAAGCGACTTTGTTTTATACTACACACATCAAAAGTGTCTAGGGATCAAGCATTTTTATGCGGATTTCTTGAGATTGAGATGTGGCTTTGGCCCTGGCCTGCTCAGTCGCCAGACTTGAACCCGATTGAGCATGCATGGGATATGCTACAGAGAAGAGCTCTGCCGAATATGGAGGGTATCCAGTCGCAAGAAGACCTTTTTTTGTTGTTGCAACGAACATGAGCGGCCATTCCACAGCGTGATTTGGATGAACTCATTTTGAGTATGCCAAACCGATGTTCTTGTGTTAGTGTTCGCGGTAGAAACACGGATTATTAATTGTTTAAGTTACCTAATAAAATTTTAAAGAAAACTGTTATTTCAGTCTTTTTTTCGAACTTTAATGTTAGTGGTTCAAATGTCAAAAATCCTTTTATTAGGAAAATGGCAAATTTCTTTATTAATGCAAAGGTGACTTGGTTTATCGTTACTGTGACAAACGAAAACACTTTATTTGATGAATCCTTAAAGAAAATTTTAATTAATATCAATCAGGAGAAAAGTTATTGCAAAAATATATGTTGATCCCTAGACACATATGTTGATCCCTAGACACTTTTGATGTGTGTATGTAGTTATATGTTTATATTAATTATACATATTCATACTTTCTCAATCTTTGTTACCGTGGGAGAGCCACGCTTTGGCATGCATGGGCCGACTCGAACGGAGTGATACCACGGCCTCACAGAAAACTGGTGTGAAACAGCGCTTGCGCTGTGTTTCACAGAGTAAGTGAGGATACCGGAGGCCCACCCCTATCCCCATCACGTAAAGGCCTGCAACGCACTTGTGATGCCTCTGGTGTTGCAGGTGTCCATGGGCGGCGGTAATCGCTTACCATCAGGCGATACGTCTGCTCGTTTGCCCGCCTATTCTATAAACTTTAGACTGCTGCGCCCATGCTGTCTCACAGAAGCAATCGGCCTACCGCGCATGGACCAGGGCCCACGCTCAGGGCTCCGCTGACGTTGATCGACTAAAAGCAGCGTTTAACAAAGCGCCTGTATCGCCTGTCATATTCCTCGGGAACTGTTCCGGAGGCTTGGAGAGAGGCAAATGTTCAACCGATCCCCAAAAAAGGCGACCGCTCCAACCCGGCCAACTACCGTCCGATAGCCGTCACCTCTATTATCTGCAAAGTGTTTGAGCGGATAATAAACAAACAACTGGTCCACTACCTGGAAGATCACTCCCTACTAAATGATCGTCAGTATGGTTTTAGACCGAACCGATCCACGGGTGACCTTCTAGCGTACGTCACTCACCTTTGGGGTTAGGCTATTGACAGGCATGGGGAATCCTTGGCCATCAGCCTCGACATGTCCAAGGCCTTCGATAGGGTTTGGCACCGCTCGCTTCTCTCCAAGCTACCGGCTTTCGGTTTGCCCCCCAAACTCTGCAACTGGGCTGCCGCATTCCTGCACCAGCGCTGCATCAGAGTCCTTTGCGACGGTGCGGCCTCCGATTTTCAATCGATTAACGTCGCTCCGTCCTGTCGCCCACACTGTTTCTTCTGCATATCAATGACATGTTAGCCCTTGGCAACATTCATTGCTATGCAGACGACAGCACTGTTCATGGGCGATATTTTGGACACCCTACAGCCAAGCTAGCAGATATTGAGGAAAAACGACACGAGCTTGTCGTTCAACTCGACCATGTTCTGGGCCGCATTTCACAATGGGGCTGTGAGAATCTGGTCGAGTTAAACGCCAAAAAAACACAGTTGTGCGCGTTCTCTGCCAAAAAGTCTCCATTCCTTCCCCTTCCAACTTTTCAGAACACTCAAATGGCATTACAAGGTAGGCTCGATATCCTGGGCATGGATATCTGCCGAGATCTCAACCCACGTGAATACGTTGAGAGTGTCACTAAAGCGGCCTCGCGTAAGCTAGGTGTTTTAAACAAGGTGAGACGGTTCTTCTCGCCCGGGCATCTGTGTCTTCTTTACAAGACCCAGGTTCGCTCGTGCGTGGAGTACTGTTCTCATCTTTGCGATGGTGCCGCACAGTACATGTTTGACGCTCTCGACCGGTTGCAGCGGCGAGCAATCCGCATTGTCAACAGTCCCGAAGCCACCGAGTCCCTTGAGCCTATGCAGTTGCGTAGAGATATCGCCTCCATGGCAGTCCTCTATCACTTTTATCATGGAGAGTGTTCTGAAGAGCTCTTCCAACTGATCCCTCCCTCTCCCTTCCTCTACAGGGCAACACGTGCCGGCCTTGGAAGTCACCGCTTCAGAGTAGTAGACATACGTTCTCGTACTCATCGCTTCGGTTCTTCCTTCCTGTGCCGACGTGTTTCCTTCCCACTATGATCCCGGGTCTTTTAAGCGGGGCGTGAAAAAGCATCTCACCAGGCCGCCATAGTGTCGGTCACCATGCTGCATTGTCCTTATTCGCAATGAGGATGGTGACCGCCACTCCTGGATTCTGTTCATGCTTACCATCAGGCAGGGCAGAGTCATTTCGGCAGCTAACTATAAAAAAAAAAACAAGCAAAATAAGAAATATACACACGAGCAGAGTTGCGAGTAACAGCTTTGTAACATTAAACCAATACCTCTAAAGGAACAAATACCTGGCCACAAAACAGTTGAGTCATCATCCAGATTATCTTCATAAATTTATTGTCCGATACTTGGAATGGGTTCCATTACTCCAATCGTAATGAGGTAAGAAATAAAGTAACATGTTTGAAGCTCAGGTATTCGCGCCGACGGAAACGCGCCCGGCAAAGTATGCAGGTACCTGCCTGGACCATAAATACTCTTTGGTAATAAATAGTACAAGAATTTATTTGCTCATTATATAGTGGTACTACTTTATTCAATAATACCATTATGTTATACAGACCCATTATGTTATACAGACAGTTTAAGGATTTAAGGGTGTTTTTTATTCAAAGGACATTCAATTCGAAGAAGCAGTACAGTAGTACAGTAGATTTAATTGAAGTATCTAAATACCATTTAGAAAGGGATGGCAACAAACCATGTTGCCAAGGTTAAAATGTATTGAGAACTTGCAATTTAGCACAATTTATTTAGGTTATAAAATACAACTTTATTAAAAAAAGAGTCTATACCTCGGAACACAAAATGTTGTCCGAAAGCTTTATTTATCTGCTTTAATAAGGACAGAAAATAATATTTAAAAAAAAACATTCTATTTTTAAATGTACGTGTGTATATTTCACAGGTCACACAAAAAGTTCTAAAAGCCACGTCAGAAATCAAAGCGGATTCCATTTTTAATTTTAACCTTTTTTACCTCACTACTAAAGTATCACCCGTAACTTTTTTTTAAATTTACGCACAGGACAATACAACGAATCATGAGTGTAAAGATAAATGGAATATGAGTTTAGAAAAAAAAGGTTCGTGATGTCCAATTTAAAGTGGATACAGAGGGTTTTATAAAAACGAAAGTGCATACAGGTATATTATTGTTGGATACGTGATGTGGACGAAGACAGAAAAAACGGTGGATGCGGCATAATAAATTTTAATTTTTATCTTATTTGGTTTAGTAACACTAAACTAAATTTTACTAAACTAACTCACTAAATTGTGCTGTTCGGATGGGATCGAATTTTATTGTTTTATTAATATAACTAACGAGGGGAGAATAATACGATAAACGTGGACAATTAATCGACTTATTGAAAAATTTCTAGACATCCATAATATCAGGTCTAAGTCTCCTATCTTATCCATATACGGTGGTGGCGTGATATCTATTCAATCACTTAGGTACAACTTCAATCCACCTCTGAGTCGCATTAGTGCGAGTTTCGTTCTAACTCTCTCTACCTCTTTCTAAATGATTACAATTTTACAGACACTGGCAGATTTTGTAAATAACCATGAGCTATAGTAGAGCCGTATACAATGTGCATAAATACCCTGTTTCTTTATCTTTTCTAATAGAATTGTGGCGGCGTTCAGTTTCTAGACGCACCACGAGATTATTATGTGGCAACACTTTTGAGTTGACAACACCGGAAGCGTCTAAGATACGCGACCTTTTTTTTTTTTTTACGTGTGGAAATCCCCTCGGACCGTCACCCGCGCCGGGGCTTGCGGCGGGGCGGTGTGTCGGATTCGAACCGACTAAAACCACACGGTGTGCCACTCTGCGCCTGAGGAGGGAGGAGTCCGGGAACTGCTGTTATTACGCCATCCAGACCCCTCCCAGAAGATACGCGACCTACTATAACTATACGACACACACGAAAGTTGACTCGACCGAATTGTATTCATTATTTCATCTAATTGTAAAGTAT
Organism: Diaphora mendica; assembly: GCA_949125395.1. NCBI lineage: Eukaryota > Metazoa > Arthropoda > Insecta > Lepidoptera > Erebidae > Diaphora > Diaphora mendica. The sequence goes on from OX421317.1 coordinate 1,781,667, forward strand.
TAAAGTATCATTCATCATAACAACAAATATATGGTTTTCTTTGGCGAACCCGACAGCATATTATATGTGAGTACCGGCTGGATACAAGCATCAGCCAATTACCCATAGAATAAATAATAGTTTGAAAAACTAAAAAACAGGCTTTAATAGCAATCGAACTAAAAGTAGAAAATAATTTTAATGTAAAAAGCGTGGGGCGACATTATTGAAATAGTTTCAGAAAGCACCCCCCGATTTTAACATTAACTTTATTTTCTACTTTTTAGTTCGATTGCTATTAAAGCTTGTTTTTTTAGTTTTTTAAACTATAATTTATTTTCTACTTTTTAGTTTGGTACATTTACAAAAGCGTGTTTGTTTAGTTTTTAAAACTATTTTTTTAGAAAAAAAAACTGTTTCATTTTGTTTTTTTTTTCACACTATTGTATTGTCATCGGCCCTTGACCCCTGTGCAAAATTTTAAGTTAATCAGATTCCTATAAGTAGGTGAAAATGAAGTTAATTTTTTTTGTTACATACATACATACTGGTCAACCTAATAAAAGCGTGTTAGAAACACACATGAAATACATAAGATTTTAAACATTAAATCAATGCCTCATCCACTCCACAGTATATCCTCCCAAACAACAAAAGGTAGATTGGGTAACGAGATATGATATTATTTTTTGTGGGGCTCGGGGGTGGCCGAGGGGATGTGTGTGTACAGGAGCGCGGGGGGTGCACGAGTCAGGTGGATTCCACTTCGCAACGCATTGTCACTTATATTGTTAAGTTATCGCGGGTAGCGATAAATTATGGGACTTTGAAGCGACGTGAGAAAGTCCGCCGTTAAACTATAGCTCGGGATATTTAAAAAGGTTGTTTAGTTAGGTGTGCCACTTTGTGTTTGTGTGTTATGTGAATTTGTTCGATTATATTTATGTGAGAAATGAAATAGGCATGTTTTGAGGATATAGAGTACATATAACAAATTCTGTTTAAATGTTGATAAGATTACTGCTAGTTAAATGTTTTTTTTATTGGTGGGTTGCCAGAACTAAATGCCAAAAATTTACGACTTTTTCTGGCATGATACAGAAAGAGTTGCAACAGATTTTAGATAGTGATACCAGCTTAATTTTAGTATATTTTAATATAGGATATATGGATGGATATAGGATGTTTATTAGGAAATATGTATTAAAATTCTAAAATTTATAAACATATTTTAGTTAATAAATTTGTATTTTTTTTTATATGTATGGCCCTGCCAAAAAGACTCTACTCTGCCTAAGCATAATTAAGCAGAATTCAAGAGTGGTGGTCACCATACTCATTGCTCGTGCAGACAATGCAACAATGCAGCATGGTGACCCACACCATGGCGGCCTAGTGATGCTTCTGCATCATTGGGCCTCCGGTCTCGCACTCACCAACGAATGCACGAATGCTGTCATTTTACGTTGATCCTCTGGTTATTTTTTTGTTCATGTAACTAGTTTTTACATCAAGCTTCTGCTAGAATACCTATACTCTATGCACTGTAGCATGGTGCGGGTGACAGTTGCCTGTAAGACGATTCTGGTTGGTTTAATTTAATTTACTACAGTTATTAATGATTTAATACATATATTTCGAATGTGGTACAGCTGAAATACTAAGTTATAATTTGTAAATCGCGGCAACTTTCAAGAGTGAAACGAACGAAACGACGAAAGTAACCCCGCACCATGCTACAGTGAAGAGAGAACAATGTCGATTTAGTCTATAAAGGATAATGGTAGGCGTGTATGGGAATTTTGAACCCCCTTGCTTATGGTTGGGGTTATTTTTATATTTATTTGGGTGGTAATACCACAGGTAAGTAAGAATATTCAAATGCAAAGATTTTTTGAACTTTGCGTTAAAAAGTTATTTTAATTTTTAGTTTTCAATGCAATGCATAGGCTCTAAGTATAGGCTGCACTAAAGTGGATAGTTAGGACAGCTGACTGTCATAAATGAGTTGTTATTGTTGTCGACAAGATGGCGGATTACCATATTTTTAAAAATCGAAATCATTCGTTCTCGATTTTCTGTCCGCTAAATACACTTGTGGGCTCATTCAAAAATATAGATTAATATATTTTATCTTTCTTTTATGTAATTTACCTATATTTTAACTTTATAAAAAATATTTTTGAACATCTGAAACACAATTAGTTTTCAACAAAGCAGATTTTAAGCATGGCAAGTTTAAGAAACGTAGGAATGCGTTTTGTTATGGCAGTTGTGGCAACTTTTAGAAAACGCGCTAAGAGTTTCATCTCCATCATTTACAATTCTAGATGGTTGGCAGCACACCACTGTGCACTTTTCCAGAAACTTTCTGCCTCACACAACAAAACTGTGGAATGAACTCTCGCCTGCGGTATTCCCGGACCAATACGACCTTCAACCCTTCAAGAAAAGAGTGTACTGCCTCTTTAAAGGCCGGCAACGCACTTATGACGCCTCTGGTGTTGCAGGTGTCTATGGACGGTGGTAATCGCTTACTATCAGGCGATGCGTCTGATCGTTTGCGTTTCCATAGTAAAAAAAACAAAAAAGTTTTAGCCAAGTTTAAAAAAAGTTATAACTACATGAAAATAGTTAGGATGATTCACTTTATAAACGTAACAAATCTCATAACCATTCATATTACCATATTATATACTAGCTTTTACACGCAGCTTCGCTCACGCAGACTTTCATCCCCTGATTTACCCCCTTAGGGGTGGAATTTCGAAAATTCCTTTCTTAGTGCTCACTTACGTTATATAAAGAGCCTACATGCAAAAATTTCAGGATTCTAGGTTCAGCGGTATGGGCTGTGCGTTGATCTCTGGGTATGTCAGTCAGTCAGTCACCTTCCTCTTTTATATATATATAGATTACTAGCGGTACAGGATCTCACATTCTCCTTTTCGTCGATAAACGAAGCACATATTTGATTCCAGATTATAGTCATTCCTGTGCCGAATTACATCAACACCTGTTTAGTCATGCTATCTTGATTAAGTTACAAACATACACACATTCATCCTTGCACACTTTCGAATTTATTTAACAAACTAGCTGACCCTAGTAACCTCGTTTGCGTCTCCTTTTGTCCGCAGTCCGTGATAAATAATTTTCCCCCGTTTTTGAAACATTCTTCATTGGTGCTCCGCTCCTATTGGTCGTAGCGTGATGATATATAGCCTATAGCCTTCCTCGCTAAGTGTACTATCCAACACTGAGAGAATTTTTCAAATCTGACCAGCGGTTCCTGAGATTAGCGCGTTCAAACAAACAAACAAACTCTTCAGCTTTATAATATAAGTATAGATGATATTAATATAAAAAGTCTATACCTATATGCTAAAGACTAGCAGTATATCTAGCTATATATAAATTATAACACTCATTCCATAAGTGTTCTTTAGAAGAGATCACCTTGCTTTAATATCTCTATTTCCGTATTAACCAAAAAAGTCTACTAAAACTCCGATGGCATTACGAGCATGACGGATGCGCAGACGCACGTGTGGAATCTTAATTTAATTTCATTGCGTTCTGATTCGTACTTACTTACATAGGATTGAGAATAGATACCATTTTGATAAAATTATTTTGGTGCCAAATGTGGTGTCAAAAAGTAAAAGAAATGGAATAATATTACAAACATTCTAACAAAGTAAACCAACTTCAAAAAAAAAAAAGGGGCCAAGTGCGAGTCGGACTCGCCCATGAAGGGTTCCGAAGCAGCAAGTAACATAATTCTAGTTCGTTGTAACTTTGATCGATGTTTTTATAATAGTGTATTTTTTTTTTACCAAACTATTCAGTTTAGAAAAAAATGATATTAGAAACCTCAATATCATTTTCGAAGACCTATCCATAGATAGCCTACACGTATGGGTGTGATGAAAAAAAAATTTTGGATTTCAGTTCTAAGTATGGGGACCCCCAAAATTTAATGTTTTTTTTTTAATTTTTGTGTGAAAATCTTAATGCGGTTCATAGAATACATCTACTTACCAAGTTTCAACAGTATAGTTCTTATAGTTCGGAAAAAAGTGGCTGTGACATACGGACGGACAGACAGACATACAGACAGATATGACGAATCTATAAGGGTTCAGTTTTTTTCCTTTGGCCGGAACCCTAAAAATTACAGTTGAATTGATAACCTTCCACCTTTTTTGAAGCAGGATAAAAATGAAAGAGAGCGAGGTTGGATTGGTAAAAGTTGTTGATGATTAGCTTTGCTTTTCGCTATCAAAATCAAAAACTAATGGTAAAAACTCTGTTTTTATTTAAATAGTAAATATCACACACGGTCACCTGTATTGTAGTAAAGAGACTGCTGATAAATACATATCTCTAAATACTTTCACATTACAGATAAACATCACCCACTACCCATTACACAATTATTCGCACTAATTGGAAATTCAATCCACGACCTCTACTTTAGCAGTCTGGATAACTAACCACTAGATAACTGGATCTATCCGATATCCTTACTGTTACTTTAAATTAAATAAATATGAATTTTACAAGCTTTTATTTAGTTTCACCTGTGTGTTTTTGTCTGTAATCAAATCTGGGAAGTTAAATTTGATGCACTTCCCGATTTCCGATTGAACTGAAATTTGGAATATACACTTTGTTCTGATGACAATGCAATTAAATATGTATAATCGGTAATATTATTAATCCAAAATGGCCACCGTAACAAAATGGCGGCGTACATATTTCTGAACAACTCACCCAATATGGGCATCAAATGAAAGGGCTTAAAGTTTTTTTTATTTTTTATTAACAAGTGATAAAAGTTTTTAAATAAATCACTTGTTAAACAATGAAAATAACCCTATATATACTAGTACAAAGGCATTTTAAATACTCAACACAGGCGAAATAATTAACAGCTGTGTTTACGGGTAGGGTAGCAGGTAGATAGTTTTTTCTTCAAAGCCAGATAAACAATTGATTCGGTTCTTATCACGGCGTGACTGATGCGTAAGTTGATGACCTGTCCCGAAATAAATTAATCTAAGAAACAGAACGAAGCAGAGAACGGTACGTTACTATCATACTTAATCTTAGAAGATTATTCTTTACCCTGTCTGAAATCCATACTAAATATGTATTATAAACTAGCTGACCCACGCAACCTCGTTTACGTCTCCTATGGCCCGTAGCGTAATAATTTTCCCCCGTTTTTGTAACATTATTTGTTGGTGCTCCGTTCCTATTGGTCTTAGCGTGATGATATATATATAGCCTTCCTCGATCAATGTACTATCTAACACTGAAATAATTTTTCAAATTGGACCAGCGTTTCCTAAGATTAGCGCGTTCAAACAAACAAACATTTATAATACATAATATTAGTATAGATAGTATAGATTCGAAAGTAATTCTGTCTGTCTTTGTGTCTGTTACGCTTTCACGATTGCTGCACCGATTTCAATGAAATTTGGCAAGGAGATACTTTGATTATTGAGTAAGGATAATATAAACTACTCTTTATCGCAATAACCGACATACTCTTACCTTCAGGCATTTAGATCTATTTTGACTCCGATTGAAGTCCAGTTAGAACCACGAACCATGTGCGGACCACGTGCTAAATAATTTTCTTTTCTTAAAATAACTGTTTTACGATTAATATTACAGCAATTGCAAAACGCATTGCAATTGCAACTGTGTAGTGCTTTTTAATGCGGTACTCGTTTGCGCCGTGACCCGCACGTAAGAGCGGTTATAGGGTTATTTCTCTGAGTGTAGCGGTGGCAAAAACACTTAGTACATTCTTAGTGTGATTTGGCAATCTCAGTTTACCTATTTAGTGTATTTTGGCATACTCAATATACCTACTAAGTGTGGATTGGCGTATTCAGTGAACTTGACTAAAGATTACGTGTGATGTCTAAGTGAGATATTCGAGACCACTTCGATCACACTGTGTGTTGTACCTACGCATAAGTGTCAGTCTTCAACCAACGTAAAAAAAGGAGTTTTGTATCGAACAATCTGTACTTTTTCTTCTTGATTATTCTTTCTTTATTTTACTATTTATTTAAATGTTAAGAAGTGGTACATCATATTAGCGTAGTCAACTATGTATTTCATTTTTAGGGTTCCGTGCCAAAGGCAAAAGACGGAACCCTTATAGATTCGTCATGTCTGTCTGTCCGTCTGTCCGTCCGTATATCACAGCCACTTTTTTTCCGAAACTATAAGACCTACAATGTTGAAACTTGGTAAGTAGATGTATTCTGTGAACCGCATTAAGATTTTCACACAAAAATAAGAAACAAACAATAAATTTTGGGGGTCCCCATACATACAACTGAAACTCAAAAATTTTATTTTCACTAAACCCATGCGTGTGGGGTATCTATGGATAGGTCTTCAAAAATAATATTGGTGTTTCTAATTTTTTTTTTTTCTAAACTGAATAGATTGCGCGAGAGACACTTCCAAAGTGGTAAAATGTGTCCCCCCCCCCCCTGTAACTTCTAAAATAAGAGCATGATAAATCTAAGAAGAATATGTGATGTACATTACCATGCAAACTTCCACCGAAAATTGGTTTGAACGAAATCTAGTAAGTAGTTGTTTTTAATACGTCATAAATCGTAAACTGCAATTTACCTTTCATTCAATCAAAACAAATATAAAATAAAAACATGTTACTTGCTGCTGCGGAACCCTTCATGGGCGAGTCCGACTCGCACTTGGCCGCTTTTTAAATATTATACCTGTTATGTAAGTGTACACATTATTATGAAGTACCTGGACGACCTAGCTTTGCTCGGCATTTTTTTTTATGAATGTTCTAAAAATGAATCTTAGCTAGATCGATTTATCGCCTCCGAAACTCCCTACATACTAAATTTCATAAGAATCCTTTATAAAAAGGATCGTTAATTTATTTGCTAGTAAAATACGAATCAGGTACGAAATAAAAATACGCGTATCAAAAAATTACTGAAGACAGACGTCAAGAGATATTCGACTTTAAAGTGGTATATTTAAGACAGATAATGATTTCAGTGAAAATTTCCCTCGAGAACAATAGGTACCTACTCTTTAGTTGGATGGAAGTGTCTCCGTCCTTTTCAACCATTGTTGAAGCTTTTACATAGAGACTTTGGCTTTGAGAGTTTTATGAAGATCAGCTGATCAGGTAAGTCTACCTGATCAGCTCATCTTCAAACTCTCAAAGCCGTATGTTTGTCAGCAGATTGGTTACCATAGTAAAGGTTCTGCCTAGTGTGGGACCAGACGCCCATGTGTGAATAGGGTATTTTATTGCATATGAAAAAAATCTATTAGTATAATAATGAGATACTTTAGGCAAAAAGCAGTCGGAAAATGTTACTTTTAGTTCATAAAATAATTAAAAAAAAAACAAAGTTTTCAGTTTTTTTTTAATCTGTTCTTCAACACCATGAAATAGTAGCTGCCATGTTATTACGTCAAACGACTTTGTAAAGTGTCAACTGATCAGCGTATGCTTTATTTTGTCAGCGTATTTGTTTTTGTTTACAAAGCGAACTGACGTCAATACCACAGAGCAATATGGCGTCCATTGCGTCCAGCGTTTTTGACAAATTACCCGCGAAATTTAAAAATATAAAAAAATGCATTTTTATGGCACTTATCGATTGAATAAAATGTTTTTTTTAGTGGTTTAATAGCACTATAGAATCTAGTTAAGACACTTTTCAAAAATGGGTGTAATACTCTATTGTGTAAAAAAAAAACTTTTTTTTTTTTTACATAAAGCTCTAATATTAGGAGAGCTGGTGCCATTTTTGGGTAGGTATTTGAGGCAAGCTGAAAACTTGTCACACACCTCTCCTAATATACCCCAACACGAAACTGCAGACCTGGCTGGTGAGTAGCGGGGCAAATTTTTGACAACTAGCGATAGTGATGATGACGAAGGCTTGTCTCTCACGTGAGCACTGTTTCTCAGAGTGTTATAACTGGCGAAGTATATCGTTATACCATGGCTATCGTAAGTCACGTGACCTCGCCAGAGGGGGGGGGGGGGTTGATTTAGACCCGCTACTCACCAGCCAGGTCTGCAGTTCCGTGTTGGGCTATAATAGGAGAGGTCTGTGACAAGTTTTCAGCTTGCCTCAAATACCTACTCAAAAAATGGTACTAGCTCTCGGACCATAACACTAAGAATACATATTGTATCGCAATGGCGTTTACAAACGTTATAAAACGGACACAGTGCAACCAGAGTTCGACTGCGCGGTTGGCCTACTGGTATAAGCGGTCGCCACGCGCCGCTTTCTACTGCGCCAAGTGTTGTAGGTTCAAATCCCACATGGGACAACACTTTGTGTGATCCACAATTTGTTGTTCGAGTCTGGGTGTTCTTTGTGTTCGTTTCATGTATGTTTGTAAAGTCCTCCGTGATACAGGATGTATATTCCTAATGCGGGGGTTGTCTTCTTAAACAATAGAAAAGATTGAGAACAACAATTTGTGGATCACTCCCATGTGGGGATCGAACTCACAAGACTCACAACACGAAGCGGCTATGCATTATTTTTATAGTATTTGTTACAATTTATACTGAACGTACTAGTATTATAAATTCGACAGTAGCTAGGATGAAATTTACAAATTAGATCCCTTGATTTGATAGATTGATGAGATCCTTTGATTGCCTCGTTGGCGTGATGCAGTGGTAACGTACGCGAGTGCTATGCATGAGTTCTCGTATTCGATTCCCGGATCGGAACAAATGTTTGTATGATCTGCAAATATTTGTTTCGGAGTTTGGGTGTTTTCTATGTATAATATGTATGTATTTACAAAAAAAAGTAGATATGTATTCATATCAGTTGTCTAGTACCCATAATACAAGCTCTGCTTAGTTTGAGACTAGATTCCGTTGTGTGTTAAATATTTTTGGACATTTTTCGGACATCTAACATACAACGCCATCTTGTCCCAAGCTAAGCAGAGCTTGTGTTATGGGTACTGGACAACTGATATAAATAGATATGTACTTTTTTTTGTAAATACATACATATTATACATAGAAAACACCCAAACTCCGTAACAAATATTTGGTGATCACACAAACATTTGGTCCGTCCCAGGATTTGAAACCGAGACCTCAAGAACAGCAGTCGCATTCACTACCACTGTGCCACCGAGGCAGTCAATGTTCAAATATATGTTCAAATATATTTATTTTATTTATTTATTTTATTCTTGAGGAAGGGTATAGTTTACTCTTAATGGCGGTAACAGACATACACACGATTGCAGCTGCGGGTAGAAGCTTTAAAGCTTTTAACATGCGGCGAATCTTTAGCCTCGTAACTCAATAACAGCAAAAGTATATCCAAAAATATTCGATTTTCGAATTGACTTTAAAAGATGCGCGAGCGCACCGAACTGCATAAATCAGTTTGTGCATGAGAAGCACCTGCCGCCGGCGATGCTTTGATCGTTAATAATAACAATTATCGCGTGCGCGGGCGCCCAGAAGGTGACCCCGACCAGACTGGGTTGCCAGGGTTTACAAATATGTGAGAACTTCAGGGAAACTTATATAGGGAGTTGCAGAATAAATGTGTGTTGGTAACATTCATTTGAAGTGTTGTACTGAGTTTAGATCTCCTTCAATGGATGTTTGTGCAAATGCTATTCTTAAAAAAATAGAACTGAAAAAAAACTTCGTTTAAAAAAACCGACTTCAAAAACTAAAAAGTATAAAATAACTTAATTTGTATGTGCTACCTTTCATAGGTTTGAAGTCAGTACCAAGCCAAATGTAATAGTAGGTACCACACTCGCTATATTTCGAGACGAACGTCAACGACGTCACCGACGCTTCGGTTGTATTGTTCAACGCGAAGAGCAGCTATCCCGCTCAAGGTCACGCGCGGCGAGTGCGGTACCTTTATTTTATACTTTTTAGTTTTTGAAGTCGGTTTTTTGAAACGAAGTTTTTTTTTCGCTTTTTAGTATTTCTCAAGTCTCTCATCATCATTTCATTTAAAATTTAATGATGTCTACAGAATATGAAGGCATGCAGACAATTGCTCGTAACTTCATTGCAGGCGCTCACGTAAATTTGAGGGTTTCCTTGGATTTCCTTAGGAGCCCATCATCAGATCCTGATATGGTGGCCATGGGACCACATGGGGAGCATACCCTTTCGAATACAAAAAGAATTTTCAAAATCAGTCCACAATTGACGGAGTAATCGATGTACATACATTAAAAAAAAAAAAAAACGATGAAATTGAGAACCTCCTCCTTTTGGAAGTCGGTTAAAAACATACAGCAATTCATTTTCTTCTAGTTAGAAAGTTTGTTTGTTTCCTAACCAATTATACAAATGTGGCTTCCAAGTCAACAGCTGATAGCAACAAAACAACTGATATAAAAGCAATAACTATCTTTTTATTTTTCATAAAACATAAAAAACTTTTCATTCCTTTATTCTAATAACTTTTCTGATATAAAACATGAGTAAACAACAAAACTCCCCCACATCTAAAGCTGGCAACACTAAAATTCGCAATTGTTTCATTGCCAAGGCCACAGGGCGGCGCGGGCGCAGCCGGTTCGCGTTCCAGCGCCCGCGAAGTCAAGGGCACGGTGACCCACTTCCTGCGCAGCCTTCGGCGTATGCGCACGTGTCGAGGCAGATGTGCCCGCTTTGTTTTTAAATGTTATCTATATATGCACCAATTTGAGACAGGTGGTGAAATTGGATATTATGCATGCAGCTTTTTGGCAAAGTTTGAAACCCATGATAAGATATGATGAAGTCGGTTAAAAATGAAAAAAGATGTACCAATCTCCGTTCATAGGATGCCAATGCTGAATGAAAATGACTCTAAAGGCCATATAATCAAAGGACATTTTAGTTATTAGAAATTATTATTAAATAGCATTATATTTGCAGTTAACGCTTGAGGCATTTTTAATCGCTCAAGATCAGGAGATATAAATATTTTATAGAACTTTTTTTTATGTAATAGAGGACAAACTATTAAATGGTTAACCTGATGCCAAGTGACGAACAACGCCCATGGATACCTGGAACTTAAGGTATACAAGTGGGTTGTCAAACTTTGTAAGCCCTTCCCCCCAAGTAGCCGGAGGGAAGGGGTGTGTTTCGCCTCCAGTATCTACACACGTTCGGTGAAAAGTCACAAGAGAATGGTTTTACCTCAAATCACAGAAACACAACGAAACATTAATATTACGGCCATCTGACACACAATGCTATCTAGTCCCAAATGAGCCTTCAGTATCCTCACTCATTCGGTGAAACACAGCGCAAGCACTGTTTCACACATCTATATAATAATCGAGGTAGACAGTTCTATCCAGCAATGTTCGGAAGCAGGCTTCAGCAAGCAGCAGCAGACAGCCAACCAAACTATGTCTAGACACAAAAATAGACCTTTAGCATGAGCTCAGCTGCAAGTGGCATATCATATAAACCCTTTACATGTACCCGCGGCCACTTATCCAGTATAAAACCATATCAATACGACATGTAGATAATATATACTATTATATACTAATATTATAAAGCTGAAGAGTTTGTTTGTTTGAACGCGCTAATCTCAGGAACTGCTAGTCCGATTTGAAAAATTCTTTCAGTGTTGGATAGTACATATATCGAGGAAGGCTACATAGGCTTTATATCATCACGCTACGACAAATAGGAGCGGAGCCCCAATGAAAATGTTTCAAAAACGGGGGAAAATTATCACGCTACGGGCAATAGGAGACGCAAACGAGGTTATGGGTCAGCTAGTTAATTATAAGCAGTTAAACATTTTTAATTATCCAACAGATTGTACCTCTAATCGGCCCATCAATAATTCCCTAAAACCAAATAAAACTACTTGAGATTTATAGATAAAATATAGACAATAAAAAGTACAGTAACGGAAACCGTAGTCCAAAGACGATTTTCTTTTTTTATTATCTATAACTAAAAAAACAATATCCAACTTATCGTGGGTACAAACGACAGTTCTTAATAAACTAGCCACTAGTTAGACATTCCTCAATGACCAATTACAATTGAGCTACCATTTAGCAGCTCAACGAGCTTAAAGCTTCAATCACACCTACACATGCAATAAAAATTTTAACATGACCATAAAACACAGGCGTAAACTAAGCAATGGTGTAATACCTTTCACATGAGAACGAACACGTATCTACATACATTAAATATACTATATCCACTTATATAGTTATAAGGTAGTCGCCAAATCCAACTGACCAACATTTTTTTCTCTTTTTTTAGTAACGGTCTAGGTCTTTGCAAACAAGTATGTGTTAGATCTAGAATTATAACTTTTTCATTGCCATAGACAATATCTTATCTGACTCACGCAACTCACTCTCACTCTTTTTTATCTTAGCGTGATATTATATAGCCTATAGTTTTCCTTGATAAATGAACTATCCCATACTAAAAGGCTTTTTCAATTCGAACTTAGCAATTTCAGAGGTTAGCGCATTTAACCAAACAAACTTGTTGATTACTTTAAAGTATTAGTATAGATTTAAAAATTGGTCAAATGTGTGTCGGACTGCAGGACAGTACAGTTTTTTTTTAAATGTTTGGCCCGCCAAAATTACTCTACTATTCCTGATGGAAAGCATAAGCAAAATCCAACTGTAGTGGTCACCATACTCACTGCGAATGCAGACAGTGCAGCATGGCGACCGACACTATGGCGGCCTTATGATGCTTTATCATCGTTGAGTGCATTTGCATCATAATGTGCCTTATAACAAACCTTTTTTCTTTTTTAGGGAGACGCTTGACAGAAATTTGGATATGAACCTCATGTGGTCAATGGACTATAGAACAGGTCAACATCGAAAATTAAAATGCATTTGTATATCATTCAGTTATTGCATTTCCTGAATAAAACTCTTTTCTTACGTGTAACATCAATAACCCTACCAAAACATTTAATTGCAGCTTACGAGTACTGATAGTTAAGTTATGAGGAAAATTCTTTTTTAATACCTTTGCTCAATAACTATAAATTCTCAAAATTTAAAAAAAACCCCTGACATAATAACCTGAGTACCCTTTAAAAAGTAAAAAACACGTTATGCGCTTTGATGACCCCACTCGATGATATTTTTGCAGACATTCGGTTACTCATCCCCACTTTCACTCCCATAACTTTTAAACGACTCAACCGATTTTCATGAAACATGTCTAAGAACACTCGCACGTAACTCACCTTTCATACAAAAAAAAACTAAATTGAAATCGCTTCATCCGTTCGCGCGCTACAGTGCCACAGACAGACAGACAGACACGTCAAACTTATAACACCCCTCTTTTTGCATCGGGGATAAAAAGTGGCGTATTGCAGGAACGTATAGCGTTCGGGATGTGGGCTATTACATACTCGAGCTTTTTCTTTACCTTTTCCGAACTCGTGCGTTCTCTTTCAAAACTGCCAAAATAATATCTATTAAAAAGAAAAAAACCAACCACGAAGTTTTTACTAAAAAAAAATTATAGAAGTTTTTATGATTCATGCAAATATTTCTAAAAGGAAGCTACTTATTTGTTTCAATATAAATTTTTAATGATTTGATTCAATGAGTTAGGTTAGGTTTCATTTCATTTCATTAAATTTCATTTTCATTTCATATCAATAAAAAAATTCTACTGAAGACTTGACTGTATGGGCATAGTTGCCTTTGCCTACCCAGAATGGGTGAAGAAAACAAAAAAAACTCTCTGCTTATATTCTTTTACGGTTGGCGCCATTTTCCAAAATGATTAGTTAGTTGAGTTTATTGTATTTTATATTAAATTGCTTGATTTTTTCACAACTGTATTAAAAATAGTTGTTCAGTACACGTGCGGAACCGTCATTGCAACTTGTTCCGACTGTCAACCCTCACCTTCGGCTGCGTCTCGGCTCGGGTAGACATTTGTCGGAACTCTTTGCAATGACTCGTAATGAAATATACTATTTTTATTTGGCAGGTTGTATACCATCACAAATAAAAAAATCCTTTTACCCATTAGGTACAATTTAAGTACAAATATCATCCCTGAGGTTATAAAATTATGGAATCGTGATTTGGGGAGTATCGGGTTTTTTTTTCTTTTTATGGAATAGGGGGCAAACGAGCAGACATATCGCCTGATGGTAAGCGATTACCGCCGCCCATGGACACCCGCAATACCAGAGGCGTTACAAATGCGTTGCCGGCCTTTAGGGGGAGGGGTTAGGGTATGGGCTTCCGGTATCCTCAGTCACTCGGTGAAACACAGCGCAGGCGCTGTTTCACACCGGTTACCGGATAGTTACTTTTTTAAAGTTAATCGTTTATTAAATAGTGATACAAACATTACTGTACTTCTGTCACCACCTGTCAGTGATAGATTCACATCAAAAGCCTTTAGCAGTCCAATACTAGACATAGGCCTCTGCTTAGAAAGAAGGCCTACTATACCACGATGGCCAGAAGGGTTGCTATTTCTATTTTAAGTTATGTTGTTCACCGTAGCACCGCTCTCTTAACGCGCGTCTCCACCGACATTGTTGGCAATTTCAGTGTTTCCAACTGTTTGCAACTCTTCAGGAAATCGCCAACTTTTGTTTCCATTGTGTTTACACCGAGTCGCAAACAATTTGAAAAACATTCCAACTAAGCGTCTCCACAGAGCCAGTAATAATCTGGAAGAAGCGTATTCTGTTGATGTTTACCGCCAAAAACAGAAACACGGGTCCCAACATTTGTTGACAATTTTTGTTGGAAACACAAGGAAATTACAGAAACTTTTGTCACCAACACGTGTTGACAACACCAAAGTTGCCAAATTTTGTTCGGTGGAGACTCGTCTTAATGACATTCATGGAATTAATAAGAGTGGTGAGTGGTGACACACGAACGATGCTACATTATCCGATTAAAAAACACAACCATTTACCTTACACACAACGTTCAGAAACGCACTTCCCAACAGTTCAGTGAACATATTACATAACTGTTTGCACATCACACGCTCCATAAACCGCTCACTGCATATTTATATTTTTACATACTCTAATAAAAATGTCACAGTGTTAAATTTACTGCGCGTCCATTACTGGTATTGATTTCCAAAATTCATAAATTACATTTCCGTATAACGGTGAGGCCAATAAGCTCACGACAACCGCTTAGGTTTACATTGTGGCTACTGATCCAGCGGTGGATTAATAAAACACATATTTGCCGAGAATATATTTAGACGTGACCTCCCTAATCGATCGATCAAACGGTATCACAATTAGATTGGTCGCTATTTACGAAACACAGTTCCCTGTTTGTAGAACGCTTAATGGTGGATACACAATTACCTACCGCAGTCAACCAAAAGGCTTGTAGCTGTCGAAAAGATTTGAAACTTTCGGAATTCCGATAAAAGACGTTGCAAAATACAAATACCCAATAAATAAGTCTACGTTGTACCAATAAAATTCTCCTAATCAAAATGTGTCAAATCACCTCCATTAATCGTCTGATCGTCTGTGTCGTTTAACTAAGTTCACTAAATCTTAATTTAATACACAATACTTATATTCATTCGGATAAGTGAGTGAATGAATGTTGTTTTTTTTTGTTTAACCGCACTGATCTTTTAATCACAATCACACTTTCCTTATTGGGAACACTACCTATTGAAATAATATAGCCTTGAAAACATCACGCTATGACTTTTAGAAGCGGAGCAATGATCCTAAACTGTGAGAAATAGCTAGTGATAATAAACCCAGAGGTTGCGAATTAACTCACTAGCTTCACGTCATATTACGTAGATGTTGTCTTTGTAATTTACAAATTTTCTTCTTTATGTACATTTTCTTGAGTACTTATCTGAATAACTTATAAGATCTTATGTTGATAACTTTACCCGCTCGTCTTGTGGCTCGACATTTACGTAATTTGAATAAAAAACAGTACAAGCATAGTGATAGAACTATTTATATTTAAATGTATAATATTTCCTGTTCGGTGACGCTCCGCGACTTTCTTTTGTAATCTTGTAGTTTTGTTAATTTGTTTTGCTTGCGTGTTCTTTTCGCATTAATATTATTTTAACGGATGCTATTATTTACATAGATAAAGATAAAAGAGTGATTACGATAGACACAGGAATGAATACATGAGAGGAAGTCCCAAAGTAGCACTAATACTATTAAAACTAATAATAAAACTAAAAAAGTTTAAGGAGAAATGGAACGGATCGACCAGAGTGCGTTATCACTCTGTAGCCACTGTGGTATACTGTGACCTTACTGTGGTACACTGTGGCACACTGAGGCATACTGTGGTAAACTGTGGCCAACTGTGGCACACTGTGGTCTCACTGTGGCAAACTGTTTTTAAGCAATGCTTTTGAAATAAAAGCTTATGAGGTTATCTGAACCCCTAAATCTTTTTCCATAATTTTTCTCCGAGGGCGGGAATACGCTTGTGCCTCTTGAGTTGCAAAAGCGGCGGTAGGCACTTACCATCAGGTGCCTATATCATAAAAAAAACCTACGAACACACCTGCTTATAATAGAGGCAAAAATTTGAATATGAATTAAACAATATTATCAACATAAATTTACTCCACACCGATTTGACTTTGAATGGGAGACCATACTTTTATATTCTTGCATAAAATATGATGACGTGGCATTAATTTATGGTATCGCTTGTCTATGCTAAATGGGCCATAGATAATATAGACCACCGGGTGAGGGAGATAGAATATATGATGTAACTATATTAGATTTTATTTATTATGGTTTTTTTTTCAAACCCTTTTTACCCACTTCAATTAGAAAACTAACAAATCTTTGGAAATGACGTCATCTGAACGCTAAGTACCGTGGTCAAACAAAATAATCTATACTATCTACACTAATATTATAAAGCTGAAAAGTTTGTTTGTTTGTTTGAAAGCGCTAATCTCAGGAACCGCTGGTCCGATTTGAAAAATTATTTCAGCGTTGGATAGTACATTTATCGAGGAAGGCTATAGGCTATATATCATCACGCTAAGACCAATAGGAGCGGAGCACCAATGAAGAATGTTTCAAAAACGGGCGAAAATTGTCAAGCTACGTGCAATAGGAGACGTAAACGAGGTTGCGTGGGTCAGCTAGTAGAAGATAAAAGAGGCGTAAGCGATTGTCGAAAGAGAATGGATGTGAAACACTTGCATCTAGCCTAAGGCAGGTATTTGCAAAATGCAAAATACTCGTAACATAAATACCTAACCTAGTGTCAATTATTTTTATTTATAGAGTCTGTCGCCACCGAAAATTGCATTCAAAATTAAAAAACTTTTATTTTAAGTAGGCCTTTAATTACATTAATGACTCTAGTTGCGCATGTTCACAATAGAATGGATTCATGCCATTTTAAGCATTAGAAAACATGAATGATTTATGGAGACACTCCCAACTAGGATTAAAACTTATAAGAAGTCCGAGCTTCATTGCAGAGCTGTAAAAAAAATCTTTCACGGCGACCTGGTTATATTGGTTTAGCTGTTAACGAACAAGGAATTAACTCGCCTAGTATTATGAGATATAGAGATTTAAAAAACATTTTTTTGTTGCATAATCCCACTTATTATGTAGTCCCATTAGTGTACAATAGGTGTGTATTGTTTCAATTGTTTAACATTTTGTACAATCTAAAATATGAATTCATACGATAACAAAAAGTTTTAAATTGCACAAAATAATAAAACAAAAGCTTGTTTTAAAACGCGAAGGAATAAAAATTCCAAATTCAAATTCACATTTTCGAAAACATACATATTCCAAATTTAAACAAAGATAATGACGTGAATACAACACGTACTTTAACTAACTAAAGACTTGCACACAATATACAAACGGTACTACAGTACAGTTTTGAAAGAGATTGTAAAAAAAACTGGTTCACGCAGGATCCCGTTGCGTAACGGCCTCCTGTAGGATCGGCATCTCCGCAGAGGCGATACGCATACAGCCAACCGGGCGTGTGTTTGTGATCTGTGTTGTGACGCAAGACGCAACAGGTTCGATGTGGATTTGTATTAAGTTTCGCGATCCTTTTAATAAAAATTAAAAAAAGTTTAAAATAAGAACAAATATTGATGAAAGTTTTATCATTGTAGTCATTGTACGATTTTGTATGAAATATTTAACAGTAATTCAATCCATTCTGGGCTAAATTTTTAACGACATAAACAACCCAACAAGTTCGAATGGACGCGATTCTCGATGGTTCTGTATGAACGTCGATGCGTCAATTCTCTTTTTACGCCAACGCCATAAGCAATCGAAATAAGTATAGGTATTACCTATTATGTATAATCCTTCATTAAAATTTTCTATCTGAAAAACTTAGATAATTTTAAGTATTTCTCAGGTACAATCACTTTAATTTACAGAAATGGGCTATTCGACCAACAAATTACACAAAGAGAAATATAAATGGGTAATCGTGATCAAAGGCCAATGTTTCTATATATTTTTTGCATATACCTTTAGTTTCTTGGTAAACTGGTATACCCTGACTTGTATGAATATTTGTTTGAATTAAGAACAAAGTAAAAGTTCTAGTTATTTTACAGATACGGAACTCTAAAAAATAGAGTTGAAAGTAGACAATATTCAAGCGATAAAAACAAAAATACTGTTTAGCGTGCAAGTGTACAATAAATTAACAAAATTATATTCAACATTTAAATAAATATTTAATAAGAAAATAATAACTGTGACTTATCGTAGATTGAATTGCTTACATTACCATTTTATGTTACAAGTTTTATACAACTCTTCATCAATAGAAATAAATAAAAGTGAGAAATAGAAATACAGTAAAAGTAAGAATATCGAGTGTGTCACCACCCTTAGTCATTCCACGGGTGTCGCGTCGTAAGAGGCGACTAAAGGCGCGTATCCACCGAAATTGTTGGCAATTGCCGTGTTTCCAACTGTTTGCAACTTTTGTTTCCATTGTGTCTACACCGAGTCGCCAACAATTTGAAAAACATTCCAACTAAGCGTCTCCACAGAGCCTATAAATATCTGCAACAAGCGTATTCTCTTGATGTTTACCGCCAAAAACAGAAACACGGTAACCAACATTTGTTGACAATTTTTGTTGCCAACACAAGGCAATTACAGAAACTTTTGTCACCAACACGTGTTGACAACACAACAGTTGCCAGCTTTTGTTCGGTGGAGACTCGGCTTCAGGTAGCAAACTACTCAGGACAACATCAATATAAAAAGAAGGAAAGGCTAACGTGATACAACCCGTCAAAACCTAGGTAGTAGAGCTCAGATCAAATACAAAAAGCGGCCAAGTGCGAGTCGGACTCGCCCATGAAGGGTTACGAAGCAGCAAGAAACATAATATAAAAGTTCTTGTAGTTCGTTGTAACTTTGATCGATAAATTGCGGTTTACGATTTTTGACGTATTAAAAAAAAACTACTTACTAGATCTCGTTCAAACCAATTTTCGGTGGAAGTCGGACAGGGGGGGGACACATTTTACCACTTTGGAAGTGTCTCTCGCGCAAACTATTCAGTTTAGAAAAAAATGATCTTAGAAACCTCAATATCATTTTTGAAGACCTATCCATAGATACCCAACACGTATGGGTTTGATGAAAAAAAATTATTATTAAATTATTATTTTAACCCCCAAAATTTATTGTTTTATTTTTATTTTTGTGTGAAAATCTTAATGCGGTTTATAGAATACATCTACTTACCAAGTTTCAACAGTATAGTGCTTATAGTTTCGGAATAAAGTGGCTGTGACATACGGACGGATAGACAGAGAGACATGACGAATCTATAAGTGTTCCGTTTTTTGCCTTTGGCACGGAACCCTAAAAAGATAGATAACGCACCGCCTTGTTCTTGTTAAAGCAGAAAAAAGGCGCGTAGTTCCAAATAAGCACACGCGATACGCTCTATGCTATAAACTACGCTACGTTTTGTCAGTATCGTACAAGTATCGACAACTTATATTTGATCTGAGTAGTAGAGCCACGCTGATTTCAGCACGAACGGGTCGGCTCGACCGATGCGGTACTACCCTCGCACAGAAGACTAGCTTGTAACGACAGCAGATTGATAGCTTAGTCATTTCACAATTAACTTGCATTCAGTTCATATCACAGCATTCTTGCTGTCGTGTTTCGTTGGTGAGTGCGAGACCGGAGGCCCAATGATGCAGAAGCGTCTCAATAGGCCGCGATAGTGTGGGTCACCATGCTGCATTGCCTGCATGTCTGCATTCACAACAAGTATGGTGACGACTACTTTTGTCTATGTCCAGCAATGAATTACGTTGTTGTTTTTTTTATTGAATAGGGGGCAAATGAGCAGACGTATCGCCTGATGGCAAGCTATTACCGCCACCCATGGACACGCGCCCATGGTGTTATTTGTGTCCGTTCATGTATGTTTGTAAAGTCCCTCGTGACATAAATATTATCTATGTAAAATATAACAACGTGGGTGAAACTTGGGGAAAACTGCTACTTACTTTTATTTGTCTAAGACCCACACATGATAAAGTTAATGGATATATTAAGCCTACAGTATTTAGCACGCTTGTATGGGCTTGATTTCGCCCACGAATCATCGTTCGTAAATCGTATTAATCAATTTATATATAAAAGCGATACTTGTGTATCTATATTCTATACTAATCTATATATCTATACTAATATTATAAAGCTGAAGAGTTTGTTTGTTTATCTGAACGCGCTAATCTCAGAAAGTACTGGTCCGTATTGAAAATTTCTTTCAGTGTTGGATAGTACATTTATCGAGAAAGGCTAAAGGCGATAATTATATCATCATGCTTAGATCAATAGAGGCGGAGCACCAATGAAGAATGTTTCAAAAACGGGGGAAAATTATCACGCTACGGGCAATAGGAGACGCAACGACGTTGCGTGGGTCTGCTAGTTTTATAATATACAAAACAATTTATGAATCATATAAAAAAACTTTACCGGTAATAATTAACAATTCGAGTTTCAGTTATTGGGTATATCTATATATATAAAAGAGTAAGGTGACTGACTGACTGACTGACATACCCAGCGATCAACGCACAGCCCAAACCGCTGAAGCTAGAATCCTGAAATTTTGCATGTAGATTCTTTATATAACGTAAGTGAGCACTAAGAAAGGCATTTTAGAAACTCCACCCCTAAGGGGGTAAATCAGGGGATGACAGGCTGCGTGTAAAAGCTAGTTGTCTTTTCATTTCAGCATACTCTCCATTTGACCATTTCATTCTTCAAATGCCTTCTGTTACCCTACGCAAATAGTTTAATCTAGAAATAATTTAAGACTTAACATGATCAAATACATAAGAAAGAGTCAGTGCACACTTTATTTTGTTAGAAATACCTTCTTTAGCGCTTATTTAACCGAAATCAATGAACATATTATGAGTTTCAATTATATTTATTCCCTCTTACATTTATGCATTGCATTATTTACTACAATGGTATATATCCTTGCAATAATATGTACAGTACCTGGATGACCCAACTTTGTTCGGTATCTTTTTAAGCTATTAACACAATTATTAACAACCGTATTTTTTTTTATTTTTTTTTAATGTGTGTATGCGGATAACTTCGTCGTTTATGAACTGATTTTGATGATTCTTTTTTAGTGGAAAGTAGACATCCCAACGGTGGTACCATAATAAGGACACTAAGATCTGATGATGGCATCCAAGAGAAATTGAGATGAACCTTGAAGTTGGTTTTTATTTTGCTAAAATTTTACTTGTTTGGTAAATTTTTTAAAAATGAATCCTAGCTAGACTGATTTATCGCCCCCGAAACTCTCTGCATACTAAATTTCATGAAAATCATTGGACGGTTTCCGAGATTCGTTTAATAATTTTAAATAAATAGATACCAGAGTCAAATAAATATTTTAAAAAATCATAAAGAGTTGAAAAGAGTATTAAATTTTTCCATTAAAATCATTATTTTTAACCGACTTCAAAAAAGGAGGAGGTTCTCAATTCGTCCGTATATATGTTTTTTTTAATGTGTCTTCGCGGATAACTTCGTCGTTTATGAACCGATTATGATGATTCTTTTTTTAATGGATAGGAGATATCCCAACGGTGGTACCGTGATAAGGACACTAAGATCTGATGATGGCATCCAAGAGAAATCTAGTCGAACCTTAAAGTCGGTTTTTATTGTGTTAAAATTTTACTTGTTATTATTTTAATTGATCAATAGGTTAAAGTATTACAGTGTTCAATAAACATCTGATGTACAGTTATATGTATAACGACTGCAGCAAGTACCTAATCATTTAATAACAATAAAAACTACAAAGATTTCCATAAAGTGTTCAAAAGTGTTACAATTATAAGTTTAAATGGAGTTCGGTATATAAATAGTGTAGCTCATTAAAATCGCAACTTAGTTCGTATCCAATTAACTTCAAAGCAAAGTTAATGTGTCGTTGCAATTGTGCGCGTGTGTCGGCGGCCGCGACAAAATAAACGCACGCGAACTAAAAATGATGTATGCGTACGTATTTAATATTTTTAGACTATGTTAGTACTACTCTTGGGTATTTTAGATTTCAAAGACGGTATTTAGAAAAACTTGGAATTGAAGAAGGCTGGTAGCAGATGCATGCCGATTACCCAACATCAGGATAGATCTTCGTTCAACAGTGTACGGCGCGATAAACTGAACATAATTAAAAGAAGAGCAAAAATTACAGAGATAGATAGAGAGAGAGAGAACGAGGTCAGGATCGGTTAACCGTTTCACACTTCCGTCCCTTGAGGGTTGCCTTAAAACCATCTTGACTACTAAAGAGGTTCAATTGTTTTGCAGAAGTTCTAAGACATAGGTTCAACCTTATTTGCATCAGACGGCAACGTGTCAGATCTTATACTGTCAGAAGTCATCAGGTGGGAGAGCCACGCTTCGGCATGAATGTGCCTCTTGATCGGAGTGATAACAGGGCCTCACAGAAAACCGGTGTGAAACACTTGGTAACTAAGAATACTGGAGGCCCATACCCATACGGTTTCCCACCCCCCTCCATGTGTGTGATGCGGGTGTCCATGGGCGGCGGTAATCGCTTACCATCAGGTGATACGTCTGCCCTCCTGTTAGGGTAGTTAGCTTCGAGGCACTGTTTACTCAATAGAAATAAATCAACCGTGTGGATGCGAGTACTAAATACATGTATTTCTTCAGAGTTTTATAACCTACCGGAGAATCTTAACAACACGATTCACCAAATTGGAACAATGCCATCTATCGAGCGTTGCCTCAATAAAAATACAAACATTCGACTGAATACCCCCTATTCCATAAAAAAAAGGCTGTAAGGCTAAGCTATTGTGATTACAATAGTCATTTAAACAACCCAAAAATTATTGATTTCTACTAATTTAAAAAATCTACTATCGCTCGGCATTTTTTTCTTTGCCATACAAGCGTCAACCTGTCTATAAGACCAAGCTGACTAATCGCTGGCAACACCGTCTCTTCACAAAAAATTTAAAATATTCATAACACTCTAAATCCAGGTGGTCAAATGAAATAATTCACATGACTAATATCCGATGAGAAAGTAGACCAACTGTGCCGATGTGACTCCCTAGATAAGCAAACTTTCTGTTTTACATAATTAGTATGGTAATTAATTTCCTCTTAACCCATGATTTCATTCATTGCGGTCACATGGGTAAACAGCCAAGGGCCTCATACATAAACGTGATTAAAATTCTTCAAATCAGACCATTCGGCTTGTATAAATACTACATTAAATTATGATGCTGATGACTTTGGTTGCATACCATATTAAATTCTACAGACACACACACACAGGTAAACGATTACAAATATTTGTGTGTAAATGTCTCTACAAGTTTCTCAATTTTTAGGGTTCCGTATCCAAAGGGTAAAACTGGACCCTATTACTAAGGCTTCCCTGTCCGTCTGTTCGACTGTTACCAGTCTGTATCTCATGAACCGTGATAGTAAGACAGTTAAAATTTTCAGAGGTGATGTATTTCTGTTGCCGCTATAACAACAAATACTTAAAAACAGAATAAAATAAATATTTAAGGGGGCTCCCATACAACAAAAATTTTTTGCTCGTTTTTGCTCGATATTGATAACGGTAGACGCTTGAAATGTATAGATAATTATCCGGAACCCTTCCTGCGTGAGTCCGACTCACATTTGGTTTTTTAATTCTTGGTTCGAATCGATGATACATCGATTTATATTTGATCTGCTAGTTCAGTGATAAGTGACCCGGACTGCTAAGCCGGAGGTCATGGATACGCTTCTCATCCAGGACAAATTTATGTGATGAGCACGATAATTTGTTTTAAATCTGAGAATTATTGATTTACACAGTGGGAGAGCCACGCTTCGGTATGAATAGGCCGGCTCGACCGGAGTGATATCACGGCCTCACAGAAATCAGGTGTGAATCATCGCTTGCGCTGTGTTTCACTGAGTGAGTGAGTATACCAACCCTTCCCCCCATCCCCCAAAGGTCGGCAACGCACTTGTGACGCCTGCGGTAATCGCTTACCATCAGGCGATACGTTTGCTCGTTTGCCCCCTATTCCATAAAAAAAAAGATTTGTGTATAGATCAACAGCCTTTAACAGTTCATTACTGGACATAGATAGGTCTCTACTTCGTAAATCTATACTAATATTATAAACGCGAAAGTCTGTAAGGAAGGATGTTTGTTACTCTTCCGCGGGCAAAAGCTCGTATATAATATACTAGTGTTTACTAGGCTCCGCCCGCGTGTATGTCGGTTATTGCTGTAAATGTGTTATTCTGATGTATAAGCTATATTACTGTAAAGTTTCATCCAAATCCGTTTAGTAGTTTTGCGTAAAAGAGTAACAAACATCCATCCATCCATACTTACAAACTTTCGCGTTTATAATATTAATAGGATATTTCCGATCGACTGCCGTGTATTTATCATTATAATTAGGAGCAGATTCCATTCCATCAGTCACAACATCTGGCTAAGACGTTACTTTACAGCACACATTTATACAGACAATACTGGACACAAATCCGAAAAAACTACCTAGCAATAATATAATCAATTCTACAATAAAAATATATAAAGATATTTAGGAGTGGGCAAGATATATTCACGAATAGATTCATAGAAGTTAATACCTACACAGTGACGAGTACATATACAGCTTCTAAATAGCCTTACCACATAGAGATTGAGAACAACAAAATGATTACAATACACAAATGTGATTCAAGCAGTGACTCACAGCTATTCACACTTGGACATAACGAGTAATAAAATAATTCGTCAGTTCGTAGACCTGCGCTATAAGCGGGGTAGACAGTTTACTGATACGTCAGATAATTATCGACTGTTTCATTTAGATACGATAGAGAGCTGTGAATCCGGGTCACATAGGGATATCTTGAAATTAGAAGCTCAGAATGATGGTTTTGTTAAAGAAATTAAGAAATTAAATTAATTAATTTTTGTTAAAAATATTTGTTAATTTGCAATATTTGAGTAAATATAATATAAAGTAAGAATTTTCATCAGAAATAGAACATACTTTCTTCAATCAAGAAATATCATCCTTAATTTTTTAAAAATGTTTTTGTTTTTTTTTATGGAATAGGGGGCAAAGGATCAGACGTTTCACCTGATGTTAAGCGATTACCGCCGCCCATGGACACCCGCAACACCAGAGGCATCATAAGTGCGTTTCCGGCCTTTGGGGATGGGGAAACTGATGTTGGGGTATGGGCCTGCGGTATCCTCACTCACTCGGTGAAACACAGCGCAAGCGCTATTTCACTCGGTTTTCTGTGAGGCCGTGTTATCACTCCGGTCAAGCCGGCCCATTCATGCCGAAGCGTGGCTCTCCCACGGTGAGTGCCACGGTGAGAGCCACGCTTCGGCATGAAGGTGATGTACATTTATCTGCGACTGTACAATTAATATTTTTGTAAATGAGCCTGCCAAAGTGACTACTCTGCCTAATGATCACCAATATCTGCCTGATGATGAGTAGGATGATCGCTTCTGCTCATGCTTACGAGCAGAATCGAAGAGTTGTGATCATCCTACTCATCCCGAATGCAGACGATGCAACAATGCAGTATGGTGATCCACATTATGGCGGCCTATTGAAAGGCTTTGGTATCATTTATTCTCATTATTTTGGTACTATGCTGCCTTCACACTGTTGCGTTAGTTAACTAGGGTTTGCTCTACATTAAGTTTCCTAAACGGTGTTAGAAAATATTCTCTCATTTGTCTATGACAGCAATTGTAAGCTTTTGAAGCGAGATCTAGGAAAGTTTTCATTAAATCATACGTTGTTCGACTTTCGGGTCCGTCTTATAATAGATATGCTTTACCACGTAAAGTCTGAGTCGTGGGCTGTCTTCTTCTTAATTAATTAATGTTTACCTCTTGAGTAGTCATTCCCAATCTGACCCGAATCATTGCTCTCGTGTGTATACATTTGCTAGAGAATTAAACTTGTCATTACATTACCAACGGTATTTCGGGTTGGACTATAAACAGATACCAGAATGTGTTGTAAATCTCGCGAGGTATGCCTTTAGATGGTAATAAGAAAAATATGATATTACAATTTGAGATGAAGATGACTTCACTGAAATGAAGCTGTGATTTCTAACTTACATTCTTGTCAATATATGAAAAAAAGAAATAATGCTGAATGTTGAAATATGAAGTGTCTCGCTGTGCTATTTACTTTACTGTACCTACATTATTTTGATAGAACATGTATTTATATTTTCATAAAAGCAATGCGTTTTCATATCCCAGTTGCACTCGGTGATTAGAAACAATTACCGAGGTTAAGCAACGGCGGCGCGGTCAGTACCTGGATGGGTGACCGCTGGTGGCATGTTACTATGAGCGTCTCCGTGAATCGGAGGTTACGTTAAGCAGTCGGTCCCGGTTGTTATCATAGGATAACGGTCGTAAAACTTTGTAGGAGGCCTTTGGGCGGCTTAAAAACAACCAACGGCAAGATTACGTAGCCACAACGTTGTCTTGCCAGTCCATGGCCTTCTCCTGAGGACAGCAATGGGACGTAATGGGTTGTTGATGATGATTATGTTGATGAATGCGTTTTCAAGCGGTTTTATAACAGTATTAGCTATGCCTGAGTCTCCACCCGTATTGTATGGGGATTATCGCAACAAAAAGTAATCTATATCCTTCCTCAAGAGTCACTGTATGCCATGCCTTTCATAGATATCGGTGCAAGATAGCGTGACAGACAGAGTAACTTACGAATTTATTAGTATGGATTTTTTTCATGTTATTATATTTACTCGTAACACTAACCTTTGCATGCATTTTAGATTTTGGACATTAATATAGTTCAAGGCATACCTACCTATCTAAAAATTATCGTTTTGAGATGATTTAACTCTTTTTTAGATGAAAGTAATATTTTCTATATAAATTGAATGTTTTCTTCTGAAAGTGTAAGCGAAATTTTATGATAATCGATTCAGTAATAAAGGGGTTAAAAGCATACGAAAAAAAAACATTCGTAATTATACCATTATGTCTCAAGGAATATTTATTTGCCACTCACTTCAAATAGGTGTGTTGTGTAAAGTTTTGTAATTTATATGTAGTAAAGCTGATAAATATAGCCATTTTTTTCTTTGACTTTGCACTTGGTTTTTATTAAAACATTCTATTACGACTGTCGTCGTAAACTGAATTTATTGTCAACTACGATTGTATTTAAGTATGGTTTTTATTTACTTTTTTTAATGCACAGATATTTATTGAGTAAATGGACGCTGTGTTTATATCTTGCAATACTTTTTTACTAACAGAAGCACAGGCAATAATTAGTGGTTTCCTATTAGTGGCAACGCCAGAATGTAATTTATAACTCGGGCTAGTAGTTTCTTGATCTTCCTAGCCTTTATTATTCTAAATATTATTTGAGATCGGCTACTAGTTCAACCGGTTTTACCTGAATGTCAGTTTTACCACGGAGCAACTGGCATCGGACCTCCGCAACCCTGAGGGTGAACTGAATTCGAAGGTTGAACCTTCCCAATAACGATTTCCATAGATGTTCATGACAACCGGGACTGATGGCTTAACGTGCTCTCCGAGGCACGGGCGAGAAACACATCTTCCATACTGAGGGCTGCTATTGAGAATTGCTTTTAAGAAAAACCCAACAGCAGTCTGACCCGGGAATCGAGCCCGAAACCTCTTGATTGGCAGTCGCTAACGGTAGCCACTAGACCAACGAGGCAGTAGTTTCACTGACTCGCAAATTTGTCACAAAGGAGATGTCCAAAAAATGTATGGGCTTGTGCCCCAGACTATACGGAGATCAAATAAGTGGTATGTTTTTATCATATGCCAAGTAAAATTCTTTCAAAGTAAATTCCAGATGCAAGCATCGCTTAAAATCTTTTTGATTTTTAAGTTTTTTCCGAATTTGATACGGAATTTATAAAGTTACTCAAAATACATCATTTATTTTATTTATTCCAAAAACTAAAACATGATCTCGGATTATTCTGGGGCAAAAATTAGACATCTCCTTTAGAGTTTCAACAAAACGATTGTAATCTATGGCACACAGGTCTTAGTCGTAGACAAAAGGGCACTAGTACAGGACTTAACGATTCTAGTCTTGGATTAAAGTCTGCTGGTCTAAAAAAATCAATTAATCTTAGTAAGATTAAACTAGTGATAAAAACTGCTTGAATATAAGTTTGTGTGCTGTATATCTAAATAACATGCCCGTACGAATTTAGTAGTTACAGATAAAAATAATTAGCCATTCTATCACATACAGAAGTTTGA
This sequence comes from Diaphora mendica, assembly GCA_949125395.1. Taxonomy (NCBI): domain Eukaryota; kingdom Metazoa; phylum Arthropoda; class Insecta; order Lepidoptera; family Erebidae; genus Diaphora; species Diaphora mendica. The sequence goes on from OX421317.1 coordinate 1,810,626, forward strand.
CTAAAAAACTGTGAACATTAAAAGTTTGGTACAAGTTTTTATAAATGTTTGACAATAATATAGAATAAAATATACTTCATTATACACCAATAACAAATTATTACACTTACGATTTCAAGAAGATGTGTACAATGGGCGGCCTTTTTTTTTTTTTTTTCCTCCCATTTGGCAGGGAACTTGGCTCGCACTTCTGTGCATTTGCCAGCGTCAAGTATGGGCGGCCTTATTACTAAAAGAAATCTCTTTGAGGCAACCTTTGGATGGACATGTTGACCGGAAAGAGAAATGAACGACGTAGAAAACTCGAGCTTTCCTTTCCTTGCCTACGCATCTTGACCACCTTCCTCTTTTCAATTAACTCTAAATATACATTTACTACTTTACTCCTACTGTAAGGAACACTTGAGTATTTACTTCCAAATCTATATATTAATTACATATCTATAACTAGCTGAGCCCCGCGGTTTTACCCACGGTACAACAACAACCGCGGTTAACGCCACGGGACAAAGTAAAAAAAACTATGTAAAAAGTATCTATGCCTATACGGCTATACCGACATCAAAATAAAGCTATTAAATTGTACAGTTTAGCATATAATATTTAAATCGATACTTGTTTAAGCAAGGCCTTAAGGGACTGGCATACCCTAATAGGGTAAAAGTCCCTTAAAAATAAAACTAGAGAAAAAACTGACCGTGGGAGAGCCACGCTTCGGCATGAATGGGCCGGCTCGACCGGAGTGATACCACGGCCTCACAGAAAACCGCTGTGAAATAGTGCTTGCGCTGTGTTTCACCGAGTGAGTCAGAACTGGACCAAATTAAAATGGGACCACATTGGAAGCACCAGCTTTCAAATAAAAAAAAAGAATTATCACCGCACCCAGTCGAAAGTTATGAGGTAACCAACATAAATAAAAAAAAAATACAGTCGAATTGAGAACCTCCTCCTTTTTTTGAAGTCGGTTAAAAAGTATCCTATGTCCGTCTCCTGGTTCTAAGCTACCTTCCCACCAATTTTCAGCCAAATTGGTTCAGCCGTTCTTGAGTTATAAATAGTGTAACTAACATGACTTTCTTTTATATAACACTAGCTGAGACCCGCGGTGTTATCCGCGGTACAACAACAACCGCGATTAATAAAAAACAACTATGTAAAAACAACAAAGTAAAAAAAAACTATGTAAAAAGTATCTATACCTATACGGCTATACTGACATCAAAAAAAGCTATTAAATTGTTCAGTCTAGCATAAAATATTTAAATTGATACTTGTTTAAGCTAAGGCCCTATGGGACTGGCATACCCTAATAGGGTAAATAAAGAGAAAAAGAAATCTAATATCCTATGTCTGTCTCCTGGTTCTAAGCTACCTCCCCACAAATTTTCAGCCAAATCGGTTCAGCCGTTCTTGAGTTATAAATAGTGTAACTAACACGACTTTCTTTTATATATATAGATATATATATAATAGATATCCATATAATTTGAGCTACCAAAGTTTTCAAATGAGCCATCCATATCCATTCAAGACATGGATTTAAGATGTCCCAAGTTCAAAGTATATATGGTTAGTATAAGTGGCCATGTTTGTAATTACGCGCAAGTAACATAATTTATTGGCCATAAATCTGCACGCGCTCATTAGTCCACGTGTGGGCATCTTTATGGTGTCTCGTTCGTAGATCTGTTTACGTTATATCTATCTTCGGTTTGTTATTTGTAAGTAATCTTATCAGCAACTAATAACGAGTTATTAATTAATAGATAGTTATTACAACGTTATATTGACGACCTACTGGGCAAGCGTCCACACCGACAGAGAGAACACTTGAAAACTAATTATCGGAAAAATAAAGATAACATCTCATTTACTTCATTAAGGTACTAAACGCCATTAAAAACTGTTATTAAACGTATTAATTATCTTAAATAACTAAATTTATCATAGGAATTTACCTATTGATGATTATTGGTATGTACCGGCGAATGCTTATATTATCGGAGCTTGATATAATTATACTGTTTGCTGATCAGATTAAGTTTTCGATAAAAAAGAGTAATTTGAAACGAGTATACAGTGAGTGACTCCCACAATCTATGGACCCCTACGGCTCAAGAGTCACAAGTTCGTCAGTACCCGAGGAGTTCCCAAGTTCCCCCCAGGTTTTCAGGGTTTCAGGCTCCAGTGACTTAAATTGGTGATTAGAAAAAATTGCTTAACTCTGGTTTGCCGTGAGGCTGTAGCTGTAGTATCAATCCGGTGTCAATTCTATGATTACCAAGAATTACAACAAATCATTCTGTTTATGGTTATTTTTCCTGAGTGGCTATGGCTTTACCGGCAGTATTACTTTCCTCTAGACATTAAACTATCCTATTAATATTATAAACGCGAAAGTTTGTAAGTATGGATGGATGTTTGTTACTTTTTCACGCAAAAACTACTGAACGGATTTGGATGAAACTTTACAGTAATATAGCTTATACATCAAAAAAACACATAGGCTACTATTTGCAGCGATAACCGACATACACGCGGGCGGAGCCGCGGGCAACAGCTAGTAATAAATAAAGCTGTTGTAGAACCAAATCCGATTAACCGATCAATGATCTTAACCGATTATAACAATAAAAATTCAAATATTTAAAATGACACAGAAAATACCGAAAATGACAACTCACATGATGCGTAGGCGCACCCATCAACCCGGAAACATTTCTTCAAAGATTACTCACCTTCAAAATTTTTTTGCTTTCAAACTATTAGAATATAAATAATGTTATTTTGCTCAAAAACACTAAAATAGACAACAATATAGACATTTTTGGTGTTGCCATTATCTCAGCTAGTTTTATCCAATAAGGCATAGACAACACCGCTACATAGCTTAATAATATCATTTTATGTGTAGGGTGGTATTAACTGTTGGCAATTAAATAACGCAAATTTGATTGAATCATCGTCATTAACAGACTTTAATGGTCCACTGCTGGACATATACCTCTCCTTAGAAAGCAATAACTGAATAAATTAGTTTTTAAAGCATCGAAGTAAGTAATTTGTCTTTATTGTATACTGCCTCGGTGGCACAAGTGGTAGCGTAAGCGACTGCTGTGCTTGAGGTCTCGGGTTCGATTCCTGGGTCGGACCAAATATTTGTATGATCTGCAAATGTTTGTTTCGGAGTTTAGGTGTTTCTATGTATTATATGTATGTATTTACAAAAAAAAAGTATATATGTATTAATATCAGTTGTCTAGTACCCATAACACAAGCTCTGCTTAGCTTGGGACTGGATGGCATTGTGTGTTAGATGTCCGAAATATTTATTTATTGTCTGACATCATCAACAACCCATAACGTCCCACTACTGGGTTTGGGCCTCGGTAAGGCCATACGTACCCACGCTGGCCAAGTGCGGGTTGGGGACTGGCAACACAACGTTGTGGCTACATTATCTTGTCGTTGAATGTTTTTAAGCCGCTCAAAGGCCTCAAAGCTTCACGACTGTTATCATATGATAACAACCGGGACCGACTGCTTAACGTGACCTCCGAATCACGGAGACGCTCATGGTAACATGCCACTAGCTGTCACCCATCCAGGTACTGACCGCGCCGTCGTTGCTTACTCTCGGTGATTGTTTCTAATCACCGAGTGCAACTGGGCTATGAGCGCCTTTTTTCTAATCACCGAGTGCAACTGGGCTATGAGCACCTTTGCTTTGTATGACATAATCACACATATTGGGCCACTGGTACAAACGGGCCGGCTTACAAGAAACTGGTGTTTAAATAGTAGTGTCCTTTAAATATAGCTTGATATAAATAGTTTTCACTAGTGTCATTTAGAACCTACGAGGCCCATGTTTAACCGACTTCAAAAAAGGAGGAGGTTTTCAATTTGACTGTATTTTTTTATATTTGTTACCTCAGAACTTTCGACTGGGCTAAACGATTTTGATAATTCTTTTTTTATTTGAAACTGGTTTTCCCGTGTGGTCCCATTTAAATTTGGTATAGTTCTTGAAGTCAATTTGTGTAGACTGTTGATACTGATGATGATGATACCTTCTCTACACAATTAGGTACCTAAATTACTAAAGTCTGTGTATCGGAGTTTACATCGTACGACTTTTCAAACAAAAAATTAATAGATACTATAAATAATTTTCCTTGTACACTACTGAATACCTGGTTCATCAAAATTCAAATAACAAGATGTGTAGGTACTTAAAACAAGTTTAAATTCTCCACAAAATGGCACCGCGCTGCAAGTTGTTAGTACTCCGCCCACGGCTTTACAATAATTTATAACTTAATCACCTTTCTACTACACCTACTAATGTTTAATAAAATATTAATTGTTTTCTTGATACAATAAATCAATTTAGTTTATAACAATATATACGACTAGCTTTTACACGCGGCTTCGCTCACGCAGACTTTCATCCCCTGATTTACCCCCTTAGGGGTGGAATTTCCAAAATTTATTTCTTAGTGCTCACTTACGTTATATAAAGAACCTACATGCAAAATTTCAGGATTCTAGCTTCAGCGGTTAGTGCTGTGCGTTGATCTCTGGGTATGTCAGTCATTCACCTTCCTCTTTTATATATATAGATATAAATCAGTAACAATTTCATCTAGTCGTCATGTTGTTGACTTTAATAACCTACTTGAAATAAGTACCACAGTTTAAAAAGATAAACTTTGCATTATTTGTTTATTTAAAGTTATTATTACACTAGCTGTTGCCCGCGACTCCGCTCGCGTGTATGTCGGTTATCGCGGCAAATAGTAGCCTATGTGTTATTCTGATGTATAAGCTATATTACTGTAAAGTTTCATCCAAATCCATTCAGTAGTTTTTGCGTGAAGAAGTAACAAACATACACACAAAATTTCGCCTTTATATATCAGTGGGATTAGCAAATCCGATTTCGATCCGATAAAGAAAAAAAAGGGAGTTTGGGTGTTTTCTATGTATAATATGTATGTATTTACCACTGACGAAATATATACTTAGACTTACACCACATGAACTTAGAGTTGTACGCGGATATATAATAAGCCTAATGTTCACTAGATGTCACTAAGTGTATCAAATCGTAAATTTGAAAGATATTTTCTGAGCTTCTACTCCGATACGAATCCGAGAGTAAACTGTCAAGTTTATTTGTTTTTGTATTAGTGAAAATGTCCCACTAGATGTCGTTTTCCACATAATTACATTAGTAATTTATGTGATATTTTATTAAATCGTCCAAGAGCACACAAATAAATAAAATTGAAATGTCTGTTTATAATTTCAAATAAACAGCTTCTTCATAAATGCTTCTCAGTAAATACGGTACATGAATATATATTTTTTTATTAATTTTTGTATGAAACTTTTTAAATTTTCACATAAAACTCTGTATGTAGGTCTAGCTACTTAATTGTGTTATAATAATCAAAATTTGTTGAAAAAATCCATATATTATATATGTTATATTAGGTTATATTATTCAGTGATGAAAGCTCAGTAGGCTGAAGCCTAGGGCGGCTTCGTTTAGGGGGCGGCAAATTAAATGATTTAAAAAAACTACATTTCTGTAATAGAAATGGAGAAATTAAGTCTTGGCAGTTTAACAAGAAGAAATAATGTATTAATGTTTAAGAAAAATGTTGTTTGAGAAATTCTATATGCTTGTTAAAATACATCTTTGTAAATATCTGTTTATAAGACATCTCAATAGCAGTTAAATTTTACAATTTAAATTAGTAATTTTAACTAAACATTTTCTTAATTACCACTGAAGGTGGCATGAGTTGCTAGAATGCACTGCTCCGTCCGTTTCAGCGGCTGGCGGCAAATTAGGTCCAAGTAGAAATTTTCATCCTTGGTCCTTTCCGCCACCTCTTTCTGTGCAATGTCATCTTCGCAGAAGATAAAACTCTGTTGCTATCCACTATGGAGCATAACATGGTTGGCAGCGAGAGATATTCTCCCATAACTGCATTCTATATCCAACGCTGCGATGCTCAAGTAATGGCACAGTGAATCGGCACAATACACTGGACAGGCAGGATTCAACTCACTTGCGTGCAGGTATTTCCGAAGCAACTGTGACCGGAAAGAACCTGCGTTACGCGGAACAAATCTCACATGGATATTCCTGACAACGCGCATTCTGCCTCCGTAGACATTATGTAATAAACGCGTGTGGCTCAAACCAACAACACTCTCTACTGTCTACTCTCTACTCTCCTGTGGCGCACCCTACTCTAGGCGGTCAGTGCTACCGTCTACACCGGGTACCGTAAAGTGTTATTAACCGGAGAATTCTGCGGTACATCTTGTTGCAACACTCAGTTTACCTAAATTCGGCAAAAGCTTTCGAGCAAACTATTGAAAGTGTGTGTGTGAAACTGTCGTCAACCTACTGTTAAGGAACAGGCCTAGATACATTATTTGGGATTAATACAGTACGAGAACTGAATTGAACACGATTGAGGCGTCTTAAAGTGGCCTCAGATATTCATCTTGGAACGACACGTATATTTTATTATGTCACAATAATGATATCTATGTCGATTACTGAAAGAAAAATAATGTAACAGCTCATAATCTTCACTTTTTAAATATTTAAGTAAAACTTAATCTTTATTAAGTTAATATATTTTTTTTTCGTGGGTAGGTGTTGAAAAGTTCACACGCATTTGTAAAAGCTCCTTGAATATTTTAATAATTTACTTAGTATTTGCAAGGCCTTCATTGTTTACATGTGTTCACTGAAGTTTCTAAGCCACCTGCCAGCTTTTTTTTGCACAAATATAAACATCTGCAAACCAACTCTTACAAGTTCATCAAGTTCCTCAAGTTCCTCAAGTAATTTTATTGTTCTGAGTATACAAAATGTACCTATTTCTTATTTCACGCAAAATTCAATTCACTATGATTGAAATACTAATATACAATCGAATCGAATCGTCAATTGTCAAGAAGTTAATAAGTATAGTATACAATAGTGTTTGTCGTATTCGTCCGAACTCCGCAGAGCAGCGAAGTAGCATTCGATTTTGCTTTGCTAGTCTCCAATCGAAGTAATAGAACCAGTTCAATAATCCAACACGTTTACAGCCAAAACATAAATTTGAAGAATCTCGCGTGAGATTTGGGGACGCGGGAGGGAGTTGATGAAAATCTTACGATATCTCACCAAGGCGGGAGGGGAGGTCGAAAAATTCTCAAAAATGCCTCACGTAATTAATGGACGCCCCTTCACGATATATCGTTGAAATAATTTGTTTGTTTACTTACTCTTCGTAAGACAACTAACCATTTGACAAATCAAAGTCCGACGTAATTGTAGCCACTTGGTGGCGCTATCATCGCGCATCCAGCATATAATATTCTATATGTCATATCAATAACTTAGAAATGTGACATCTAGCGTAGTAAATAGGTCATTATATTCAAGTTTATTTAAATCGATTGCAACGACATCTCCTAAAAATAGGTGATAACTTATAGCTACGCAATTGAAAAATATTTTTTTTAAACAAGCATTAGAAAGTAAGATTTATATTCGAAAAATAATAAAATAATTACTATAATTGAAGCATATCAATAAAATAGTGATAGAGTTTGTTAAACTATTTCTAGTACCTTATTTTTGCGCGCCATCTAGATTTAAGTGAATTTTTCTAGCTTTTATCGGTGTACAGTTTGGGCCAGGGGAGGGTCGGTCTATTTAGTATATTGTGTCATTGGTATTTACAAAAATAAAAATAAAAAAGTATATATGTATTTGTATCAGTTGTCTAGTACCCATAACACAAGCTCTGCTTAGCTTGGGACTAGATGGCGTTGTGTGTTAAAATGTCCCAAATATTTATAAAAAAAAAAAAATGAAAAGCTGACTAATGGGATCAGGTTTACTGAAAAGAAAAACTAAAAAAATAAGCAAAATCTACTTTTTTTAAAGTTCTGTAAGCACATTATGGGAACAGTAATGAGCCTATCGCCAATTTAAACCCATTGTCCCCTTCCAACAAAGGTAGCCTTACAAGATTATTTGGGTATGGCTAATCCTTAGTTAAGTTGGAGTTGGAGTTAAGTATTGTGCAAATTTGACAAGAAAAGGCCAAATATTGCAATGTTTCCGTTGTCAGACTCATGACCCATCAGTAGATATTCACGGCACTTCAGGATCGGAATTTGAGACTCTCAGGTTAACGGCAAATTAATCAGAAGAATTTTATTTCACAAAGCTCAATTAACATACATGCCGATTCTACATTAATTACTGACTTATATGCAGACGGTATTGATACTTTAAAATTCAAGGTTTGTTTTTTTTATATTACAGCAGTCATAAAATTAAACATTTTTCAGTTACTTTTGACCGAGTAATTGATAAACCCATACTCTCCCTCCACTTTCAACCTGAGATCAAGAGGGGGACATAAATAGCGGGAATACATTCTGTTTGACTGAGTTACAGTTGTCCATGGATGGTGTCCGGCATAGTCACTTAGCACAGAACAGAGCATCTTGTTCTCACGTCTAGTGTTAGATACCATCAGGTACCTCGTCGTCGTCGTCGTCCCCCCCCCCCCCATATCCTTCAACCTATTGTCGTCCACTGCTAAACGAAGAGCTCTCCTTCTGTAATCAGGAAAACTCTATAACACTTGGCCCGGCCCGAGATTCGAATCCGAGACCTCTTGATCGGCAGTAGCGTATGTCAACCGCTAGACGCCTAGACCAACGAGGATTATCATGATAGTCATATATTTAGACGGAATTTTTCCATTACTAAGTCTAATAAATATCTAAAAATAATACAGCAAACGCGTCGACAACAGTTATTTTCACTCTGAGTTATCCAAAAAATCAACGTTTGTCTCGCCGCCATCTTTTCGGCGTATTTAATTGACTTAGAAAAATGCCAGGAATAATACTCGGTTGGTCTTATTGTGTCTCCAGTGTCCACGTGAACCGCTCTTTGTTTCCGTGTCCAAGTGTACTGAAGTGGTAAAGAGTTTAGAAGATATAGACACGGCTAAAACGATACCTTTTAGCAAAACATACATTTGCACTATTTAATCGACTTCCAAAAAGGAGGAGGTTCTATGTTCCACTGTATGTATTTTTTTTATTTTTTTTTTAACAACAAAAAACAGATTTTAGGTACCTAGCACACATTATAATACTACTATTTAAATGAATAAAGAATTAGGTATAGGCAATTTATGAAGAGCCAGTTTATTTTACGCTTTTAAGTGTTTTTTTGGCAGAGAGTTTTCGTAGGATGTTTTTTGGAAGTTGGTTTTTTTTTTATAAAAGGTTTTTATATATATATTTATATTTTTTATGTATGTTCGCGGATAACTTCGTCGTTTATGGACAGATTTTGATGATTCTTCTTTTAATGGACAGGAGATATCCCAACGGTGGTACCATGATAAGGACACTAAGATCTGATGATGGCATCCAAGAGAAATCGAGACGAACACCTTGAAGTCGGTTTTTATTTTGTCAAAATTTTACTTGTGTGTACTATAAAGGTGCACTTGCAATAAAAAAATGGTAACAGATTTTGTTGACATAAGAGGTGAACCAACAGGCAGTGACCTACCGCCGCCTATTGACACATAGAACTACAGAACAACGAGTACGTTGCCGGCTTTTGAAGTGAGAGAGTACTCTAGTGAGGGTACGCTCTTTTCATAAAAGCTCAAAAGTCGTTACACCGAGTTGGTTGACGTTCGACTGTTTTTATCGAGAATCGTACAATTGTACACAAATAACACAAGGCAACAGAGTATTTACCGCTTGCCTTTGTTTATCTTTATCAATAATTTGACACAATATGTCTAATTTTATCCATCTATAGCGCACACAATAGCAAAAGCAACGGCTTAAGAATTTCTAAGCTGTAGTCCTAGTATTCACTATGGTATCATAATGTTATCACACATTTATCCCAAACTAGTCAGAGCCTGTGCTATAAGACCGGACTGCTGATGGCCAAAATTAAATACTTCCAAATATCTACATATCGTAGACAAATAACACAATTAAGCAAAACAAATGATAGTTTTTTGCATTAAGTTGAAATCAAACCGACGCACTCCGGTTCAGCAGTCGGAATCACTAACTATTAGACCAACAGATAAATCAACAAATCCAAAAACGTAAGCCATAAATTGTAAAGACACATGCAAAACGAAAAAAAAATCCAAATCTATTCTTTCTAAAGTCTGTGCAACTGAACAATAGTAGAATTTGTAACTTTTTATTCGGCAAACTGTATGCCTTAGGAATGTAGGCTCTAGACGGCTGTACCGCATAATGAGGGCTCTGGGGCCAAATTTATTACGACGCCGCCACAGTTTCTCAGAAACTACTGAATTATTCGCGAGCGGCGCGACCACGGCCCGAGGTATGCGCCTTCGGTTCCCGACATACAGTTATGTACACTTACGTAACACGAAGAAAAACTAACGCAGTATCTGCTATCTAATTGGGTTATTATCTGAGAACTTGAGACGTTTCAGATATAAGGATAAACAATAGTTCTCGGAAACCAAATAAAGTATTTATATACAACGGTTCTTAATTAGATCTGTGGTAAATGGAAAAACAAACGAATTCCCACAAGATATGGACGCTGAATAAAACTGCGGTGTTTCTAAAATAGATGATCTTTCGTTAATGGTTTAAACGTTTATAAAGGAAAATGGTTTTATTCATGTTTGTTTCAGGGAGGCGTTGCACTTGAAGCCGACGTGGAAGGTCGCTCCACCCCTTGATAAGGAACCCCCATCAGATTTGAAACTACTCGACCATCGCTTTTATAAATAGATGTTACTTTCCGATAGGTAGAATGAAATGCTTATATTTATTATGTATAAGTATAGTTTGAATTCAATAGGTATATTTATGTGTGCTTATTTTTATTAATGCCAATAAAACTTGCCGGAATTAAGGCTTTCATTTTCCTTCGAAATATTTGCAAAACATGCGATGTTTCATTACGTTAGCTGTAGCGGGAAAAAGCCTTAAAATTATGCTCTTCAACATACTTTGTATATAAATAAACAGACACAAAAACGGTTTTCAGAACTCATTTTGGAAATAAAGGAACTACAAAGTTCAATCAATCTTTGTAAGTCGGACAAAAACCACTGTACGCCCTAACATACCAAGCAAAATAATCATTAGGTACCTGAGAACCCACACGCAAAACTAAATATATAAGCATGTATTTACGTACGTTTGTTTATCGTTCGCGTGCAACAGACAGCACACACAGACAGGCAGACAGACAACACAGAAAAGAAATTATATCAGTGGGTCAGACGGCCTTGTGCGATTCACGGAACGGCGCGCGCGCATGACGCGCCACGCCCACTGCGCACCCGCCCGGCGGCGGGGCGGGGGAGTAGATATATTAATTAACGTACATATATGAAAACCTAATTGGATGCTAAATAGAATGTTTAAAAAATATTTATAGAAATGTAATTTTAAATATTGTATTAAGTGGACATAAATTTATATTGCAAACACACACCTGTATGTGTGGTTTAGTTTACGATAATCAAACATTTTTTTCATATATCACAACGTGGTGATGGTGTAGTGGTTATAGGGTTCAGATTTGCAATTGTGGTCATGGGTTCGAATTTTACTACTAACAACGTGAACTTAAGAAACAGACGCATAAACATCATCATCATATAAATCATTTAGCTTTCCTTTAGGGGTTTACAAGAATATTACTAAACTCATTACCGTGGGAGAGCCACGCTTCGGCATGAATGGGCCGGTTCGACCGGAGTGATACCACGGCCTCACAGAAAACCAGTGTGAAATAGTGCTTGCGCTGTGTGTGTGAGGATACCGGAAGCCCATACCCCTATCCCCTACCCCTAGCCCCCCCCATACCCCATACCCAAAAGGCCGGCAACGCACTTGTGACGATTCTGGTGTTGGAGGTGTCCAAAAAACATACAAAACTCATATCACCAGTATTCTTCTATACATTCTAGAATCAAATTCACTTGTACTTATTCATTCCACAAGTTCCATCAAGTGCCGACAATCAAGAGTATAAATTACATATTACCAGTATTTTTACTACCCGACGTAAAATCAGAGGTTTTCAAAGCCACTCCTTAGTTTTAGGACCTTTGTCTTATTAGCAGTCTAAAAACATTTGACCAAAGAAGTTCATCATTATCATCATCTTCCTAGCCTTTATTATTCCAAGATTTGGGGTCGCCCACTAGTTCAACCAGTTTTACCTGAATATCAGTTTTTACACGGAGCGACTGGCATCGGACCTCCTAAGGGTGAACTGAATTCGAAGGTTAAACTAGTTGTCATTATATTTGAGGGCACTGACTTCCCAATAACGATTGCCATAGATGTTCATGACAACCGGGACCGATGGCTTCACGTGCTCTCCGAGGCACGGGCGGGATACACCGCCATGTTCCATACTCCGGGCTGCTATTAAGAATTTTTTCTAAGAAAAACCCGAGAGCAGTCCGACCCGGGAATCGAACTCGAGACCTCTTGATCTGCAGTCGCTTATGCTAACCACTAGACCAACGAGGCAGTGACTAATGAAGTGAAGAAGTGAAGTGAAGAATGAACCTTATTGATTTGGATTTAAAGCCTCTCACACTAACTTGATTAAGGCTAACAAGAAAAAGTTAAAAAACCTGACTACTGAAACACTTGTTGATAAAATGTATACAGCCTATATCACCCGGGCACTCATTACGAATATATTGACGCCTCATTCATTAAAATCGGTTCAGTCCGTTAAGCGCTACATATATTCATAGATTGCAAAAACTCATCCTTTTGGTTTCGTTGTAGTACGCTAAAAATTACATAACAGCAGTTTTCAGTGAAGTTGTTCTATAACTCCGGTCGAATTCCCACTCAAATCTTCCATGTTTATATCGGTTCCTTAGTATATTGAAGAAATGAATTTAGAAGTTCTTCTTTCATCGAACTAATTTAACTTTAAAAGTCATTTCCACTATCAAGTCTCCACAGTTTCACAGTTAAGCGAGATAGGGTTGTCAAATCACCAATAACGTTACTGATACATAGATAACATTGGTAACCGTTGATTACCGCTGTCGATATGTCAACATGGAAGTATGTATTCTTAATTAATTATACATTCCAGCTTAAATCGCCAGCTGCATTAGGCAAGATCTCCATACGGTACAAACATTTCATTAAAATCCGTTACTTAGAACTTCGAAAGTGAGATAAGATTCACATTTTAATGATAATGAATGAATTTTATCGTTGAGATAATACTTATAGATATTTGTGAAAGTTTGTTAAGTAACTACTGACAAAAATAACAGGTTAAACTTATACTTATTTTTATATACATATATGAGCCTGCCAAAGTGAATCTGCCTGATGGATAGCATGTGCGGAATAAAAGAGTAGCGGTTAAGCGGTGACCATACTCATTCCGAATGCAGGCAATGCAATAATGAAGCATGGTGACCCACACTATGGCGGCCTATCGAGATGCTTCTGCATCACTGGGCCTCCGGTCTTGCACTTACCTACCAACGAAACACGACATAGCGAATGTGGTAATTTTTAAGTTTTTTGTGTAAACGTAGTACCGGGACGGGTCGAGCCGGCCCGTTCGTGCTGAAATCAGCGTGGCTCTACTATCTTTACAAAAAAATAGTATAAATGTTTTTATTTCCCACTAGGCAAATAAAATTTTTGATAGCGACAAGCTATTCACAAACAGTTTTAGTAGGGTCTTCCAGTTATACGGAAAAATGACAACCCTATTCAATGTCGGTACCTACTATTTTTCCCTAAGTACCGTTTGAAAAAACGTAAAACAATGAGAGGAAAAGAAATGTGTTTGACTTAAAGAAATAATGACGTGGGAGAGCCACGCTTCGGCAAGAATGGGCCGGCTCGACCGGAGTGATACCACGGCCTCACAGAAAACCGGTGTGAAATAGTGCTTGCGCTGTGTTTCACCGAGTGAGTGAGGATACCGGAGGCCCATACCAACCCAACCCCTCCCCCTATCTCCCCCCCCATCCCCTAAAGGCCGGTAACGCACTTGTGACGCCTCTGGTGTTGCGGGTGTCCATGGGCGGCGGTAATCGCTTACCATCTGGCGATACGTCTGCTCGTTTGCCAGTCTATTCCATAAAATAAAAAAAAAAAAAAAAAAACAGCGTTATATGTTTTAAAACTTATTTCTATCAAAAATTTTAATAATTAAAAACCATTTCCTTCACAAACCTAAACTGTCGCTTTGATATTTTTAAAACTATATTCAATTTCTAAATTTAAATATTAATTTGCTAATCTGTATCCGTAATATACACTTTTTTTAATTATTTGAATGTCGAAAACTAGTTATCTAGCCAACCAGTACTTCGTGTTCAACGTAAGATATTACCGGAACGACAAGAGCTTTGGCGCCATAATAATAAATCATCCATGTTGCAATGATTTAAATAATCACCTCGGCAACGATATTCTTAGAAAGGTATTTACTTAGATACCGCAAGTCTGTGACTAAGAATGATGTAGCTTATGGTTGGAATCGCGTATTCATGTCTACACTGCAATTGGAGGGGTCATCATTTTCTGGTTCCATGTCTGGGTTTATTTATAATATGTACGAGTATGTATTAACACTTATCAGAAATCTGGTTATTATAGTACAGGTTCTGCTTAGTATGAAATCAGACGGCCGTGTGTAAGACGTGGAATACATATATTATTTATACTATTAATATCTTTATTTCTCGAGAAATTAAAAGTCTTCATTATTTATCAGATATAATAGGGGTCACAAGTTCGAGAATTGGTTATAGGGTAGGTTTTTAGTGTGGTACCCGTTTAAACACCGCTCCATTCAATTCCTCTCAAAACGCACTCGATGCCAAGATTCTTATAATACAATTCAAAATCTAAAACAATTATTTTGACGAAAATTGTGTTTCCAATAGAAAGAGATCAAAGACCGCAATGTATGTCATTATTAATTTTAACAAAAAAAAAAACTGGCTACA
Source organism: Diaphora mendica (assembly GCA_949125395.1). Taxonomy (NCBI): domain Eukaryota; kingdom Metazoa; phylum Arthropoda; class Insecta; order Lepidoptera; family Erebidae; genus Diaphora; species Diaphora mendica. The sequence goes on from OX421317.1 coordinate 1,825,721, forward strand.
AACAAATAGTTGGTATTAATGAAAAAGCTGTACGATTTAGGATTTTACCAAACGTGTATCGGAGTAAACGTACTCAAGTAATTATACAAAAACTGTGCAAGCAAAGGATTCGACTTAATTGCTCACACAAACAAATATGACGGTATTGTTTAAGGCTATGTTTATATAAATTGTATCTTTACTAATATTTTAAGGCTGAAATTTGTTTGTTTGGTTGTTTAGTGAAACGTAAGAGATGTATAAAAGCTTTGTACTTACTGGTTAGAATTGAAAAAATCTCTAAAAGTTGGATACCCCTATTATCAAACAAGGCTAACGCCACGGCCAATAGAAGCTGAGTATGAATGAAAAAGTTAAGAAAACTTGGAAAATTTATTCCTTTTGAGAGACTCGGAGAAGGAAAATGTCAGTGTTTTTTTAAACGACTTCAAAAAAAGAGGAGTTTCTCAATTCGTCTGTATTGTTTTAAGTTTGTTACATCAGAACTTTCGACTGGATGAACCGATTTTGGTGTTTTTTTTATTTAGAAGCTAGTGCTTTTCATGTGGTCCCATTTTAATTTGGTCCAGTTTTTAAATTCGTTTTTTTTCTCAATTTTTTTTTGGTTTAATATTAATTACCAAAAAGGTATGTACTTAACTTTTGAATACAATTTTCTATGTCATAGGATAGAAACCTAAGTGGTGACAAATACACCCTATTACAATTCATGAAGATGTTTGTATCGTTTGGTTATTTTTGATAAAGATTAATTATACAATGCAAGTGTGTATTTCTAATAAAGCAATTATTTTGTTGTGTTGAGTGGTCGGTCTCCTTTGACAGTTAATTAAATCAACACTTCCACGAAGTAAGGTCTTCACGTCAGGTTGTGTTTTAGGTAACTGCTGTTTACTACCTACTAACGACCCTGTCTGCTGTTTATTACTACACTAGCTGACCCGTACCCACTTCGTTGGGCGGTAAACATTTTTTTCTCCGACTTACTTTGCAAATTCAGCTACCACGAAAAAGTCTTTACACTTTTCGGGTTATTATATAGCCTATGTCACTCCCAAATAACGTAGCCTTCTATTGGTAAAAGAATTTTCAAAATCGGTTCAGTAGATCCCGAGATTACCCCTTACAATTTAACATATACAAACACACAAACTTTACCTCTTTATATAATAGTGTAGATAAATGCATGTATTGTACATATAAACCTACCTTTTGATCACTCTATCTATAGCTGAAAACTGCATTAACTTCGGTTGAGTACCTAGTTTAAAAGATCTAAACGAACAGACAGCGGTAGCGACTTCATTTTATACTATGTAAAGATTGTATCTTTGATTTTCACCAAATAACGGATATTATTAGTGTACAAAAGCCTGGGAGGACTTATAGGGCATCAGTAGTCTTACCAGCACCTGACCCGTCTATTCGTTTACCAACTACACCATAAAAGAATGAAACCACGTTTACTATAACATTAGCAGTGTGAAAGTTCTTTCCAATACTAGATGAAAAATCCGTGCCTCGAATCAAAATATAATTTTCTCTTTATAATTTAATCTTTTTTTAAATGTCTAGTTGGTAAAAAGTTAATCAGCATGTCTTAAATATTAATATTTCAATTTCTGTGCCTTCTTATCGTATTAGAACATATTTTGCTGGAAATCATTTAAGCTTTCACCGTTATGGTAACACTAGTTGACCCGCAAGACTTCGTATATGTCTCTTAAAAGAAATATACTTTTTCTCGTTTTTATGCGACTTTATTCATTGATCCTCGACTCCTATACATATATTGAACGTTACATGATGTTAATAAAATATTGTTGAAGTGAAAACTTCTTTTAGCGGCGTTGTGCACTTGTGTGCGAATACGGCGGCGCAGGGCGCTTGCGCAAGTGTGCATGGTGACAGCTGATGGCTCGGAACGTGTGGCGGTTCACTCGCCACGCGCCTGCGCGGTACCTACGCTGGACGTCTTGACGAAGAGACAACAGGGCCGTCACTTTCATTAAAAACATCATTGTTTCTTAGCGAAGACGTAAATTAGATAATAATAAATCCATTTTGTATGTTCAATATATTTGTAAAATAAATAAGCCAAATTTATAAAAAGTGTTTTTTTAAACTACTGAATCCACTACAACTTTTTTTTATAGTTTTGAGTTTTCACTTCTGTCGGCAGTCCTTGTGACTGATTTGCTACTTTGTGCTTTTAACCGATTTCAAAAAAAAGGAGGAGGTTATCAATTCGATTGTATTTTTTTAAAATGTTTGTTATATATAATATTAATAACTTTCGACTGGGTGAACGGATTTTCATATAAAAGGACAAGGCCTACTTCAGGAAGGTTTTAGGCTGTATAACATAACGTTACCATCCTTAGGACTAGAGGAATTAACATGCAGACAATAGTGACGTAGATAAGGTTACTGCAGCTGGCCAGGTCACAATAAAGCGCTATATTGCCATATTTAAAAATAAAACTAGATCTAGGCGAACTATTTTCCTCCGGGTCAGACGGGCAGGTCAATCGATATCATGATCTGCGCGAAAGTGGGGGTCTATTTGTAGAAAATAATACAGAAATGGGGCATAGAGGTTATGAACTATTTTTGATAATGACTTACAAAGCGATGGGAAAAAGTTTTTGGTAAGTAAGCTAATCTGTGGTAGGGTAGGGGGACGATTCTATTAGGGTGGAGTCAAATTCTAACCTTTGAATGTTTTTTTATAAAATTTTGATAAAAAACATAAGCCCCTCTTATAAATTACCTCTTGATTCAGGGTGTCATCAGATAAACTATCGTTACCAAACACAATTTAGCGAAGTTCTCCTATTTCAGACATCTTAAACACAACGCCATCTAGTCCTAAGCTAAGCAGAGCTTGTGTTATGGGTAGGTACTAGACAACTGATATAAATACATATATACTTTTTTTTGTAAATACATACATATTATACATAGAAAACACTCAAACTCCGAAACAAATATTCGCCGATCATACAAACATTTGGTCCGACCCGGGAATCGAACCCGAGACCTCAAGCACAGCAGTCGCACATGCTACCACTGCGCTATAGAGGCAGTTCGCCTATCAGGCTAGGTTGCTTTGCCCGAAAGAGTTCACAATTGTAACCATTTATTTTACATGTAAGTAAATCAGAAAGAATCGTATGACCCTAGAGATGTTTATAATTAAGTACTGAATTTTATCAGTAACCCATTAATTTTCAGTTCAGTTTCAAGATAGAGTTATATATTGCATTATATACGACAAAATCTTAAATATAGAGTTTCATTTCAATACGTGAATTTCTTCGTTTGAATTTATTTCCAAGATTAATTTAATAGTTATAAAATGTATTATATACAAGTAAACTACTAAAATTGTGTAAAAATGATGAATAATAAAGTGAACCCTCATTAAGCTATCATTTGTAAACGAGTATATCTCTGTACGTCGATTTGACGTCACCAGATGCAAATCCTCCTATTTCTGACCATCTATTAAACGTACATGTCAGAAATAATTTCTCTACTCATGTAATAAAATCAATAGAAAAATATATTATTAATATCTAAAAATCAATAAACACATACATTCACTAATAAATTAAATATGATGAACACATCAATAAATTATCGAGCAACCGAACAATTTCTCTGGCAACACTGCCTTAATATAGTGTGGGTGTCGCGAAATGGCCACTAAATAACACCGGCGTTTATACCGTATAACTCTAATTGTAAATCCGTATGTCAATTAAAACAAACGGAACAGATTGATATTGCGTGCGTCGGGTAATTTAGATACGCTATTTGGTCGCTCGTGCCAATTCTGAGAAACCGCACTGTAATAGATGATTGTCCGAAACAATGTGGTCGCAAAAACTAATCGTGTTTTTGTACTTATTTGTTTCATATTTTGACCATTTGTTCTAATATTAGTACTATAAATAACCTTGCTTCACGTCACAGTTGGTTGAGCTGCTTTAGAGATTAGCCGAAACAAACAGATAGAAAGAAAACAATTTTTTTTATGTCAGTACCGTATACACTTTCATATGAATTTAGAGAAATTAAAGTGCTGAATTACAAACAGGCGCTTTAATTTTATATAAATGTATAGATTAGCCGTTGATGTTATGGAAAAATATTAATTTGTAAAATACTTAGTTGTTATTAGTCGGAGTCCTATGACTAGGGATTGCAATCCGGTGTCATTTTCAATCCGGCCCGATCCGGACCCAATTTCGTAAATCCGGCCGGATCCGGCCGGATCCGACCGGATCCGGTCGGATTGATTTAACAAAGCTAAATTCATTTCCTTGTGCGTTTCAACATGGACCGTTAATGAAGTGTAAAAAAAAAGATTGCTATAAACGAAGTCAACTTTATTATGATAACTTATCGTCGTTCATCGCTAAAACAAATAAAATCACAAGCTAAAATTAAAAGCAATTATATTTTCAAAAAGAAAAAAAAAATCTTTATTGAAATAAATATTTTCAATATATAATGGGATTTCCTAGTACCTGTGCTAGTAAAGACTGTGTTGCAGGTATTAGTATGTTCAATTCTCTCGCCAATGCAGCGATCACCTTGTGAAATTTGCAATGTCTTAGGGCCCATGGGTAAGTCATTCAATCGCTTACTATGTCACTGGAGAGAGCATTGAACTGACGGCGTTGTCACCGTGTTCTTATTCTAAACTAATGTAATCAAGCACTTACTGAAGATGTGTAGATTCCTTGTTCTCGGCGCCCAAGGGATCCCTTTGGTATTCTCTCTGCGTCGTTACACATTCATGACTCCTAAAGTGCTGTACAGCCTCCAAGGTATTCGAATTACAATACACTCGTTTAACTATCGCGGATCGCGCCTGTTGACGTGACTACTAAAACTCGCGAGTCCAAACCAGACCAATCATAACGGTAACCAACTAAAAAACCGAATCTGAAGACAATTAGCTAAATTTTCATTAAACGGCACTTTTTCCACGAAGCCCAGCTCGACCGTTCAAAGCGTCTCGACAATTCTATCTTAAACTTCAAAACGTCAAACAAGAAAAATGACAATCAAAAATGTTGAAATTATAATGACGTTCGAAATTTAACAAGTATCTTCCCCAATTCAATAGCGTTACGTCAACTTGATTTTGAAGATATAATATAAAAGTAAAATAACAATGACTTTATTACCTACATAACGTAGCTGGTGATACAGTCTTCTTTTTACAGATTAATCAGAGATTAATACTATTAATCAACATCATTAAACTAACTAAACATAAAGTAATGATTAACCTTAACAGAGATCAGAAATTCGTAATTGTAATATTTTAATTCACTGATCTGACATCTAAGTAGATTTTTCAGGTGTCAAATTGTGTCATGAAAAATGGAAAACAGTCGTTTTGATTGCTTTTGAACTCAAGTTTTAACATGGAAATTGTATGTCTAGTTATATGTCTGTCATGTTTGTGTTCGAACTCTTTAACTGGTAAACAAATATTGTTTATTAACTATTGGTTTGAAACATCGATCTTTAGAAACAGATTGTGTTATTTGTGTCATCTCCCAATCGACTTTTAAAAGAGCTGCAAATTGTAACCTGCGGGCACGGAACAGGCAATGTCAACAGTATACTCTTAAAGTGCTTTCTTTCGTGACAGTGAAAATACACATTCACCGGATCCGGTTCTCGGATCCGGAGTAATTGTACCAGATCCGGTAGACGTATACTTATGCCGGATCCGCCGGATTACCGAATCTGGTTTTCCGGTTTGCAATCCCTACCTATGACCTAGTAAAGGTCGCCTGAAGCCGTTGACTGAGGATCGGTTATTGTGGAGAACCTAGAAGCAGGCCTATGTCCACCAACGGACGTCTTTCGACTGAGATGATGATAAGTACCTCTAAAGTTCATCAACACCATCATCACTACCATTTCAATCATAGGGCAGATCCTATGGCCAAGTCATACATTTTATCGTATCTATTAGTTTTAAGCTAAAACAACTATATTTTGCTACCCCTTTCTATAACAGCCTGTACACGTTTAGTTTCTCTTTGTAACAAAACAACAAAAGACAATGCTGAATTGTCCTTGAAAGTGCTACAAAAGGGCTACTACAACTAATGAGAATGCTCGGCTACACTTGACTAAACTTAGAGTCCGATAGACATAATATTACTAAGCATACTTAAATACGTTTTATTATTGTTTGCAATTTGTTACATTCTTCAGACGAAAATTTATTATTATTATTTTTTTATGTATTGAAATTTCGAATACTCTTGTGTCGTCCCGTGTTATGTGGCCTTACTTACATACATGAAACTGAAATAAAGTACACTCAGATTCTGAACAACAATTCACAAATGTTAGGTCATGTGGGGCTTCAATCCACAATGCTAAGCGCAGTATGAAGCACACGGTTAACCACTTACAATTATTAACCACTCTACTCCACTCCACTAATAAAAAAATCCTTCAAATTTCTATAAATTAAATATTATGATAACAATATTACCGTTGGGCATAGGGTTGCCATCCGTCAGGATAAAGCCGGACAGTGTTAGGCTTTTTGACCTCTTGTCCGGCCAAATTTGACTGCGTCAGGCCCGTCCGGCTTTTGTTAGGCTTTTTATACCGTTCAATTTAATCAATCACATCTTCAAACCGGGTTTTTTCAAGTATTAAAACAATTAAGGTTATTTAAAATTTTATTTTAAAGTATGTGTTTCATTAATTTTTTACCAATAATCCTATTTTTTTGCGTCCGGTTTTGGTATTCAAAAGTCCGACTTTTAAGTATGTGATTAGTCGATATTTTTGTCATTTTTTTAAATTTTTTCTTAATGTCTGGATATGGGTCCCAAAAGTCCGGCTTTTTGATTTTTAGAGTTGTTCATGTAACCAATTGCAGAATAAATGATTTCATTTCATTTCATTATCATAGTATCTAATGAATAAGTACGCATATTTAATAAAATTAATATCATTGTATGTATTTATGTTCAAACAACCAGCTAAGCAACTGTCGGGTCGACATTTCTTGTGATCAGATGGCCGACCTTTTTCTCACAGAGATAATTAGCATCACCATTCAACGTGGCGATGATGTGGAGAAATTCTTTGACCCTTGTATGTAAATAATTTTGATTGTTTTTAATATCCTAGTAAGTAGGTTAAAATTGATATACAGGGTGTCCCAAAATTCAACGATAAGCGGGCGCCTAAAGGTAGACCTGCTAATGAGTACATAAGGAAAAATAATAAAAAAAATATACCTAGTTTTTATTTTAGTTACAAGAAAAATTTAGAATTTCTTGAAAATTTATACCTTTCATGATATAGACCATGAGTCAAAGTACACTAAGAGTAAAAATATTTCATAATTTCAGGGAAAAAATGATTTTGAACGTTTTTTGTGTAAAAACTGCGGGCAATTTGGTGTTTTTAAGAGTTGTGGTGAATAGTAGCACTATTTAGGTATAAGATAAAAAAAATCTTAAGCATAGAAATTCTAATTTTTTCTTGTAACTAAAAAAAAACTAGGTATTTTTTTTTTCCTTATGTACTCACGAGCAGGTCTACCTTTTGGCGCCCGCTTATCGTTGAATTTTGGGACACATGGTATATGTAGTAGATTTATTAATGTACAATAAAAAAAATCGTAATCATCAGTAAAATTCACAATATTAAATGTACTGTAAATGTAGCTTAAAAATAGCTTAGGTAATATCACTTAGCCTAGCAGGGTAGATGACTGTATCGTAAATAAATACCGATGCCTCCTTCAGTAAAACAATATAACAAAATATCTCGGAAAATATAATTATTACAGCTTTCCGTTCTCATTACAAATTTTAATTAAATAAACATTGAAATATATTGCTCAATTGAGTGTTCTAAAACTGTGACGTCACAAGTTTGTATTTAGTACATTTTCCATACAAAGTGATCGTTTTTAACCGACTTCAAATAATGAGGGTGTTCAATTCGACAGGTTTTTTTTATGTTTGCTACCTCATAACTTTCGACTGGGTGAACCGATTTTGATGATTCTTTTTTTATTTAAAAGCTACCAAATTTATATGGGACTATTCGGGAAGCACCTTCCCGAATAGTCCCATATAAATTTGGTCCAGATTGAAGTCGTTTTTTTTTGTTAATATTTGTAATTATGACAGATGATAACAAGTAATTTGACTAAGATGTCATCTACCCTGTTCTAGTGGTTAGTAGTTACCTGTGGGTGTGTGCGGTGGGGGTGGCGCGGTGGTTCGCGGGGCTCGGGCGCGCGCGCCGCGCTCATGCCTCAGCGCCGCCGGCGCATGCCCCCCACGGCACCGCCGCCGCTCTGCGTACACACAACACAACACACGTAACATATAACATTCTCTTTCATTTGTATTGTATTTTGACACCAGCAATTTATACTATACTAACGCAAAAAACCTGACTTTACAGCAGAGTGTGTTTGAAGTGAAAAATCATGTCATGATTTTTTTTTAAAAAGACATTACAAACATGCATGAAACGGACACAAAGAACACCCAGACTCAGAACAATAATTTAATAAATAATTAAATATTATGGACATCTAACACACAACGCCATCTAGTCCCAAGCTAAGCAGAGCTTGTGTTATGGGTACTAGACAACTGATACAAATACATATATACATTTTTTTTGTAAATACATACATATTATACATTTATATGTATAATATGTATGTATATTATACATAGAAATACATATATTTGTAGATCATAGAGACATTTGGTCCGACTCGGGAAACGAACCCAAGACCTCATGATCAGCAGTCGTAAACGTCAACCGCGAGACCAACGAGGCATTTATTGTCAACAAAGTATTGTCCTATGCAGGATTTGAAGCCACAACACTGGGCGCAGTAGGAACCGTGCAGTCGATTAATTTAAGAATTAATAAGAAAAATAAATATAGGAAATTGTAATGTAATAAATCAACTATTTTGGGTACCAAATTTCAAGTGAGGTCAATCTTAATTAATATAAAAGTTATCACGTTTTTCACTGCAAACACCTCTCTAAATTTGAATCATAGTGGCGATTTATTCTTTATTGTACACACTTAACACACAAATAAAAAAGGTACAAGGAAATGTTATGTATCTACAAAGGCGAGCTTAACCCCTTAGTTCGCGTTTAGAGTTAACAAAATGAACAAGATTATAAAATTATTGATATGTCAAGTCTACTTATATTTAACGGGTATATAATGATATTTAAGTTGTCAAAACATCAGCAGCCTTTAACAGGCCACTGATGGACATAGGCCTGTGGGGGACAGGTGTAGCTCGCTATAGGCCTCTCCTTTGGAATGTGAGTTTAGTAGTTTTTGAGTGAACGAGTGAATTTCGCTTTTATAATCTATACTAATATTATAAAGCTGAAGAGTTTGTTTGTTTGTTTGTTTGAACGCGCTAATCTCAGGAACCGCTGGTCCGATTTGAAAAATTATTTCAGTGTTGGATACTATATAGAGGAATTATCGATTTATCGAGGAAGGCTATAGGCTATATATCATCACGCTGAGACCAATAGGAGCGGAGCATATACATCTATATTTCACTACATAGTATAAAAAAACCGACTTCCAAAAACATCCAACGAAAACTCTCTGTCAAAAAACACTTAAAAGCGTAAAATAAACTGGTTCTTCATAAATTGCCTATACCTAATTCTTTATTCATTTAAATTGTAGTATTATAATGGGTGCTAGGTACCTAAAATCTGTTTGAAGTCGGTGCCAAGTGACTATCGCTTAGACTTTTGTAATTGTTCGTTTGTATTCTTTTTGGCTTAGCACCGACTTCAAACAGATTTTAGGTACCTAGCACCCATTATAATACTACTATTTAAATGAATAAAGAATTAGGTATAGGCAATTTATGAAGAACCAGTTTATTTTACGCTTTTAAGTGTTTTTTGACAGAGAGTTTTCGTTGGATGTTTTTGGAAGTCGGTTTTTTTTTTTTATAAAAAGTTTTTATTTTACAGTTTTTAGTGCAAACAATCGTAGGTAAGTAGTAAGTTGAATTATTTCATCAAATTTCATCATCAAGAATACAAATTAAGGTACGTGTAATATTAAAATCATCCTCTAATCCCTAACTGTTGAAGAGTTTAATCTTCTATCATCAGCTCACCTAAATAGCTTGAAAGTATACGGCTGAAGGTCTTTAGATACGTATGAAATTGAAAGAATTATTCTCCAACTCCTAACCGTTGAGGAGTTGTACCTTCCACCTTCCATCATCAGCTTACCTAAATAATTTGTAAGAATACGACTAAAGGTAACTTATATACATATGATATTTAAAGATTTATCCTCCAACTCCTAACCGTTAAGGAGTGGTACCTTACATCATCAGCTCACCATCATAAAATGATGAGTACCAGACGCAAATACCGGTGTAACTTCAGAAAATATACGAAAAACATAGTATGTGCCTATAAAAAATGAGGGTTTCCCTCGATTTCCCTGGGATCCCATCATCAGATCCTGATATGCTGGCAATGGGACTACCACGGAAGCATACCCTGTCGAATACAAAAAAAAAATTCAAAATCGGTCCACAACTGACGGAGTAATCAGGTAACATACATTAAAAAAAAAAAAAAAAATACATACAGTGGAACATAGAACCTCCTCCTTTTTGGAAGTCGGTTAAAAACAAATTCGCTTTCTCTGTCCCTATGTCCCTTTGTTTGCTTAAATCTTTAAAACTGCGCAACGGATTTTGATGCGGGTTTCTTTAATAGATGGAGTGATTCAAGAGGAAGGTTTTTATGTATAATAAATGCATAATATAGTATGGGAACACTGTTAATTTTCGAGATTTCTAATGTGATGTAGCATATAAACACATTTTTTTGCGCTTACATTGTAAACGCTGGTTGCACCCTACGAGATAGATCAAAATAATGTACTACAGTATTCTACACCTTAAAAAGTACTACAAAAAAGTCCGCGACGGTATATGTCTATCTCTTAGGGATAACCCACAACAACCATTTCTTATTCCTTCCTTTCACGAGAAATAATGGCTTATTTACGAAGTGATTTTAAGCAATACAGAATGAATCCTTATACAATTAAGTAAATTAAATACATTGTGCATTTAATATAGATCAAAATGGTCCTTTACAGTATCTAATTTAAATGAACATATTCGAAGATATTTCAGATTTAAAATGCACGAATCGTGTCGTCGGCGGGGGCATCTGAAATCCACCCGTGCGAAGCCGGGGCGGGTCGCTAGTATTATATAAATGAATCACTGAAATGTATGTACACGCATAACTTCCGATCGATTGCATTAAACTGTTTTTTTTATGTGTTTGCTATTATCAGGACAAGGTTTCTATACAAGTAAAATTCAAAGATAATGGGAAAACGCAGCTGTATGTGGGAAGCTGAGACAGATATGTAAATATGGCGGTACGAAGTTCGCCGGGTCAGCTAGTATAGGTATAATTATTATTATGGGATGGTTGGCGCTCACCAAGGGAGGCATTCGTTCAGCAGTTGACGACAATAACCTGATGAAAATTAAATGTATGTAATTCAGCAACTCAAGTTTTAATAGAGTTTTTCACATTAACGCGCTCTATTGTGATTGGGTGAATATTTCAGTGCCGGCGAATAGCAACGCCGAACGTGGTCACCGTGTTGTAAAACACAAGGCCCCGTAAAGTAAAGCCCGAGAAAAACCGAGCGGAAGCGGAGTAAACCGAAGTGCAGGCTATTGCAACAGAGGAATTCGGAGCGCCAATCAGTTGTAGCGGTAATGGTCAAAAATGAAAAGAGCAATCCTTATATATCTATCTCTACTTAAAGATAGATGAACGTGGCGAACGAGATGCGCGTGAGTCAAGCAGCGTAGCTTCACCCACCCCCTACCTACCCCTACCGCACCACACCGCCGCGCTACCTTACGCCTTAGACTCGACTCCATTCAACACCGCTCCGAACTGCCTGCTTATCATATTTTTTAAAATAATTTTCCAATTGGCTCTGCTGCAATCCTCTGGTACTATTCCCATTTAAGCGGAGCGGTGCGGCGCGCTAATTTCGAGCGTTGTGATTGGTCTATTTATGCACCGTTCATCTTCTCTTTTTTTTCGCTTTTCCATTGACGTGCAATGGAAAAGCGGCATAAAGGTTCCTTTAAAAGTCAAAAGAACCCTAGACACGATTAAATATGATAATAGTGTCTATATTTGAATACAGCGCAATACAATAACAGGTACGTAAATCGTGCAGAAGTCTTAAACCAGTTGTTTTAATAAAGCCGAGTCATAAATTGTTAGATAAATAATAGTTTTAATTGCATACACGTAATGGCGGAAAAACAATGTTCGTGGGTTTTAGTAATTATAAATTACATGTATAAATTATTTTGTACAGATTAATTAAAGGGTAATTATTGTGAAGTATAGACAGATTTTTTAGTATGGTAACAAATATTTGATACTATATTTTGGAATGGCAAAACAGCAATTGTAATTTGCTTGAAAAACATACCTTCTATTTTTGTTAATTGATAATAGACAGCTGTAGAATAGATATGTAGTTTTATTTCTATTGTTTACCTAGCGTAAACTGCTAAGCATTTTTTGTGAGGGGATGCAAAATATTTGTTTCTCTTATTAGTATTCAGTATGTGATGTTTGCTCAATACCTTCACCACGATGGCTAGTCTCGGTTGCCTATATTGAGGAGGACGCCAATGCGACTATCCAGACTATATCCCATGGGAAGCCGCAAGTATTCCCCGTCAATTGGCCCAATCTCTACGCAGGGCTAATAGTTCTAACACAGACTTTGTTTTGTTACTATCATAAACTAGCTGACCCACGCAACCTCGTTTGCGTCTCGTATTGCCCGTAGCGTAGCAATTTTCCCCCGTTTTTTAAACATTCTTCATTGGTGCTCCGCTCCTATTGGTCTTAGCGTGATGACATATAGCCTATAGCCTTCCTCGATAAATGTACTATCCAACACTGAAATAATTTTTCAAATCGGACCAGCGGTTTCTGAGATTAGCGCGTTCAAACAAACAAACTCTTCAGCTTTAAAATATAATAAGTAAAGATTATTTTCTTTATTATCGCCTCACTGAGTGTGAATATTTTGTGCATTTTAAAGCGAACACGCTATTACTCAACAGAAAGAAACAGAAAGCATTTGTTTTAATGAATCTGAACCGGCTTTTCTTTAAACCATATAACCCAGTAAATGACGCAACAGTCATAACTCTATGCCCCATAAAGTCCCTCAATTACACGAAACAATAAGCAATCACTACGCTATATAAATCACATGGACCTTACATAACCAATAAAAGAAAAAGAAAATTTAATTTACAATATAAAAATCAATGATTTAAATATAAATCTCGTATTAGTCAAATCTTCAGATCTTAAAACGCATAAATTTCAACAGATGCCTATTAAATACTCAGGTACCGCACAGATATGGCGGAATACTTTCACGACTGCGCAGGCGCACCCACAATGTTGCTAACTTTAATAAAAGAAAGCACACACTAGAAGCATGGTTCAAGTAATTTATTGAGCGTAATTCATTTTCGATTGAGGTGGGGACTACTGTTTTCGATCGTAGACGACATTTATATATTTTTGAATATTTTAATGATAATAATAATAAATCATTCCCCTCGGATGTATATTCAACTTTTCGTATGTACTATTTAAGTAGGTATTTTTTAATACATTGTTATTAAAATTTTCAAGTACATTTTCAAATTGCAACTTGAACCAAATGCAAATTGAAGTAAAACGAATATTGGAAAGAGAAGTAAAGGGGTTGATTTGGATTGCAGTAGCTTACACCCGCTGATGTCGTGTATTTTTAGATATTTCTGCGATTATAAAGGCCACTAAGAAAGGGACAGACCTGGCTTTTTAAACAATTACAATTTACAAAGTACCTACTGAGAAAACTATGATTACGTAAGCATGTAAAAGAAAGCTGCAGAAGCGTGTGCAATTTAATTAACCAAATGAGCGGGCAAGAAGTTACAGTTGGTTGCCAAATGGTAGTTGATAAGTCAAATACATATAACATAACTCGAACAAACACGAACAAAAAAAATTGTTAAAACAAACTAAACAAGTGCTTTCTGAAAATATTTCAAAAATGTCGCCCCACGTTTTTATATTAAAATTATTTTCTACTTTTTAGTTCGATTGCTATTAAAGTCGATTTTTAAACTATAATTTATTTTCTACTTTTTAGTTTGGTATATTTACAAAAGCGTGTTTGTTTAGTTTTTAAATCAATATTTTTTTGGAAAATAACTTTCTTTAAAGTTCTTTTTCTTCAAATTATTGTATTGTCATCGGCCCTTGACCCCTGTGCACATTTTCAAGTTACTCAGACTCCTAGAAGTAGGTGAAAATTAATTTAAAAGATTCCGTTACATACATACATACAGGTCAAGCTAATAAAAGTGTGTTAAAAAACAAAAATGACGTACCGAAAACAGGCTCTTCCACCCTATTCTAGCATTCATACCGAGAGTACCACCAGCCAATATCAACAAGACAGGGGACAGAGGTCATCACAGATATTATGTTTTATACAACTTTTATACACATACATATTTACACATACATTATAATGTCTATCGAAAGTTGTTTTCTAGCCGCCAGGTTGTCGCATAGGGTCAAGTCACGTATTTGAGTTCGTGTGATTAATTTTACACGAGCATAATTAAAAGGCCTAATGTGTGGCCCTATGGCCAATTTAGAGTATTTCCGGGGTCTTTAAAGTTGATAAATACTTTGTATAATATACGTATAGTAACAAATTCATAGAGTAAATGTTTTTTTTTGAATATCTTTAGTTTAGAATAGGTAGTTTATATAAAATTATTTAAAAATTTAGCTACCAGAACAAAGTGCGGATTAAAGATTTTCTTGTCGTGTAGGATCAATATAAAATCATTTATTATTGCTGCTTGGTCTACAAACTTCGACCAAAAATTATATGAATTAAATATTCTGATTTAGGTATTTTAAATTTTTAACATTCCTCTTGGCTTACGGATTACATACGCGGATTATTTAGACGATTATATTGAAATCCAAACACCTATACCAATACAAACGCATATATTATTATAAATTAGGGAAAAATCAAAGCTACGACAGAGTTGATTTACGAAAAGATAAGGTCAACTTAAAGTTTTCGCTGATAACACACTAAGTTAGTATTGACTACATAAATTAGAAGACTTATTAAATCACAGCATATAAACACCTTATCCACAAATAATAAACCTAATCAGTTAAACAGTTTACACGTAAACAACTCTCTATCAACACACGCACACTTCAGCATGCCGCGTTGAATATATTGCACTAATCGATAATATAACCCCTATCCCTGACGTCGGAATCGAACTCTCTACCCCTTTGACACTCTCCCTGATCTAATTAATTAAATAAACCAATAAACCCAACATACATTAGTTTTTCTAACATATTTTTTTCGTATGACATTCCACACGCTAAAGGTCAACGACTCGAAGGATCGTCGCGAGAAAACAGCTGATTGAAATGTTAGGCTTTTTATATTCTTGTATAATTTAGTGACACGTTGATTCGTAACAATAAATTTGTGCGTGTATAGATTTAAAAGAAATTTAATAATATGTATCATTTTTAACCGACTTCAAAAAAGGAGGAGGTTCTCAATTCGACCGTATACATGTTTTTTTTTTGTTTTTTTTTAATGTGTGTTCGCGGATAGCTTCGTCGTTTATGAACCGATTTTGATGATTCTTTTTTTAATTCAAAGGAGATATACCAACGGTGGTACCATGATAAGAACACTAAGATCTGATAATGGCATATAAGAGAAATCGAGTCGAACCTTGAAGTCGGTTTTTGTTAACATTTTACTTGTATAACATGAAGATGACAAACAAGGATGCGAACGGCCAGATGGCGGCTCCGTGTTAGCCTGCATACGCGTTGCCGATCTTTAAATAACCTGTAACAACCTGTAACATACTCATCTTTCTTTCCATATCTTTTACTTCATACTATGTACGAAAAAACGACGACTTCTTAATGAGGATTCCGTACAAGAATAGTACCAGAATCCGTACTAGAATAACCCAAAACTTTTAGCAAGGAAATAAAAAAGCGAATAATAAAGAAGACATCAAGTGATCAAGAAGAATGGAAGAAGAATACGTATTGCACCTTTCGTAAATAAATTGTCTGAAAAGCTGATGATACTTTTACTTATTTTTAAGGAGACCTATAACACAGTTCCTGTAACAAAACGTCGGCAGGCTACTTATGTATTCATATAATGTTTATAAGTATACAAAATTGGGTCGAATTTTATTGAATGAATGAATTATAACTCCAATCCTTGTTTTCAAGTTATCAACTTTGGACTCTATATCCTCTACCAACGGTAAACATGTAGATATTACTCAGTAATATAAACTTTTATAGAATTACTAGCTCTTGGCCGCATTCGAAAACGTAGTAGTCAAGTAAAAAAGTTAACAGTCTTATTATTATTTTGCCATTCTTATTATCTCCCAATTTAAAATAGATATATTCCTTAAATACATTTTGAACTTTTCACAAACGAGCACAGACAAAATTTGTCATTCATTCTACTCATTCATTCATTTCTAACTTTGTATTTAATTAATAAAGGCTTCTGTTTTTAAATCACCAAGAATTCTTACGTTTAAAAGATAACAGAACGATATTGTTAAAATTAATGTCTAATAAAATCAATTTTTGAAATAAGAATCAACAGGTCAACTCTTTAACGAGTTTCTAGCGGCATCGAGTTCATAATGCTATGGAAAATACGTCAGAAGTTTAAAAAAATAACTTGATCAAAACAAAACTAAACAAAACTGGCAGTATGACGCTTGAATTTTGTTTTAATTGATTTTTATATCGCAGTAATAATCGATTAAAAAGTATCACCGTTCTATTTTCAAATATATACAACCTTTTCACACCCGCTGAGAGCTTTCAACTGTCAGTGTGACAACTTCTGTCACCCAGTAACAAAAGGTCTTCCCCACCCCGTGAGATAAATAGAACGCAGTACTCTTTACACAGTTTTCAAAGGGATCTATACAAACTGGTTAAGTTTGTGCTACTGCAGCGCCTCCCGCAGGCTTTTATGTAAATTGGTCAAGGTCGTAAGAGGTGTTTCAAAATAGATTCTCAGAGAGTGTGCAACGCAGTGTAAGAAATAAGTATTGATTTTTATTTTAAAAAGAATAAAATTGTTGCCGAGTATAATAGGCATCACTATTATCATCATCTAACAAATCGACAGTATTTGCGGACAGTTAGCTCTCAATATTTAGAACCGAATCGAATTTCAATAATAGTTTGAGCGCTAAAATACTTATAGTGAAATAATTAAACAAATTAAAAATTAAATTCGTTAAAAATAATAAAACTTTGTTAAAAACATGTATGACGCAAAGCAGTTCTACTTTGAGCATGCGCCGTAGCAACCACCCTATAATTGCATTAATATATTTTCTTATGCAGTATTTAAGCCCTTCGTTACCTTGAAACACATTCAAGAAGCCTTAAAATAACTCTAAACAACTACTACACGTTTAATACTAATATCTACTTTCACAAAAATACCTTACAGCCTTAATTTTTATTCCTGAACAGGTTGTAAGTGTTTTCAAGAAAATTCACTGAAATAACACAGAGAAGATTCGACTTAGGTGTAAATACAGCTATTAGAAATACAAATGGAGCTTACAAGGTCTCAAAACTGCCGCATTTAAAGCAAAATATAGATCGAAGTAACCCCGAATGTAACTGTCAAAATACTCACACAACACACAATGTTACAAGTTTTGCACTTTTTAAAACCACTACGGTATACCGTTGCACTCTTTGTCAACCACACCTAAGAATTGAATGCACTTTTCTAGTGAATTTTCACAGTTTTCAGGGAGGCCTGAAGGCTGCAGAACCGTATCACAGTGACATTTGTCATGTGCGGCCCTCGTTCGGGTAAGTCCGGAAACAGTCGGGATTCTTCGGGCGTGTTCGTCGATTTCCGTCAAGTCTCGAGGCAGTCGAATGGTATTGATCGGGAGCTGTCGGCCGGCGCCCGGCGGCCGGTCGCCGGTGGCGCCCCTGCTCAGCGCTAATGAAACCTGATGGCCATCCATTATTTAGCAGCCTCCAAGACTGTGTGGTGCGCGAAAATTAATGGCAAATTTATTGATTTATTGCAAGCGAAATTAAAGATTGATTGGCTAAGTAAGTTTGGTATCCGACACCGATTAATCTGGTTCTGTCTAAATAGTTGTCACTTTTATATCAGCGATAAGCATATTGGTATAGACATATTGCTTATTTAATTGACGTTTGAGGAGATGGTAGTTAAGGCTTGCTTGCACTCTTGCACTCAATTGTATAAAAACTATCCAAACAATTTTTGTTCAAAAATGTACAAAAATAACGAATTTTATTCTCGTAGAATTAAAGAAAACTAATTTTCCTTTTCGGGTGTTATTTGGGAAAATTCGGTAGATGGCGTTAGGTTTAGCTCAGATAAAGTAAATATGATAGTTTTACGTGGCGTAGTTTTTATGGACATCTAATGAGACGGAACTCATTCGGAAATTCCGTTGTTCTTTGTTTTTATAAACGAACATACTATAATACAAAAGAACCCATTTTACTCATGGGAGAAATATAAATGTTACCAGAGGTTCAACCTCCTCCTTCCTAAATACAATTCTAAAGGGGGGGGGGGGGTCAACCGCTTTTCCTCAGTTGATCTGTCTACTATTTTGCCACGATCATAAAAAAACCTTGAACCTCTCCGATTTTGATGATTCTTTTTCTATTTGAAAGCTGGTGCTTCCCGTGGTCCTATTTCATTTTGGTTCTTGGTTGGCCTTTGGTTCTTGGAGTCTTTTTTTTTGTTCTTTTTTTTATTGATGTATATCATGATCATAGAAATCTCATGGGAATAAAGATTTCTTAAACCCATACATAGATGGTGAAGAACAAGTAATAAAATTCCCCGCTTTAAACAGGGGTTTGTTGATGTCACGCTCGATAGGTGAATTAATAGGGTTAATTAAAGTTTCTCCCCCAAAATTAAATCGCTAAACGCTAGGCATCCGTGTTCAAATCGCGAAGGAATTAAGGAACAAATAATTGATAAGGTTCTTTTGGATTACCTTGGTGTGTTGTCTATGTAGGCCTTAAGGTTTTGTAAATATATATAATATTTATAACTGCGTTATTTTCAACTTTAAAATTAAAGCTTACAGTTGAAAAGAACACAGGTGTAGAGCCACGCTGATTTCAGCACGAACGGGCCGGCTCGACCGGGGCGGTACTACCCTCGCACAGAAAATCAACGTAAAATGACAGCGTTTGTGCTGTCGTGTTTCGTTGGTGAGTGCGAGACCGGAGGCCCAATGATGCAGAAGCATCGCTAGGCCGCCATAGTGTGGGTCACCATGCTGCATTGTTGTATTGTCTGCATGAGCAATGAGTATGGTGACCACCACTCTTGGATTCTGCTTATGCTTTCCATTAGGCAGAGTAGAGTCATTTTGGCAGGGCCATGCATAAAAAAAGGACCGTCACTTAACATTAAAAAATAACGTTTATGGATAATAAGTTTAGTGATTGATTGAATGATGATTAAATGCACACATATTATTTATTGCTTATAATATTGCTTTCTATACCTACCTACCTTTTCACATCTAATCCCTCAAGTGTTCAGTTGACAGTAATACGCTTCACCCCTATCACGTAATGGAAACTAAAATTATAGTTGGTTTAATGCGGGCATTTAGTACCTCAACCACCCTTACATGGTGAGAGTGTAGGTACGTATAACGTGTGATTTAAATAATTTTGAAAATCTCTGAAAAATATATTTAAAATAAACTCAAATATTTTCGTATCACATCCCTAACGTAGGGATGTACTTTTCCGTTATCGATGAGTTAACGCTCCGCCGATGTCGGCGGGCAGATCGAGTGCACTTGTTTTTCACTGTCTGTGGGGCTAATTGCGCCATTTTTCATTTGCGGCCCTTCCGCAGACCCCCTGCACCCCTTGGGGGGTAGGGGGGCCACCCCCGTGACCAGACTTGGCTATTCTTGGCTTGGACTGCGTGTTTACTAAATGAGTATGCGTGGTGGAGTTGAATGGCTAAAGAGGGGTGGGGAGTGCTAATGAATAAATAGTTTCAAATTGATTTATTTCATGTTTGGAAAATAAATCACGCCGCCGTAGAATATCTATTCTGAATTAAATTTTGAATTGAATTAGTATTTTAACTCTTACACTTTTAGGTATGTTTCGGGTAAATAATAATTTTAGTTTAAAAAACACGCTTATGTTGTTATAAATATTGTAATTGTTGTAAATATTTTATTGATAGATGTTGATAGAATTAAAGTTGTTACGATATAAAATATCTTGAAAAGCATTCCAAATCCAAAAAAAGAAAAATTATTTAATCGTAAAAAAGCGTTTTACGATTAAATAATTTTTCTTTTTTTACTTACAAAATTATTTTCTACTTTTTAGTTTGGGTCGATAAAAGGCGAATTTATAAGTTTTTAATCCAGTTCAAAGGAGTCAGTTACAAACAAATAAACACACAAGTAAAGCTTTAGCTTTTATTATAAAGCGTGTTAATCGTCTAAACTGCTGTTAAATATACTTATAGATTTACAATATTATACTAATCGTAAATCGAAGCTATGAACTCCGACTTCCGAGTCAGCAATACAAACCAAGATCAACGAGTCAAACTAGCTATTTACACAAAGGCATTTCACAATAAAAGTGTGGTTACGACACCAAGGAGTTATAACAAGCATTTAGATAACTTCTCTTGTTAGCATGCTGCAGCTAAACACACAATAACTTGGTTAAGTAAATAAGTTTTGTATGCAGACGTCAACAAACAACATGTTACATTCTTGCCAATTAGTGATAAAAAATAATAATTTTAATTGCTTTAAGAAGGACAAGACAAATAAGAAGTGTGGGGCAGTCTTTGGCGACTGCCGCTAGAAGTGAAAACGAAGTAACTTGTGAATTGTATCGTCGAGGAATTGTGCGGTGACGGTGACGCGAGTTTCACGCTTTTTGTTCATCCAAGAAGTACACATATATACACACTATACCTACATGTAGCTGTTTATGTGTTTATATGAACTGGTTATGAATTTTAACGAAGTTTGTTTCAAAATACCCTTACATTAGTTTATACTAGAATCCGAATGTTTTCCATGAATGTTGTGTTTGCCGATTGATGTTGTACAACTAAGTATATTTTATGTATCATGCATGTATTATTCTTATGTAATGTGTAACAACTGTAGGTAAATATATAAATAAATGTAGCTGATTTCAGTACTAACGGGCCGGTTCGACCGGGGCGGTACTATCCCCGCACAGAAGATCGTAACGTAAAATGACCGCATGCATGCTGTCGTGTTTCGTTGGTGAGTGCGAGACCGGAGGCCCAATGATGCAGAAGCATCACTAGGCCGCCATGGTGTGGGTCACCATGCTGCATTGTCTGCATTCACAGTATGGTGACCACCACTCTTGGATTCTGCTTATGCTTTCCATCAGGCAGAGTGTAGTCATTTTGGCAGGGCCAAACATAAAAAAAACTCCTCAAAACCTAAGACAATCGATTTTCTGTTGCCTGCCCTGTGCCAGCCCATTATGCCACGGTAAATCTGTCTTGAACTTAACTCGAAAGATGTCCGTTCTATTAGCTCCTATACTACAATATAGGTACTTAACCGTGAGAGAGCCACGCTTCGTCATCAATGGGCTGGCTCAACCGGAGTGATACCACGGCCTCAAAGAAAACCGGTGGGAAATAACGCTTGCGCTGTGTTTCACCGAGTGCTCATATCCCAACCCCTTCCCAAATCCCCCTCCCCATCCCAACGCACTTGTGACGCCTCTAGTGTTGCGACTGTCCATGAGCGGCGGTAATCGCTTACCATCAGGCGATACGTCTGCTCGTTTGCCCACTATTATAAAAAAAAACACTACCTCGATGGCGCAGTGGTAGCGTATGTGACTGCAGGTTGTTTTTAAGGCTGTTGGTGATGACCTCAAACTAATTTTGCAGGTAGAAAGCCTTGTTAGTAAATAAAACATATAGAAAAATCTTTCTACATATCATACTTCAACGCCTACATTTGTTATGTAAATTAACAGCTGTTTGTAATTGTGTCACTCATTTATAACCAAATAGCTATGTGTAGGCATCAGGCACCATTAAAACATCATAATCATCATCATCATTCAGGTAGCTCTCCTCATTAGTGATGTACAAGGCATAATGATGGCTGTGACCTACTGTGGGCAGGTCGAAACCAGAGACAAATTATTTTGTTTCTTTTTTTAAGAACCAATTTCTTGTTTTAGTATTGCCACCTAATTATGTTAATTGAGTTTTGACTGGCAGAGTTTATGATACCTTCTGATTTTCTTATTTAGTCCTGTGATGAATATTTTATCTGTAATTATAAAAATAATCTGACTGTACAAAATATACTATAAAACAATATATTTTCTGTAAATAAATGCAAAAAGCCAACATCACGTGGTATTCCTTGGCGGTCACCCATCCAAGTACTAACCACGCCCGATGTTCCTTAACTTCGGTGATTATAATAATAATATAAATATTTCGGACATCATTCTAACACACAACGCCATTTAGTCCCAAGCTAAGCAGAGCTTGTGTTATGGGTATTAAATAACTGATGTAAATACTTATATACCTTTTCTTTTGTAAATACGTACATATTATACATAGAAAACACCCAAACTCCGAAACAAATATTTGCAGATCATACAAACATTTGGTTCGACTCGGGAATCGAACCCGAGACCTCATGCACAGCAGTCGCGTACGCTACCTTAACTAGGGCTAGACGGAAAAAATTAAGACCAAAAGTTGTAACGACACTTTTATTATGACTTTCGCAACGCGCGATAAGGAACTTTGTTCCAATAATAACAGAAATTATGCTAAGCTGTAGAGGACTAACAATCAAGCGGTTACATGCCTTCTAGGGACACATGCAACACAAGAGGAATGAGTGTATTGATACTCTTTAATTGCTGCACTCCCCCAGAGAGAGGGGGCTTCCCAATAACAATGGTAGTACAGTCTGTAAAATATTTATATTTGTATATACTTATATATATGATTGTAAACTGTGGTCTTGTCGTAGAAGAGAGAGAGGGCATTAGGATACCCGACTCTCGACCCATCCGAGGGCTGAAGTATCTTAGGTTCCTCGCCCTCACGGTCATCTCATCAGTGTAGGGCTATGATAAAACATAAGATGAGACTGGCTAAACGAGAATATCAAGACCGCATCCAGAATGAATTTCAGGAGGACCCTAAATCTTTCTGGAACTACATCAGATCAATGAGAAGTTCAAGGAATCCACAAGCGATTTTAAAAGATGAGGTAGTGCTTGCAGGTGACAAGTGCGTTGAAGAGTTCGCGGATTACTTTCATTCCGTATATAGCACCGAGATACCGAAGCTGGATGTGCAAGCGGCAATAGCGGAGGCGGGTAGCGAGAATGCCGGAGTGAGAATACACCTGGACCGACTGCAGTTGCCGGAGGTAAGACGCGCGTTACAGAAATTGAAACCAAAGCGGTCAGTGGGACCTGATGGAATCCCGCCCTACATCTTTAGGGATTGTCCGTCGGTGTTGGCGGCGCCATTGCTTCATATTTACAATGGGTGCTTTAGCGCAACGATGTTCCCAAATAGGTGGAAGTTAACTCGCGTCATACCAGTGCCAAAAAGCGGATTGGGTTCAAGGGTTGATGAATACAGGCCTGTTGCGGTACTGTCGACACCAGCGAAGATTTTCGAGTCTGCTATCCATAACAGTATTCTGTTGCAAGTGAGCCCGCAGCTTGCAGATGCTCAGCATGGATTTCGAACCCAAAGGAGCACCACTAGTAACCTACTCGCTTACATAACAGAGGTGGTCCCCGTGGTGGATCGAGGGGGTCAAGTTGACGCTGCATACTTCGACTACCGGAAAGCATTTGACCTGGTCAATAATGACGTGCTACTAAAGAAGCTAGCTGGCGTAGGTTGCACTCCACACTTGCTTAATTTTTTTGCCAGCTATATGCAAGATAGGCAGCAGTACGTGGAGTACGGAGGGCATGTATTGGACCCATATTTCACCAGGTCAGGCGTAAGTCAGGGTAGCAACCTTGGACCGCTCGAATTCATCATAATGATTAATGATCTACCGGGAGTGGTCCAAGATGCGAAATGCTTACTGTTCGCAGACGATCTCAAGCTCTCCCTCCCAATAAATAACTTGGAGGACTGCAAGAGGCTTCAGACGGATATTGATAGGGTGATAACCTAGAGTAAAGACAATCTCTTGCAGTTTAACACCTTAAAGTGCCTGACAATCACCTTCGCTCGCTTACGCTCACCCATCTCATACAACTATACGGTAGACGGGACGCCGATGGGAAGGGTAGCAGAAGTTAGGGATTTGGGGGTTTGTTTTAACACTGAGCTAAGATTTCGTGATCACATTGTAAAATGTTGTAAAAAAGCTTACAGGAACTTAGGTTTTGTTTTGCGAACGGTAAAGGACTTCAGCAACATAAATACAATTATAGCATTATATAACGCACTAGTAAGAAGTCAGTAAGAAAGTAACGCCGTTATCTGGGCCCCACATGAAGCTAAATATGGCCTAATGTTGGAACGAGTGCAAAATATATTTGTTAGATTTTTGTACCTGAGATACTATGGAATATATCCATTTTATCCATTGATGTATCCCACTTTATTTGTTCTGGGTATGGTGGGATACAACGAACTGAGGGTTAGAAGGGAACTCACACTCGTCTCGTACCTGTTTAGGGTACTTAGGGGTGGGGTACCTAATACGGACATATTAGGCCGAATCACCATATATTATGTGTTCCGGACAGATACGTGTGGCGGCGCCGCCAGCCACCACTGCTGGCTGTCCCGAGCGGGCGAACCAAGCTGCTGAGCGATTCGCCGTTCACGCGCGCGCTTTGCACTCTTAATGTAATTGCGGATTCGATAGACTTATTTTATTGCTCACTGAGTGAATTCACAATGACAGCATTAAACTCATTTGTTATCATAGTAAGAAGATTGTAAAATAAATGAATGGATTGTATAACACTGTCGCATTGGGCTACACCTGTAATGATTGTTGTTTTAAAGTGTAAATAAAAAAAAATAAAAAAAACTTTTTATCCCAGTGTTAGTCTCAGGCAGATAGAGAGCCATAAGGCCTGCGTAATTTTACAAATGAAATCGTTAGACAAACAGTAAATTGGAGTTCATCACTTAAATTCATTAAAAATAATCTAATCTAAGAGTACCCTTCTAAGATTAAAAATTATATCCATAAAATTAAACTTAAATTAGTTAAACGCACGAAAGAAACTTGATTATTAGTCGTTTAGTTAAATAATTTAGTCGCAATGTCGGTTAGGAAAAACATAATAATATTAATCTAATGTTAATAAAATTTAACAAACCGACAACGCCATATCGCACCGGAAACATATCTTAGGCTTTAATGTACTGTCTCCTACTTGGTGTAGGCTAGGAGCCAACGGCTACTAACCACCACTAAACTCCGTCAAGCGGCGCCAAAAAGTTAAAGTTTTGTAAATCAGTGTAGTATTTTAGTCCAATGGAATTCCAGAGCAAAGTAATTACTTTTTACCATTCTAAGAAATACCTATATATCAACCAATCGCCGTCCACTAATGAAGGAAAGAGAAAAAGATTTCTTTGTCGTACTTTTC
Organism: Diaphora mendica; assembly: GCA_949125395.1. Lineage (NCBI taxonomy): Eukaryota > Metazoa > Arthropoda > Insecta > Lepidoptera > Erebidae > Diaphora > Diaphora mendica. Next base: position 1,851,694 of record OX421317.1, read on the forward strand.
ACCCTTGAAATCATTTCCATTTTTAACCGACTTCAAAAAAGGAGGTGGTTATTAATTCGACTTTTTTTTTGTTACCTTTCGACTGGGTGAACCGATTTTGATGATGCTTTATTATTTGAAAGCTGGTGCTTCCCGTGTGGAGATTGAAGTCGGGTTTTTTTTTTTGTTAAAATTTAAGATTATTTCAATAAATAACAAAATACATTTTTTAAACACATTAATAATATCGTAACTAAGCTTTTTATTTTACTCCCTACTTTTTATTATACTAATCTAATATTTCAATCAGTCAAGATACTTAGCATACGCACTCCACAAAACCGAACTCGATTACTTTTGTTACAATGCTAACATTCATGCTACTTAAAATGGGGGACATAAATTACCAAACGAAACTCTTAATTCGATCGCAACTTATTATACGGATTGTTTTAAGCTTTACTAAAAATAAGACACACTCATAAATACACACATTTGGAATATAATACTGCAGCCGCCTCTTAGTCTACGAGACAGGGGCCGATGTCGGTGCGGTAACTTTCCAATACCGCTCGGCTATGAGGTGTAACGGTTCAATGGGCATAATTAGTGATATACCCGTTTCTTTATATTTCTACATTTATATGTAAAATTTAATATAAGGGGCATAGGTAAGCGAATTACAGAGGTCACCGTTTATATTTTTTATTTCACGTCTGATCCCCGAATGGACAGAGAAAGAATATTCTTTCTAATCCAAAATATAGATTTTTAGTCCAACTTACTTTAATTTAGAATGAATTACTATGAATAATTACAAATTTTAACAAAAAAAAACCGAATTTAATCTGGACTAAATTTAAATGGGACCATTCGGAAAGCACCAGCTTTCAAATGAAAAAAGAATCATCAAAATCGGTTCACCCAGTCGAAAGTTATGAGGTAACAAACATAAAAAAATACAGTCGAATTGAGAACCTCCTCCTTTTTTTGAAGTCAGTTAAAAACGCTCAAAAAGATATTATCATGTGTTTACAATTTAACTTATTCAGGATTTTATTTTATTTTTCAATAATTAGGTTGTTTATTTTTCTTATGTGCCTTATGTTAATTTCATTTACAAAGTCAAAATACATACCTATCATACCAAATGGCCTCCGAGATTGCGTGCGAATCAATTGCAAGGAACTTGTTTGGGTCGCAATTTATAAAAATATTTTTTTTTAGTTTCACTTACAAATTCTCCAATTGTGAAACTTGTGTGACGTTCAGGATCGTTACCTGAATGCTGAGCCAAAGTTCGTGGATTCAGTTCCCACTCAGAAAAAATAATTATGTGACGAGTACGATCATTTCTTCTGTGGATATATGAAATGAAACAATAGTTTAAACTCATTCCTAGAACGAGTTGTTTGCTGGAAATTGTGCATAACTGTAAAAAAATATATAACTGTTTTTTTTTTATTGAATAGGGGGCAAACGAGCAGACGTATCGCCTATTGCTTACCTTATGGCACTGTGATGAAACTACAGTTGTAAGGTTTTCGTTTTTTTTCCTTTACTTTTTCTATATCATTGCTTCGTGATTCTAGGTCAACGGGAAGTACCTTATATATAGGTTTTGTTTCCATTGCGCGTGATTAAATTTGCGGCAAAACGGACCATAAAAGACCATTTCTGTTATTCGCGTCGACTTTGAAGTTTAATGTTTTCACTGCTACATAATAACAAATTTTAACATAAAGAAACCGACTTCAATCTGGACTAAATTTAAATGGGACTACGCGGGAAGCACCAGCTTTCAAATAAAAAAAGAATCATCCAAATCGGTTCAGCCAGTTGAAAGTTATGAGGTAACAAACATAAAAAACGGTCGAATTGATAAATTCCTCCTTTTTTTGAAGTCGGTTAAAAAGAAAACGAAGTGATCCTTTATGAGTTACGTTTTTGGTACGGAGTACTTAACCCTTAGAAAACAACAGTTTTGCACAATCCTTTTTATATTTACCACGCTAAGAAGTCATAAACCCAGAGGACTTATTATGCATCCATGCAAAAAACGAAAGTGCATTCACCCTTTGTTAGCTTGCATAAACGTAATTCACCACGGCATGCCGTATCGAAGGGGTAGTCAGGGGTAAAAGCCGCTCCCTAGCTGTTTTATTATTGTAACTATAACAACTTTTTACTATGCCATTAACTGTTACTTTAATCATAAAAGATGGTTACAGTGAAAATATAATTTTATTATTGATGGTAAGCTTTTTAGGGTTTAAGTCATTACGGAGTTATTTTATAGGAAATGCTGAAAAATTGCACTGCATTGTATTTGATTGAAGACCAAGTCACTATCGTCAAAGAGATTGGAAAAGCGCGAAAGAAAAAACCGTTTGTTAGGGTTCCGTGCCAAAAGCAAAAAACGGAACCCTTATAGATTCGTCATGTCTGTCTGTCTGTCTGTCCGTCTGTCTGTCCGTCCGTATGTCATAGCCACTTTTTTCCGAAACTATAAGACCTATAATGTTGAAACTTGGTAAGTAGATGTGTTCTGTGAACCGCATTAAGATTTTCATACAAAAATAGAAAAAAAAAAACAAAAAATTTTGGGGGTCCCCATACTTAGAACTGAAACTCAATTTTTTTTTTTCATCTAACCCATATATGTGGGGTATCTATGAATAGGTCTTAGAAAATGATATTAAGATTTCTAATATCATTTTTTTCTAAACTGAATTCTTTGCGCAAGAGACACTTCCAAAGTGGTAAAATGTGTGTACCCCCCCCCCCCCCCCCGTAACTTCTAAAATAAGAGAATGATAAATCTAAAAAAAATATATGATGTACGTTACCATGCAAACTGCCAACGAAAATTGGTTTGGACGAAATCTAGTAAGTAGATTTTTTTTAATACGTCATAAATCGTAAACTGCAATTTACCTTTCATTCAATCAACACAAATATAAAAATAAAATAAAAATTATGTTATGTTACTTGCTGCTGCGGAACCCTTCATGGGCGAGTCTGAATCGCACTTGGCCGCTTTTTTTTTATGTTATTTTTTCATGATATAGGATGATATTGAAATGTGTCAATTACTTAAAATCTGTGTATTTAAAGTCGTATTATTATTATTTAAAGAAATGAATGAATCATTTAAGTACCTACTATATAGATCTAACCGTTACTTTTTAGTGACGTTTAAAACTTATGAATGACAAGATAAGGCCTCTTTCATAAACTGTTATAAAATATCATATTAAAAGAGTTGTACGTACTTCTGACAAAAGTTAGTGTACATTGTAGGCATTGTAGCTAGCCATTTGTTAAGACAACTTTCTACTTAAAACAAGAAAATAATAAATATCATTTGTATAACATGACGACGTCAATTAAGTCACCGTGCCCGAACTATATCTGAGCACTTAGCAAATAAAACATCGGAGGCATCGCTCGGCAATAAGTCGGTAGATGCCGTGACGGGTCGACATTACGCCGAAGACAACGTAGGTGCGGCCCGAGGCCTATTGACCGCGGTTTGCGCGTAAACACCACTACGGAATACGGCCGCGGCCCCAGAATAAATCCAATGGCGTTTCGAGAAACACACCGTCCAACGATACTACACAAACAGCATTTAACTTCAGGCCCTTCACTCAAACCGGCAATGGAAAACGAACACCAGTAAACTACAGTCAATGAACTTTCGGTAAGCCGCAAGCTAACCTCTAGATGAGTGCGTACAAATCACGTTTCGCGCGAATCAATACTTAAGTTCAGGCGATCGCCCCCCCTGCAATAAACAGTGGGGGAGTAGTTAGGGGTGGAGGGTGTGCGGGGTGAGTTATCGACCGCCCTCCGCTGCGCCCACCTGACCGTCACTAATCAGGGCTCATCCCGCGGACACCTAGAGTAATTGTACGCACTTTATTGCTCGAATGTACTTTCGTTGCATTTGTGTGCGTGGAACGCATGTTAGTGTTAAGGAATCTGTCAGTGTGTGGGTGTAGTACAGGCGTCGACGTATACAGATATAAGAAAGGATGTCCGGGAATGGTAATTTGCTTTATTGGGGAGGATTTGGATAACGATAATTAGAACTACGGGCCCTTGTTTTGCGTTAGTATAAACTTGCAGCGCTTTGTTTATGCCTATATAAACAATTGGGCTTCCCTTGCGTAAACAAACGTCGCTAAGGGACTGATTGCCCTTTACGTGGGTACGGTAAGGAAAGGTAAACGCATATTGAACTGATTATTAAGACAATAACCCTCTAAAATGTATCAGTAGCTAGTTGTTACATGTATAAACAAGATTAGAAGAATAAAAACTAAAAGATAAAAGAGACAGTGTTCTGGATCACATTGGTTGAAGATTGAAATGCATAATCAGTTTCTACTCGGAATTAACTACAATTAATTGATACTACAGACTAGAATGAGAGAGAGATAGATCGTTTCTTCCTAGAACTGCTAAGAAGGGCTAAAGCTTCTAATTTTACTAATTTTTTAATGCCTTACGCCTTCTACACTTTTTATTAGGAATATTAATTACACATGACCTTATATTTGTATCTATACATATTAATTGTAAGGAAATTTATTTCCAAACACAATAAATTAAGTCGATGGCAATTACTACAGATACAAGTGGTGTAGTGATTCAAGCGATCACCTCACCACTTCCTACTGCGCTGGTGTTTTGAGTTTGATTATCCCCTCATGGGACTATTGCCCTGCTAAAATGAATCTACTCGGCCTGATGGAAAGCATAAGCAGAATCCTAGAGTAGTGGTCACCACACTGCATGCAGACAATGCAACAATGCAGCATGGTAACCCACACTATGGCGGCCCAATGATGCTTCTGCATCATTGGGCCTCCAGTGTTGCACTCACCAACGAAACACGACAGCACGAACGCTGTTATTTTCCGTAGATTTTCTGTGCGAGGGTAGTACCGCCCCGGTCGAGCCGGATCGTTCGTGCTGAAATCAGCGTGGCTCTACTACCTTATATATAATTTTGAATGCTGCATGCATATCATGAGGATCAGTTTGAAGAAACCAGGTAAGGCCTGTATTATGAGCCACCAGAGTTCTACACTGTAAAGTTTAAGTTTTAGACCCAGGTAACATATGATGTTACCATATGAGACTAATACGACTAACTTTTAATCATCATTGGGTGGACGTGTGTCTACGTGTTCTTATGCACCTCTAGCAACGCGGCCCGGCTTCGCACGGAAGTCTATGATTTTTTTTTTTTTTTATGGAATAGGCGGGCAAACGAGCAGACGTATCACCTGATGGTAAGCGATTAACGCCGCCCATGGACACCTGCAACACCAGAAGCGTCATAAGTTCGTTGCCGGCCTTTTGGGGATGGGGGGGGAGGTAGGGGTAGGGGTATTGGGGTATGAGCCTCCGGTATCCTCATTCACTCAGTGAAACACAGAGCAAACATTATTTCACACCGGTTTTCTGTGAGGCCGTGGTATCACTCCGGTCGAGCCGGCCCCGGAACCTTCCTCGTGAATCACTAATCATAACTATTGCTAAAAATTGCTTTTAAATCAGTTGAGTAGTTTAAAAGATCTAAGACTTTATTTTATACTGTGTAAAGATTATTTAAAGTTATCAAAGTACCAACCCAGTATTAAAGTTACTGGTTAGGTACTTTAATGTTGTACAAAATCATTCAAAATCCTTTCACCCCTAACCTTCAAGCATTCCTTCCAAATCTATTTGGACGGTGTAATTCTACGTGTAATTTAGTTGCGGAAGTAAACAGAAGTCATATTGGAGGCGTCACGCGAGCGACGCTGAGGCGCAACGCATAGCGCACAAAATATGCTCGTTACTTTCGTAATTGGCGTATATTGAGCTGGGTTCTGTACAGTTTAATGGGTAGAGTAGACTAGTACATATTGTAATAATCAGTAGACCAATAGAACTGGGAATTGGGATGTTGGTGTAGTAACAATTGCTAAGCACGATAGAGGTCCTGGATTTTCTCACTCAGGATATAAATGTTGATCGCTTATTCTCTGTTCGTGTGCAGTTCATGTATAATATAAGTTTGTATTTAAGATTAAATTAATATTTTAATTAATATAAGCAGTCTCGATATTATTACTATACTAATATTATAAACGCGAAAGTTTGTAAGGATGGATGGATGGATGGATGTTTGTTACTCTTTCACGCAAAAACTACAGAACGGATTTGGATGAAACTTTACAGTAATATAGCTTATACATCAGAATAACACATAGGCTACTATTTGCCGCGATAACCGCCTAACCGCGAGAGCCGCGGGCAACCACTAGTATTATCATAGTATGTACACAAGGCGAACGAAATACCGTCGTAAATATAGACAGTATACGAAGTAGGTACCTGTTATTTTAAAATTCAGTTGCTTTTTTCCGTATGGTAACTGATTCTGATTAAGAATACGGATTGGATACTTCGAAATAAATCAAAAAAAATCTACGAAATTGTGATTGAAACGTGTAACACGGCTATAAGAGAACCCTAATCAACCCCTAGTTACCGAACACGAACCAATTTACATTATTGCGGTGGGTAATTACTGCGTGACTCCGTACCAGCCATAAGTGTTACCACGGTGACCGTGTAAACTGGCACTAACGCTCAGATAACATCGTGCGGGTGCTCGCTACAGAGTAGTCGATTTATACTTATTTAAATCACGGCACTCGATTCGACTGAATTGGTCACGTGTCGCAAATGATGTATAATTTTGAATTTGGAACAGAATAAAAAAAAACAAGATGGCATTGCTTCGACCATCCTGCTATACAGAGATTCAATAATTAACTTAAAACGTTGTGAGTTAAAGTTTAAAATTGCATTTATAAATCAATTAACAATTAAAATGTAACAATTATTCATAGATGTTTTTCTTTTAAACGGCCATTGGCGAGGAAAACAAGGGTGTGTTTTAGTCGGTAAGAGTTAGACAGACCTCCCTCCCTCCTTATGGGCGGAGGACATCTATTCTGAGAAGCTCTTCCAACCCGCTAACAAAAGAAAGACTTACCACTCTGGACTCGAGTTATACATGTCCATAGGTAAAGAATCCCACTATCAAGGTAGTAGAGCCGCGCTGGTTTCAGCACGAACTGGCCGGCTCGACCGGGGCGGTACTACCTAGTAGACTAACCTAAAGTGACAGCATTATTTACATGTTTCGTTGGTGAGTGCGAGACCGGAGGCCCAATAATGCAGAAGCATCACTAGGCCGCCATAGTGTGGGTCACCATGCTGCTTTGTTGCATTGTCTGCATTCGCAATGAGTATGTAGTATGGTGTATGGTAAGTATGGTGACCTCCACTCTTGGATTCTGCTTATGCTTTTCATCAGGCAGAGTAGAGTAATTTTGGCAGGGCCATACGTAAAAAATATATTAACTACTTAAAATACAATGAGACTTTAGCACCTCATAATCTTAGTTTTATTTTTACTCATCACCCGTAAATACTCCCCTTGGGTATTATTAGATACGGCTCCAGGTTTATTACAGTGCTAATGGATACTACCCTCCTCCCCCATTTAAAAAGCGAAAAATGTCCATTCTGTCGCTTTTCCACTTCCAATTTCCATCAATATTTCATAATCATCGTCATTAAATACTTTACAATTAATCTGAATAGTGAATACTATTCCTGAATCACATCACACTAATATATAAAGGCGAAAGTTTGTGTGTATGTTTGTTACTTCTTCACGCAAAAAGTATTGGACGGATTTGGATAAAACTGTACAGTAATATAGCTTATATATCAGAATAACACATAGGCTACTATTTACCGCGATTACTGACATATACGCGGGCGGAGCCGCGGGCAACCACTAGTAAGAATATAATTAGATATATTTTGACCAATGTTATGCTTAGGCTTCCCTTTGTTTATTATACATAGATTCATCACTCAGATTGGTTCCTGAATCGACGATATCATAAAAGTTGTTTAACTACTAACTTTTCCTTAATCTCTACTATCTCTATCTAGGTTTCTATTTCATCTCTGTCAACCCCTTTACGAGATACAGGCTTGAATATATGTAGGTACATATATTTAGATCGTTGTCTGTCTAATCGCATGAAGGTATTATATTTTTTTAATGGCGTATCGATTACTGTAAGAGCCCTTTACCTACGACCCTTCGATCAACTTGATTACCGTGTTGTGTGCGGTACGCCGTCGACACCAACAGAAAGACATTATAAATAAATAAATAACAGCTTACTAATGAACGGTCACATATAATTCGATATAAAGTAACTCACACACATTAGTGAACACAGAACTGGACACTGGACACAGAATAATAAGCGTAATAAAGTAAAGTCTTTGGGGACTGCCGATAGAAGTGAAAACTAAGTAACTTGTGAATTGTATCGTGTGCGGTGACAATGACGCGAGTTCCGTGATTCCAATGATGCAGAAGCATATCAATAGGCCGCCATTGTTGCATTGTCTGCATTCGCAATGAGTATGGTGACCACTACTTTTGGATTCTGCGCATGCTTTCCATCAGGCAAAGTAGAGTCACTTTGGGAAGCGGATACATAAAAAAAAATTAGGTATGCATTAATTGAACCTGTTAGAGATTAAAATTAAAGGTTTTCTCTGAAGAACTTACGAAAAAAATAAAAAAGCAGTTTCTATTACTTCAAAAACAAGTAGGTATATTTTAATAAAACATTTATAAATAAAAACGATAAGCTAGAATAGCTAGCTAGATAAGGATAAAACAACTGCTACAAATATTCCTGATTTTCACAAATCATGTTGGTTGTTTACGCGTCGCAATGGTTGACCGCGTAAACAAAGCGATTTGTCGCCTTTATTGTAAACATGGTTAATGCACTACAGCGGCCATTTTATTATTTGTTTTCCCGCCCTTTGCCTTTTAAATTAAGAACACAATATCGGTTATGGGACGGATTTATTGCGGTTACGGTTATCTGTTTTGTTAAGCCTTCCTTTGAAAATTATAAAAGTCGTAATGTCTCTTATCTGTTTAAGTTTTTCTTTATGCGATAAGTTGCAACATAAAATGGTATTTATTTATTAAATTTAGAATTATATTGTGTTTTCCTAGATAATATAAGAAACAAAGTTTTCGTATTTATAAACAGGTTGCTACCCTTTTGCACAGGTGTTTTAAAACCGATAACAAATTGTTTATGGATAAACATTCAACTAAGTTTAGGATACTCAAATATACCTAGATAAACTAATTTAAAAATTATGTTTTTCTATTATTGTCTTACGGCTACATGGTAAAACATACTTACATATCTTTAAATTGCCTAACATTTCGACTGGGATCTCAAGGAACCCAACCGCTAAAACAAAAGGAGCTATCTGTCAAACACCCTCAGAAGATCAAACTGTCAAAGTGTCTTAATGCCCTGGTTAGTCCATTACTATTAGTTAGGTTTTTAGAATTTCAACTTGTCTGCAGAAGCTGGTTTGCGTGGGTTCAATATTTTCTTAACGCGAATAGATATATCGTAATAATACTAGTGCTATCTTATGGAGGAATGATAAATAGGTTTTTACTGTAGGATATTTCCTTTGTAGGGTGTCCCTTCCCAATGTCCTATCGACTCACACCGACAGAAGTAATCAACCATCAAGTGACTTCAATAACGGCAGGTGGATTAAAAAAATATCAAAATTGTCATCTACATGCATAATACAAGGACTAGATTACGATTTCGAATGGACATTAATAAATGACAAATCCCAAACGGTAATCCTTTTGGAACTAAATTAAAATAAATCACACCATGAAGATATTGAATAAATCCAATATGAAAACTTATATATGAGCGGTGGATATCTGACCACCCTCCCACGGCCCACCGCCCGCCTAAATATAGCCTGAGGGGTGGGGGCGCCCTCACGCACCGGAAGAGCCCGTTCAGCCTTCTTGCTTCCTCGTATTGGAAGGTTTTGTTTCGGTGTCTGTGTGAAGTGGGGTGCGAAAAAGTTTCGTTACATTCTATTTTTTATATTTACACTTCTTATATTGTGTTTGGTTAAAAATAATTCTTTTTTTATTCCAAGTTGTTTTTGGTATAAACATTTTTTTTTAGGTTCTCTACTAGTTAATGTGGATGATGTGACATAGGTCACATACCGAGCACTACATGATAAACTCCTACCAACTTACTATTCAATGTCCCAGTGTGTGACAGATCCTAGTAAATAAAGAAACAAACAAAAAAGACGTGTGGCACTCAGGGACTGCCGCGGTAAAGCTATTGCATAGCATTTTTTATCAACTTATGCAATTTTTTTATTTTTTATTTATTTATGCAGTATGTATAATATTGTGAATGAAAAATACTAAACTATTAAATTAGTACCAACATCGCTACTAGATGGCGTTGATCAAAGTAGCGATATGATTTCGTTACACAGAATACTATAAAAGGTTTAAACTATTCCTAATAAATGTCTTCGTCATTGAACGGGTTGTTTTATTCACAATATTTTTTTTCTTTGAACATGTATACTTACGGGGCACATGCGGTGAGTGTGGCATTATAAAGATATACACTTATATATTTTCTCACAAACAGCTGCTTAGAGACAGACAGATTTCGGAGCAGCTCATCTCGATCCGTGCGAGCTTCGGGTGTCAGGTTTTATTTTCGTTACGTAACGGAATTTCTTGATTCAGTCGCCACGCTCAAAGGCCTCAAAGCCCGCAATAAAAGCTATACAATAGCTTAAAAAAAAAAGAAGATTCTGTACGTCTGAAGGAAAAACGAAAGCGTTTTAGCCTGATTCATCTGTCTCTACATTTGTTAAATAAAGCTAATTTAAAATGTTATTTGTGTAAAGTAACTAATTAAAAAAACTAAATAGACACATTTTATCGTACGGAAACCTCTGTACGTGTTTTTTTTTTATGTATGGCCCGCCAAAATGACTCTACTCTGCCTGATGGAAAGCATAAGCAGAATCCAAGAGTATTGGTCACCATACTCACTGCGAATGCAGACAATGCAGTATGGCGACCCACACCATGGCGGCCTAGTGATGCTGCTGCATCTTTTAGTCTAGTCAACAAGTATGGAACTTGTTGTTGTAGAGTATTTGGGCCTCCGGTCTCGCACTCACCAACGAAACACGACAGCACGAACGTGGTAATTTTACGTTGATTTTCTGTGCGAGGGTAGTACCGCCACTCCACGGAACAAAAGTTGTTAACTTTTGTATTGTCAACACGTGTTGGTGATAAATGTTTCTGTAAAGTCGAGTCTCCACCGAACAAAAGTTAACAACTTTTGTGTTGTCAACCTTTTTTTGTGTTTTAAAATTTCGGTGAAGACGCGCCTTAAGAGAGTCCTTCGATGAAGTCTGGTAAAATATCTATCTATTTCTGTCTCCTCTGAAGCATAAATGTAAAATCGCAAGAATCAAAATATACTTACATATTGGCGAGTGTTTCATGAATGCTATAACAGCTCATGTATCCGTTCAATAAGACATGGACAAAACATATATATATACATATATATATGAGCTTGCCAAAGTGAGTCTGCCCCGTCTGATGGAAAGTATGAGCGTAGTGGTAGAGCTGTGATCACCATACTCATTGTAAAGAAAATTCATCACGGTGACCCACACTATCGCGGCCTATTAAGTTGCTTCTGCATCATTGGCCCTCCAGTCTCGCACTGACCTACGAAACACGACAATACTAATTCTCTCATTTTATGTTGATCTTCGTTCGGTCGAGACGGCCCGTTCGTCCTCTACGTTCGAAGCGTATCTCTATTACCTCGTATATCTATATCTATCTATACTATATTATATAAAGCTGAAGAGTTTGATTGTTTGTTTGAACGGGCTAACCTCAGGAACCGCTGGTCCGATTTGAAAAATTCTTTCAGGGTTGTATAGTACATTTATCGAGGATGGCTATAGGCTATATATCATCACGCTACAACCAATAGGAGCGGAGCACCAATGAATAATGTTTCAAAAACGGGGGAAAATTATCACGCTACGGGCAATAGGAGACGCAAACGTTGCGTGGGACGGCTAGTTCATAATATGAGTGAGTTACATATTTCATAAACGTATCTTGTATGTAACCTATTCCATATAAATATTATTCACAATGCTCTATCGCGGCACGTATTGTCCAACCAAAAATGTGTTATAACCTCAGGAGAATGCCGGAGGACCTCCTCAATGCGGGATGAATATCGATAAACCACCGCCACCGGTCAAACATAAAAATAGTGAATATAGGAATCACTGAATATGGCATATAAGATCTACATGTAATAAACTAAAACCCGCCAAGAGAACGTGACGTCTTTTTTACACAAATATGGCGAAATCAAAAGAAGGGTACCTATACTCTTTGTGCTGTAGCATGGTGCGTGGTGGTTTAATTTAATTTACTTTAATTTACTGCAGTTTATAGTTTAATTTAATTTACTACAGTTATTTTTTACAAAGTCATAATTTGTAAATCGTGGCAAGTTTCAAGAGTTAAACGAAATGTTACTGAACCATGTTACCACCATGCTACAGCGCAAAGAGTATAGTAGTTTTGGTAATATATGTATGTTTTTATGTCATTATACGAGTATTGCTGTATAAAATATCTGGAAAATACATTAAGCTTTTTTACGATAAAGTGAACGTAAAAGTCTTTTTTTACATCTACAAAATGATCTTCCATAATTTAGTTGGGCTCGTTACAAAAGCGTGTGTTTTTGTTTTTTAATCATGATATAAAACAAGAAAAAGTCGGTCAAAATTTAGTTCAAAGGGGTCGGTCGCACATACAACCATATAGGTGAAGCAAATAAAAGTGAGTTAAAAACAACTATACCCGGGGATAAACGTTTTTTTTCTAGATTCAAACTAAGCAGAACTTGTACTGTAACAGGTAGATTGACTAGTAGAATACTTATATTCTTTTTTGTAAATACATACATAAATACATATGCACGATATATGAAACACCCAAACTCCGACACAAATATTTGCAGATAAACAAACATCTGGTTCAATCCGGAAATCGAATCGACCTCAAGCAAGCAGTCGCATACGCTGCCACTGCGCCCCCGGGGCAATTGTTTCACTAATATTAAGTCTAGATATAAAATAAAAGGCTTTCTATATAAATGAGTCATATTGGCTACAGTTACACATCGGGTTGTACCCAAGTACTCCTATATGATTCACTCTCACTGACGCGGTTTATAAGCATAACACTTGCAAATTGCTTTGAGGCTGTATGTCGATGATGTCACGCAACCGAAAATAATAAAAAACCCCAAGATGAATCATAAGAGCAAAGAGGTTGTTAATTACAAATCAAAAGCAGGTAAATAATACGTTAGTAATATGCTAAGACGCATGATAAATCGACTCGTTTAAATATACCTAACGATAATTTCACGATTTTCTCGCATGCTGATCTGCCCCCTAGCCAAGTTGCAAACGTTCTTCTTTCTACAATTGTTAATGCCTAAATTCTCGTGTGCCATTGCCTAGTCTTAGATAAAGTATTAGCCAATGACACACGAGAATTTAGGCGTTAGCGATTGCAGAAAGAAGAACGCTTGCAACTTGGCTAGGGGCGCTGATCCCAAATTATAGAGAGTCTGCGCTATGGTATCCCAACTAGTGATAAACGTGCTTCTATATATTTCTAAATGCATAAGTGTCGTCGCCTGTAAGAAATTGTCTTCGGGCGGTAATGCCGCTACTTGTACCTAGCTTTGTAATTATTGTTGTACAATTAAGCGATTATTATTTTTAAGTATCATAACTGTTATCGAGTATAAGGAAAGCCAGCCAAATACAATTGCGCACAGTGAGGTTGTTTATGGCAACTAAGGTCTGAACTACTGCTTTTTATCGTGTCGATGGCAACACTTATACGATTTTGGCCCAGTGGACTGCGACACATTTGTGGCACTGTACGAATGTGCCCTAGCAAAACCCTAATCCCTGTCCCCTCTGGATTGTTCAGACCGAAGCAGGATATACCCGACTCTCTTGCAATAAACTTTCGTGTCATGAAACACTGTGACCCGTGACTGAGACGATGGTCCCTGAATTTTTAACAGTATGTATATTTTTTTTTATGTATGTTCACCTATTACTTTCTGAAGTTACACCGGTATTTGCGTATGGTAGTCATCATTTTATGATGATGAGCTGATGATGTAAGGTACAACTCCTTAACGGTTAGGAGTTGGAGGATAAATCTTTAAATATCATATGTATATGTTACCTTTAGTCGTATTCTTTCAAATTATTTAGGTAAGTTGATGATGGAAGGTGGAAGGTACAACTCCTCAACGGTTAAGAGTTGGAGGATAATTATTTCAATTTCATACGTATCTAAAGACCTCCAGTCGTATACTTTCAAGTTATTTAGGTGAGCTGATGATAGAAGGTTAAACTCTTCAACAGTTAGGGATTAGAGGATGATTTTAATATTACACGTACGTATAGACCTTAATTTGTATTCTTGACGATGAAATTTGATGAAATTGTTCAACTTACTACTTACCTACGATTAATTGCACTAAAAACTGAAAAAAAAAAATTTTATAAAAAAAAAACGACTTCCAAAAAAACATCCAACGAAAACTCTCTGCCAAAAAACACTTAAAAGCGTAAAATAAACTGGTTCGTCATAAATTGCCTATACCTAATTCTTTATTCATTTAAATAGTAGTATTATAACTAGCCTAAAATCTGTTTGAAGTCGGTGCTAAGCCAAAAAGAATACAAACAAAACAAAAAAGGCTAAGCGATAGTCAATTGGCAGTTGGCACCGACTTCAAACAGATTCTAGGCTAGGCACACATTATAATACTACTATTTAAATGAATAAAGAATTAGGTATAGGCAGTTTATGACGAACCAGTTTATTTTACGCTTTTAAGTGTTTTTTGGCAGATAGTTTTCGTTGGATGTTTTTCACAGAATAAAAAATATGTGCTTAATCCTTGTTTGAGAAATTTATTTTAACAAAAATGCCATAATTTAATTTGATAACGGATAAGAGATACCATCAAGTTTTATCAGGAGTCTATCTATCTCCCATGTCCTCTCTTCTCTCCCACCATACCATTTCTTTCCCACATCTTTTTAACAAACAATTCGGAATTTCTACTATTTCTAACACTTCTCGCATTCAGATTTCTACATGATAACAAAACTAGTCATATCACGACTCATATCTATCTCTTATCAGCTCTCTTCCTAATTCTCTCCTTCTACATGTTTTTATAAACAACCAATTCCGAATTTCTATTGCGCGTCGTTGTGTAATTGACACCAAACCCACTTATATCGATATCTTAAAACCGAAAGAGGATATGAGTAACAGTAACATGCGACATTTAATCTACTATATGCCTTTTCATATCATCAGCACCACCAGCCTATTGCAGTCCACTACTAAACATAGGCCTCTAGAATTGCTTCGATCCTGGGCTTCTCACATTCAGCTCTTGCCAGTTATCTTGCGCAAATCGTCACTCTATCTAGCCTGTGGACGTTCTAAACTAACTTTGTCTTGTAATATATTAACGGATAGGCAATTATTGTCCTATACATTTAATAGTTTGACTTTACAAAAAGAACACCATTTTATTTCTCCTCCGCAATATAAACAGACGATATGAACAATACTATCTCATCATAACCACTACACATCAATAACATTTGCACAGGACCGGACTCCACCCCACCCCACACCCTACGACCCCCACGGGGGACGTACTCAACCCTACAAGTGCGCACAACGGTTCAAATCAAAAGGTTCCTAGTAAACATTGAACGTACTTCCGTATTTGATATAACTCACACTTGTGTTCGGGAGTGTGGGTAAGCTTTAGGTTAAGACATGCTTGTGAGGTTCTAGTTTCGATGATAGGTGAATATCGTTTATTAAAATACAGTATTCGTGAATAACCCTCATAATTTTTAAAATAAATCATCTGGGGCTAGTGTGTTTCAATATTAAAACATTTCTTACGCATTTCCTTCTCTACTGTTTCATTTCTTCTTTGCACCCAATTACGATTTTACGGTTTTAAGCGGTTTTTATTCAATTTTCGTTTTCATTGGTATGTCTATAGCGACTTGCAGTAAAGTGTTTCTATAAGATCCCTTGTTTCTTCTGGTTTATTAAGTCGCAGTCGAAAAGTTCCAATTTAGCAGAACGGAATCATAGGTTCAGTTCTTTAGTTTTCATCTTATCATTATTTTAAATGTTGATTCTCTCCATGTGTTTATTTTTTGGCGAAGTATATTAAGAATGAATAAAGAACTGACAACTGCTGGAGTTAGCGCGTTCTGAAGTGGAGACCGCGTCTTGGGAAACGTAGTGTAGGACGCCCTCTGATCAGATCGCGGGACGACTTGCATAAGAGGGCTGGCAGCGACTGCACGCAAAAAGCAACAGTGTGTTCCTTGGGAGATGCCTATGTACAGCAGAGGACTGCAACGGGCAGACGGACTGCTAATGATTATGTATCTGTATATTTGAATAATGTATAAAACATCGTAAGTTAGTCTAAGTCATACAAAGATTCTAAGTGCCAGTTTCACTAGCTTTTGATTAAGTTTCAGATAGTTCCTTTTTGTATTTTTTCTTTTAAAAAGACAACTGCCACATTAGTTTAATACCGTCCGATATAAAGTGTTACCAGGATGGGAACTTTTTTCTCTTCACGTCTCTTTTACTTGAACAATCGAGAGTAAATATTTTTCCAAATTCAAATTTAAAATTTTGACATTCGAAATTCAATTTTAAATATAAATTTCTTCTTTAAATATACAAATTCAAATTTCAAAAATACTCATTATCAGATAAATACCGAAATATCAAATAAGGTAGCATTAACTTAAACTAAACATGCATGTCTGTTTTCTTTTTTCTAATTTTATGGTCATGCATGTCTGTAAGTTAAAATAGTGTTGCCATACCGAATTCAAATAAAAAAATACGCAAACTGCAAATATATTTGCCGTACTCTATTATAGCGACTGTAAAGAAGTACAATAAAATACCTCCTCTATAAACATTGCAGGTCCACAGGGACAAAGCAATGATGTGGCGGAGTAATCTTTTGTTAAAAAACATCATTAGCCCCCTCCTCAGCGGGGGAAAGTCCACCCTTCCCCCCTCATACGTGACACGCCGAGGGGTGAGCCCAGACGAAATAGTAAGCTGTAATAAGCTTGGACTTTTCGCTGCCACTTTAAGTTTGTTGTGCATTGTGTCTGATGTGTGTCTTTTTGAAATACAATAATAATACATATAATATTGTATGATATATTACACAGCAATAAACGCTTTCTAGATTATTGCTGTACATATATTTGATTGTAAATTTAAACTGAAGAGATAAGCAGACTAACCCAAAAAAGAATTTAAATAAATGAAAAGATTTGCACTAAAAGAGAGCTCAGATTGCCCGACAACTGCCAGTTCTAGTAACGAGTCCGACTCTGATTCGTTTGAGCTATTGTTCATCTCTCTAATCAATCCCTTACCTTCTTTCCCCTTGTCTTTTAATATATCCCACTATTACATGAGTGGGACAAAATTTTTGCCACGTATGTTTGTTGTATTTCTGGCTAAATTTTCGGGGATAAACGTGAGTATATTACCTATACATACGTATCTATGCGAGGTCCTAGTCTAAAGAAGTCACAAACCTATCCGTTCTAAGAGATATCGTAGGATCATGTCCCATCAATTCCATTTCTTCGTCAACCTAACCAAACCTGGCGAAAAGTGCGAGGCCCGGTACCAATCCAGACGAAGACTAACGTGAACCGTAAACCGTAACCCATCTGTAAACCGTAAACGTACCAGGGATTTCCTTTTCTCAGCGTGCGATTCTTAGACGGGTCGACTGCGATATTATCATCCTACCGGTCATCTATAGGTGGTATTCAAGAGGATTTCCGCAATAAAAAGGAGACAGAAAATTAAGTAATACTTTAAGTAATACAGTCATTGTGATAAAGGTATTGCTCATTTTAAGACTCCGGTACTAAAATCTTTCTCCAAACGTAATCTTTGAAAGTCAGAAAATCAGTTTACCAGAGGTGTAAACTGAATACATATTTAACCAATTAACAATCAGCAGTACCTACTTCCTACAGAGGTACGACATACCGACATATTTCCCAACTAAACGCTATTTATTACTGTGCCCTTTCTAGACTACGTAACCTTTAAATGTGAGGATAGTTGCATGTTTGAATGGTGTCTAAATACAAAACTACGTGTCTAAAATAAAACGTCGTGGTTTACATGATAGAACTTTAAAGTTTCGAGCTCAAATAAATGTATTACTAATAAATAAAAATATGTAATTTAACATTTTCAGTTGTGTTACGTTATACTGAACGAATGTATTAAGATCTAAGACTTTTCCTTAAAAAAATGTCTCTAAGGTGTGTGTATAGTGTATAGTCCATTCGTTTAGATAGTGTCGATGTACCCGCACGCAATTGTGGTTATTGTTGTGAAATGCGAATACATACCTACACATATTAATTTTAATTCATACAACGACGTAAACTGACAAACCATACTTGCTTGTGGGTGTACGCCGCAGGCTGGCCCTTTGATTTTGTAGCAGCTTGCCGCACGTGCGACGGCGGCGCGATCAAGGTGACCGTATCTAAGCGAATGGACTATATATTTTATTCTAAATGTACCTACTAAATACTCTGAAAAGACAATTTGGGATTCAATGTTTTATCGAAATAGATATGATGTTTGTGTTCATGTAGGTTAAAATTCCTAAAACTGTAAACAGAGACGTCGTAAACGACCACATTTTGCCCTAGACTATTTTCTAAACATCATGATTTGATTACAACTTAATAAATTCCATATTGCTTATGATCTATTTATTAAAAATTACAGTTAAAAAACCTACTTTTTACTAATCAACAGTCGGAACAAAATCAGCCAAAAAAACCCCAGCAATTTTAATATGTCCACGGAACATTTGTCAACAGCAGCAGTCACTGTGACGGATGAGCCAGCGATGACGGTGGGGGGGATAAAGAGAGGAGGTTAGGGGGATAAGACGAGTATCCCCCTAACCTCCCAACTTAAGTGACTGTAGGTATAGTGCAGTCGACTTAGGCGCGTGTACTTTTTAACCGACTTCAAAAAAGGAGGAGGTTCTCAATTCGACCGTATGTTTTTTTTATGTGTGTTCGCGGATAACTTCGTCGTTTATGAACCGATTTTGATGATTCTTTTTTTAATGGAAAGGAGATATTTCAGCGGTGATACCATGATAAGGACACGAAGATCTGATGATGGCATCCAAGAGAAATCGATCGATTTGGTCGTTCTTGAAGTCGGTTTTTTATTTTGTTAAAATTTTACTTGTCATATTATTTACAATGATAGTTTTCGTAAAACAAAATTGGGGGTAATTCGTTGCCATTGTTAAGTAATTCTAAAGAAAGATAACATAACAAAAGGGTTCGAGTTCAATATCCGTTGTGTGAAAACACTTGTAAGTAGAGTTTTGTATTGTGTTCAATGTTTACGTTTTTTATTATTTAGAGGCTGAAATCAGCTGACGAGTTACCTGAGATAAAGTGATAATGTTCTTTCTGAGCTGCGTTCGTTCATGAATGGCGGTAGTCATGGCGGAACATGGTCTACCTATGTTGCTGCTAACATCAAATGGATCATGGACAGTAAGTTATTAGACAATACAGTATAATACAGTCTGTTGATTGGAGGATGTACGCCCGTTGATCTGCCACACTTCTACATTCTGTGAGAACATGCTGCGGCGTTTCTTCTGCCTCCATGCATCCCGTGCACAGAGGGCTGTCTGTTGCGCCTATGGTGAATAGGTGCTTGTTCAGGGGACAATGCCCTGTCAGGATACCTGTGACCTTCCTGAGATCGTCCCTTTTTAGTCTAATCAGGTTGCGGGCTAGTCGTTTTGATGCCACCGGAACTGCACTTTTTGTTTGCCTGTATCCTTCATTGTTTTTCAATTCTGTTTTGTGTTTTTCTTCAGTTTTGCTGCGCAGCCATGTTTTTATTTGGGCTTGGGGCAAAGGCAGTGGTGGTCCCGGTCCACAAACTGTAGTTTCCGATCCCCTTTTAGCCAATTCATCTGCAGCGTCATTATCCATTGAGTTACTGTGCCCTTTTATCCATTGCATGGGTCATTTTGTTTGTGATTGCAATGGATTGGAGATTGTAGTAGAGTAAAGGTAGTAGAGCCACGCTGATTTCAGCACGAATGGGCCGACCGGGGCGGTACTACCCTCGCACAGAAAATCAACGTAAAATGACAGCGTTCGTGCTGTCGTGTTTCGTTGGTGAGTGCGAGACCGGAGGCCCAATTAGTCTAGTCAACAAGTACCATACTTGTTGACTAGACTAAAAGATGCAGCAGCATCACTAGGCCGCCATAGTGTGGGTCTCCATACTGCATTGTCTGCATTCGCAATGAGTATGGTGACCACCACTCTTGGATTCTGCTTG
Source organism: Diaphora mendica (assembly GCA_949125395.1). NCBI lineage: Eukaryota > Metazoa > Arthropoda > Insecta > Lepidoptera > Erebidae > Diaphora > Diaphora mendica. The sequence continues at coordinate 1,872,257 of OX421317.1, forward strand.
TGCTTTCCATCAGGCAGAGTAGAGTCATTTTGGCGGGCCAAACATAAAAAAAAAAAAAAAAAAAATTGTCATGACATTCCTTGATGAGGGCAGAGGTCATCTTGTTGTTTTGCAGAGCTTGAAGCACGGATGCACTGTCAGAGATAATTTTGATTCGATGATTGATTTTGGTCAGCGAACTATAAATACGTATTTAGAAATACTTACACATATACTTTATTTATTTAATCTAGTAAAGAGAAAAGTGGCCTTCTTTGGACACATACAAAGGGGCCCTCAATATAAATTCCTGAGGATTCTTTTAGAAGGAAAAATACCTGGCAGGAAGACACCAGGTCGACCACGAAAGAAGTGGATAGATGACATCAGGGCCTGGACTGAACTGAAATATCACCAATTAAAAGAGTCCGCTCATGATCGCGAGGGATACCGTCTGCTGACCTCCAAATATTTTTAAGATGGCACCCCATGATGATGATATTTATTAGCAGTCTGGTTGCCATAGTACTCATTTGGGAGCAGAAAGCTATGTGTGAGGTGTGTGAAAACACAAACTTTGACACTCATACACAACCAGTTTTAAAGATTGCTTTTTTTAAAATTTTTAAGTTAGAAGAACTACAATATGCCATATCGAAGTGTATGGAATATCTGGACCATATCTCAGGAATGGCTGGACCGATTTCGACGGGACTTTCACTATCAGATGGCTGATGATATAAAAAGTAACTTAGGCTGCTTTTATTTTAGACTAGCTCCGCCACGCGATTTTGTCCGTAAATAAAATTATAAAAGTACAACAACAACCTCAGACGACTTCGCGGGGCGCAACTAGTCATTAATCTAACATCACAAGACAATACCAAACGAAACAACGTTTTTTACCCCATAAAGTTTTCACACAAACAATAAAACGGTACACAAAGAAATCGCACAGGAAAACATTGCGCCATTACTTTCCCGTTCGGTTCGAGATAACAAACACATCGGAGGGTCACTTACTTAGAAATATATCGCTTAAGGCGTAATGGGGTACTGTTATGGGGTATGAGCGTTTAAAATAACAATCCTTTACTATTGATCTTTAGAGGTAAATTGTCTGTCTACCTCTTTAGAGGTACATTTCTATATAATAAGTGAAGAAAAAACTATGTACCCCTTTTTGCGAACGTTATACGAACGGAGGAGTACAAAATTAGGCACAGTCAAGGTTTATATGGAGGACTGCAAAAAAAAACTCCTACGCAGCATCAGTTCGAAGTTATCAATTAATTGTCATTTAACGATTATTTTGGCACGCATGAAGCACTTAATCGAGTAATGATACACCAAAAATGCCTTACATCATTTTGGAAAGGAGCTGATACTCTTACGCTCCTGGACGATTATTAACCAAACATAGCTAAGAACCACCGCAAGGAAATTGGCCAAGTGCGAGTCGGACTCGCCCATGAAGGGTTCCGTGGCAGCAAGTAACATAATATAAAAGTTCTTGTAGTTCCTTGTAACTTTGATCGATATATTTCGGTTTACGATTTATGACGTTTTAAAAAAAAATACTTACTAAATTTCGTTCAAACCAATTTTCGGTGGAAGTTTGCATGGTAATGTAATCATCATCATTCTCTTATTTAAGAAGTTACAGGTGCGTCTCTCACGCAAACTATTCACTTCAGAAAAAAATGATATTAGAAACCTCTGTATCATTTTTGAAGACCTATCCATAGATACCCAACACGTATGTTTGATGAAAAAAAAATTAAATTATTATTTTAACCCCCAAAATTTATTGTTTTTTTTCTATTTTTGTGTGAAAATCTTAATGCGGTTCACAGAATACATCTACTTACCAAGTTTCAACATTATAGTTCATATAGCTTCGGAAAAAAATGGCTGTGACATACGGACGGACAGACAGACAGACAGACGGACAGACAGACAGACGGACAGACAGACATGACGAATCTATAAGGGTTCCGTTTTTTGCCTTTGCCTTTGGCTTTTCGTTTGAGAGCTACGATGCCACAAACAGACATACACACACACACACACACACAGAGACATACAGACAGACATCGACGTCAAACTTATAACACCCCTCTTTTTGCGTCGGTGGTTAAAAAGATAAATAAGATAATTAAATGAATTATGGTCGAATATCGACCACTTGGTAACCACTAGTAGTAAATGTTTATGAAGAATATTTTCAATCGTGTTTTTAGTGCGTTCATCGTAGGAGTGCTAAGGGTAGTGTAGGGACACTACCTACTCTTCAGATCATAGGACCCACTATTTCTTTAAAAGACAACTCTCGCATTAAGAATATACATCCTGTGTCGCAGGGGACTTTACAAACATATATAAAACGGTCACAAAGAACACCCAGACTCAGAACAACAATTTGTGGATCACACAAAGCGCTGTCCCATGTGGGATTTGAACCCACAACACTTGGCGCAGTAGAAAGCGGTGTGGCGACCGCTTAAACCACTAGGCCAACCGTGCAGTCAATACCCACGACTGTAGAAATTACAAATGTAAAATCAAACCATGATTATATCAAATCTGGTATAATGGCCACGCTTCGGCATGAATGGGCCGGCTCGACCGGAGTGATACCACGGCCTCACAGAAAACCGGTGTGAAATAGTGCCGCTGTGTTTCACCGAGTGAGTGAGGATACCGGAGGCCCATACCCCAACCCCTCCCCCTATCTCCCCCTCCTCATCCCCCAAAGGCCGGTAACACACTTGTGACGCCTCTGGTGTTGCGGGTGTCCATGGGCGGCGGTAATCGCTTACCATCAGGCGATACGTCTGCTCGTTTGCCGGTGTATTCCATAAAAAAAAAAAAATCGTATTCATTTTTTTTAAGTTTTTCTTTTCTAATTAGTAGACAGACATCTAGAATTCTCACTTCTGTAATAACAGTCTTTTGTAATCCTAAAAGAAGTGAAAGACCTTAGCCCAATAGAGTTACCAATTCGAGCAGAATTCTACAGATTTATGAAAGTTATAGTCTGGGATCCACTCGGGGCCTATACTATTTGGGCATGTATGGCGGTATAAAACAGGTCAATCTGGTCAGAACCCTTCATTCATTGATAATGAGCTATCTTTAATAAATATGAATAAAAAAACTGTACCGCATGTAATGTTTTTTTTTGGACTTTCTGTGTTGTATATCGTAGATAAATTTTTTTATGCAATAGGCGGGCAAACCAGCAGACGTATCGTCTGATGGTAAGCGATTACGGCCACCCATGGACACCTGCAACACCAGAGGCGTCACTTGTGCGTTGCCGGCCTTTGGGGGATGGAGGGGTATGGGGGAGATAGGGGAAGGGGTTGGGGTATGGGCCTCTGGCTGGAGACTCCACCGGCTGGAGACTCCACGCGCTGGCTTTGCCGCCGTGGAGGCTCTCCAGCCGGTCATCCTCGAGTGGGCACGGCGGCAGCACGGGACCCTTTCCTCCCGTCACAAGCGCAGAGTGGCACACCGTGTGGTTTTAGTCGGTTCGAGTCCGACACACCACCCCGCCGCAAACCCCGGTGGGGTGACGGTCCGAGGGGATTTCAACACGTTAAAAAGAAAAAAAAGAAATGGGCCTCCGGTATCCTCACTCACTCGGTGAAACACAGCGCAAGCACTATTTTACACCGGTTTTCTGCGAGGCCGTGGTATCACTCCGGTCGAGCGGGCCCATTCATGGCGAAGCGTGGCTCTCCCACGGTAAAAAAATCCTAATTTAGAAGTAACAGTAGGTACTGTGAATTATATCAAGCAGAGGTCAGCGGGGTTTTTGGTAAATTTCTTATTTTGGGTCCCCCGTAATAGATTTTTGGATTTGGTTACTTTAACCTCGAGGTGACCCGAGGGGATTCCCACACTATAAAAGACTTGTATGATTTCCAGGATTTCGGGGATTTTTTAACTCCTATTCCTCGTCAATCGCACAATAACAGGCATTTCAATATTAAACACTTATTACCTCAACATTACCGTACCTGTCGAGTCCCACTCGTTCGATCTCGTGACCATTAATAACAATACCATCAACTTACGTTACCACCTTCTTATGATCATATAAAACTATTCAATAAATAACCCTTTATTTTTACAAATAGAAATCAAACCCTAAAATACCGAACGGGTCCAAAAGTCCAATACAATATCGCGCACAATTCACAGCGCATTTACGATTACACTACAACTATCATTACGAGCGCACTATTGATTCCTAATCCGCACTTCCGGATGTTACGTAACCCCCCTCCGGCCCGCGCGCGGGTCGGTTCACCCCCTACCATCCTAACCCCCGCGCCTGCAAAGATTTACAACTGGCCGGGTAGCGTTTGACGAATGATTGGCCGGCCGTTCGCTTGTTACAGAAAGGCTGTACGAATTGTTTTGTTTTTCGGTTTGGATGTGTATAAATATCCAGGGGACGGAAGTTTTGTGTAGGTTTGGGATTCGATGTTGAGGACATATTTACGCTAGACAATTGCAATTCAGAAAAATGTATTATCATTTCCATAAATTTTAGCTATATTTATATGGAAATGCATAAATATTGTCAGGGTTATAGATTGCACTTGGCATATTAAAATTATGGTCTGCTCTTAATTGAAGGGGCACTTAAATGGTGCAGTGGTTCTTATCGGTCATCTCGCTACTTCTTTCTGCGCCGAGTGTTGTGGGTTCAATCCCCACATAGAACAATAATTTGTGTGATTCACAAATTGTCGTTCTGAGTCTGGGTGTTCATTGTGTGTATGTAAAGTCCCCGGCGACACAGTTCCTGCCTCGTGCGAGAATTGTTTTTAATAAAAAAAAAACTTCGTTTAAGAAAACCGACTTCAAAAACCGAAAAGTATAAAATAACTTAATTTGTATGTGCTACCTATTCATAGGTTTGAATTCGGCGCCAAGCCAAATGTCGTCAACGACGTCACCGACGCTTCGGTTGTTTTGTCCTACGCGAAGAGCAGCTATCCCACTCAAGGTCACGCGCGGCGAGTCCTACTTTTACATTTTGGCTCGGCACCGACTTCAAACCTATGAACCTAGGCACATACAAATTAAGTTATTTTATACTTTTCAGTTTTTGAAGTCGGTTTTTTTAAACGAAGTTTATTTTTTATTTTTCGCTTTTTAGTCTTTCTCAAGTCTCTCATCATTATTTCACCTAAATAACTTGAAAGAATACGACTAAAGGTAACATACAACATACTGTATAGAATAATAAATAAATATTTCGGACATGATGTTTACAGAATATGAAAGCATGCAGACAATTGCCTTAACTTTATTGCAGGCGCTCACGTAAATTTGAGGGTTTCCTTCAAATTCCTTGGGATCCCATCATCAGATCCTGATATGGTGGCCATGGGACCACATGGGGAGCATACTCTTTCGAATACAAAAATAATTTTCAAAACCGGTCCACAATTAACGGAGTAATCAATGTACATACATAAAAAAAAAACAACATACCGATGAAATTGAGAACCTCCTCCTTTTGGAAGTCGGTTAAAAAAGAGGTCTCCCTCGGGGCATTTAAACGGTAACGCAATTGCAAATTGAGTTGCAAGTGTTCATGTGGGTATTCACATACCTTCTGGTCGTTTGCCCAACTTTTAAAAAGTTCAACAGTCCGAACAGAGTTCTTTATATAAATCAAATCGACCTATCGCGACACTCAATTATACTAAATACCTAATCTAAACTAACCTCGGTAAATACAACTAACGACTACTCGTATTACTACTACGACGACTATTTCAATATTTTTCCGCAGAATCCATTACGTATCTATAAAGAACATTACAAAAGTTGATACGCAACATAAGCCGTTGAATTATTTTCATAATAAAAGCACTTAAAGTATTAAAGAACAATGATTATTGTGCACGTACGCAGTGGTTAGATCAATCGCACGCTTCAATCGTCAGACACTCATATGTGGCGGTAATGAGCGATGTGAAACAACATGAGATGGGAACGCGTAATATTTTTATAACCAATTTTTTATATACTTTTGTAATGTTCGTATTATTTATCGTAGCTTTAAGTGACAAGCGAGCATCTGGATTCAACCCTATACATCCCGTGGGTAGCGTAAGAGCAGACTAGGGGATCAAACTATGCAGGACAGCAAAATATTAACAAAACGGTCAGCGTGGTGTAGTAGGAAAACCTTCTTTCTAAGAAGAGGTCTACGAGTGTCTAGCAGTGGACTGTTATGCCGGTCTCCACCGAACAAAAGTTGTAAATTTTTGTTTTGTCAACACGTGTTGGTGACAAAAGTTTCTGTAATTTCCTTGTGTTGGCAACAAAAATTGTCTACAAATGCTGGGAACAGTGTTTCTGTTTTTGGCGGTGTTCAATCTAGAACATGATTGCATCACCTGCAACATCATATCTATGTCGCACGCAGTGCTTGCACCGCACTTTGTCAAAAGTTAGACTTGACCGCGACTAAGGCAGCTGCATCGACACAACACACGGATGGCACACATGTAAATACCCATCCATGTGTACTTAGAGTAAGATTAGTATATAAGCTATAATTTATGTAAATAAAATCAGTCATCAACTTTGACTCATACCCTTACCACTAACCTCTCTCTGTGGCAAAGACACCCTTAGCCATCGGTAGATCGGTCTTGTTAGTCTGCTCGACCGGCAGTGAGAAAATCATCTCCTAAACCCAGCTCCCTTCTCGTCTCCGTCTGTTGCCCTAGGGCTCCTAGTAACAGACTTCCCGCACTATCTATATATATATGTATATATACCCTCACCTTAGGGTCCGTATATTGGTAGGAGTAGGGAAACGTCAAAAGAATACGCTTGTTGCAAATTTTTATTGGCTCTGTGGTGACGCTTAGTTCGAATGTTTTTCAAATTGTTGGCGACGCGGTGTAGACATGGAAACAAAAGTTGGCGATTTTTTGAAGGGTTGCAAACAGTAGGAAACACTGAAATTGCCAACAATTTTGGTGGAGACGCGCCTTTAAAGGCATTTGATGTTCTGTTTTGCAGATGGGCCAACTAACAGTAAGTGACTATCAGCGCCTATGGTTACCAACAACTCAAACAACAAGCTAAAATTCAAAATTTAAAAAACCCCACTACTCAAGCACTCACTTTCACCCCCATAACTTTTAAACGACTCAACCGATTTCATGAAACATGTCTAAGAACACTCGCACGTAACTCACCTTTCATACAAAAAAAACTAAATTGAAATCGCTTCATCCGTTCGCGAGCTACAGTGCCACAGACAGACAGACACGTCAAACTTATAACACCCCTCTTTTTCCGTCGGGGGTTAAAAAGTGGGTTGACACTTTTTGAGTGGCTCCCAGAACCAACATAACCTTCAGTAACTCGGGAAAGGGAAAAAAATGCTTATGAGGCAGTGATATGTATCACCCTTTTTTACCCGACTGCGTCAGAAGGAGGGTTATGTTTTTCGAGCGTAGTATGTATGTTTGTGTGTATGTCCAGCCCGAATTGCTGGACGGTTTTCGACATAATTCGGTTATGAAGTGTCGTTGAATTTCGTCATCTCATTTTTCTGAGGCACCATCTTTAGGCCCAGCTCGCGAATCTTTTTCACGACACAAGCCACCCCCTGCTCGGCGAGCAGAAGCACCTCCCCCTCTAGTCAATATTAGTGCGTCATCCGCACCTTACCTACTATCCGCACTTTACTTTTTAATATTTAATAAATAATATTTTTAATTAATATTTCTTTTTTGCTCACAGAATGACGTGACGTGTGAAGTCAAGTTGTAGCCTATGGAACATGGCGGTAAACTGGCCCCTTTGTGGTCACAGTCAGTTGTCGATTAACAGTAAATAATAACAGCCTTGACCCTATTATGCAAATGGGAGTCAGGTCATGCTCAGGTCTCTGAGATGTGTTCCATAACATCAGGACTTGACCTGAATGGAATCGAGGGCGTCATAGCACAACAGACTGGCAGAAATAGGTTACTAGGTGTGCCGTATGCGTAGTACGCTGTGGGGATGCTATGTTTAATCATGTATTTGCAGACACTATGATGAGGAGTCATTTATAAAGGCCTGGCCTGGCCTATAGGTAAACAAATGTGACAAATGAAACATCCTTTGCATGCAGTATTCGGCACATGTAGCCTGTTTTTTTTTTTTTTTTATGTTTGGCCCGCCAAAATGACTCTTCTCTGCCTGATGGAAAGCATAAGCAGAATCCAAGAGTGGTGGTCACCATACTCATTGCGAATGCAGACAATGCAGTATGGCGACCCACACTATGGCGGCCTAGTGATGCTGCTGCATCTTTTAGTCTAGTCAACAAGTATGGAACTTGTTGACTAGACTAGACTTGTGGCGGCCTGCCACACATGAGACGGCGCGCGGCGCGATCAAGTTGACCATATCTAAGCGAATGGACTATAATCATGATTTTATTTTATTTGCTTGGTAACATGGGCGTAGCTAGGGAGGAGGGGTTCAACCCCCCCCCCCCGAAATGTTTCTACACTATTGATATTTTTTTCACATCTCATTTTTTATAATAATATTATAGTTAAACATAGTGACTTTATTAACTTGTAAGAAACATATATGAAACGGACACAAAGAACACCCCTACTGAGAACAACAATTTGTAGTTCACACAATGTGTTGTCTTATGTAGGATTTGAAGCCACAACACTTGGCGCAGTAGAAAGCGGCGTGGCGACCGCTTAAACCACTAGACCAACCGTGCAGTCATGTTCAATGATGGTAACAGAATACTCTAATAAGACTAAACAGCTGTTACTTATTTAAGAAATATGCCTCTCACTTTTCACGTCCTCTGATCGATTTACCAATGGGAGAGACCTATGTCTGTGTCCCAGCAGTGGACTGCAATAGGCTGATGATGATGATGATAAGGATTGGATAAATTATACACTTAGTAAAAAAACTTAAAGGTAATTTAAAGGTTAATCGTATTAGTAGTTGAAGAAGTATTTGTCTACTGCTAATGTTTTTAATGTAGGTTCATGCCCCCACATAAGGTGAAGATCTATTGAAACGTCTTTTGCATAATTTTTTTATCCGGTAAATTTCCGGACTTTACCCGGATGGGTGGTCTTTACAAGAAATGTTAGAAGGTTTTGCGTTTAAATTTTAGTGTTTTAATATTTTATTAATATTGTATTTATAATTCATAAAAGTTTCCAAGCCTCGTAAAATTCTCTAAAAGTTAAAGAATGTAATAACATAACATTTGTATAAACCAAAATATAAAATGTTTTCATTCTAAGCATGGAATTTTGGCTGTCAAAGAGTCATTGACCTATGACCTTAGATACCTATACCTAGCTGATTAGTCTACAGATGAAATTATTAACCGATCCTCAATGCAACATTTCGAATAAAACCATGATTGATTGGACTCATTATAAGACTTTGATTTTATTTATGAGGTACGTATGAAAATACAGTAGTAGGTAGTTTAAGATGTCAATTTAGCCAAAGTTAAGCGGCTCGACTCTGGAAATCTTTGTCTTAAATAACGATTTGCAATAATCCATGTATTATATCAATACAATAACTCACAGTGATAGATTTCTCGTTTCAAGTAGGTACCTATTTAAGTTAAATCATCGTTTATTGTGATACCTTATGAGTAGGTACATAAGTGCATAGGTTAGTGCCTACCTACATGGTACTTACCTACTTAAAATGCGCCAAACGTACCACAACGGAGAAAATACATTGGTAAGTAGGTATAAACTATCACCTACACAAAGTAATAGAAGCCTTACAAGTTACGATATAAGTTATAAATAGAACCTTCTCGGATCGTCTCGTAATCATACATTACAATAAAACTGGATTCCAATAATTCGATTAAAGAATTACTTATCGACGATATTAATTACAGACGTTCTCAGTTAATATGGGATTCCATTAAGTCCATCGAATTCATCCAATAATCTTTTTATGACATTTATATTAACGCCGTTCAAGATGTAATAATGATTAAACAATTTCCTGTCGGGAACTAGTTTAACATTTCCAGTAAAAGGTGAGATACTGCGTCAAGGCGCGGGCGAAAGTCCTTTCGCGCAATAAATACTCGCATAGTTTCGGTCGGAGATGACACGCGACGCGCCGCTTCGTGTGACGTCCTGAAACGTCCGGGTTCCTGAGCGCGTCCGGCGTCCGGCAGCCGGCGTGCGCCGTCCGGCGGTGTCCGCGGCGCGTCCGGCGCCCGTGGGCGGCCGCTGTGGGCGTGCAGGCGCTGCACCGCCCCGCCCCCCGCGCCCCACGCTGTTTATTCTCGGCCCGACTGGCGGGGCGCGCGACAGTCGCCCGCGTGACGCGCATCCGAACACACGCGTGCGTCAGGTACTACCGGACGCGGACGGACCGAGCGGGTGCATCTAATACCGGACATCACAAAAAAAGTACAGTTGTCAACATTTTCGGATGAATTCCAGCGACAATAGTGCTCGCGTCGCGAGAAGGGTGTAGGGCGGTGGTGTTGCGGAAAATGCATTTCCCGTGTGCATGGCGCAGACGGAGCGGGCTGGGGGGCGGGTGCATGCGATGATGGACATCGTATTGATTTCTATCTGCCCGCTCCTCCCTTATTGTTGGCAGTGCAGGGCGCGACATCGATCGTTGCACCGGCCCTTTAAATTAACACCCCGCGATCTCGCCGGACAATCCGGACATACGAGATTTGGACGTTTCTGTCAACCCTTGTAGTGCCGTGTGTGTCATGTTCTGTGCAAATTTATAATTTTATATTTTATTGCGTCACGTGGATGCAAAGTACGTGAGTTATCATGAAGTGCAATTAATGTTAATGGTTTTGTAATGTTATTACGATTAATTGTTTAGTAAAAACCAGTTCATATATGATTTAGTTAATGGTAATGTAACTCGTCTTGAAATATTTTAATATGTCGTAAATCTTTTAAATCTTGAAATCATATATTTATTTAAATAAAAATTCATAAAAATTTTAACTTTATAAAAAGTGCATATTTTTTATCAAAAAAAAAATTACCAAATAAATACATTAATTTCAAAATAATAAAAAAAAGTTATCGCCGCTCCATCACCCTTCTCCGCGCACACACATCAAATCCTAATACGAATTTTCTAACATAAAGATGTCACCGCTCGTTCCAACCCTGATATTTTAAGATATATTTATTTTATTTTATTATTATAAGTAAAAAAACTAACTGAAGAAATAAATAATTTCAGAACAAAATAAATCACATCCAAAATACGCAATACTCAAAACAAACAAGCTTTAAATGTTAAACTACATTTTTTTTATCTGAAATATAATTTTGCGAGAAAACAGAGCCAAGGAGGCAAAGAGTGGAATAAAGAAGAGGATACATTTGTTTTGAAAGTGACGAAGCAAAGGCATTAAAGTGGCGGCGACATTAGGTGCGAGGTTGGAATGCGCGGGATTGGATTCGTTTAGCGCGCGCGCACGCCCCGACACCGTGCCGCCCTCCGAACACCCGGCGATGGCGACCGACACTGGTGAGTACAAACATATTTACAAAAAAAAAACTCTATGGTCAGCTGAATTAAAAAAGATTATTACGAATGTTTGAAATTTGTTTGTTGAACGGAAAAGGTCTTCCACCTTGATTATCTCGAATGCGAAACTTAAATTTCAAATCAGAATATAATTTTCATAGAATTATGTAGGTAGTCCTCTACAAAAATCAACATTTGCAAATCGCTTTTGACTTTTACATGAGATAATGTTAAAATTCTCGTGAAAACAAAATGTATTCATGCTCGATAATATTTAAAACGCCTTTTCAAAAATACATAAATAATGCTTTTACCATAAAAAATTCTAATGAGAACAAATTTATTCGCCAACTTACTTATTAAGAATCAAAACAATATCCGACTAAAAGTCTCGCCTCGTTTCAAAACACAATGGAACACCTTTTAAAAAGCAATTAAAAAAATAAAATCAAGATGGCGTTGCAGTGAGACGCAATTGTTTACTAACAGAATGTATACTATAAGTACGTACGCATGTCGTCCACGTCACACGTACGTATGAGTTCGTTGATATTCGCCCACCCGTCCTGCCCCACGCCAGGATCATCCCCCGCAGGACCCAAGTGGGATGGGGGTGCCGGGCGAACTTGTTTAATGACGTCGCCGTTCACCCGACATCCCGAGCTTTTCTATTATTTAAGGCAATGCATTTACAAATAATTATAGTCTGTGGTTAAACACATTCGTTGCTTTCATTTTTCCGATAAAATTTATCGTATGAAAATCGTAAAAAAAACTTCTAATACTGCCTTGTGTATAGTGTTAGTTTTATTTTTCAAATTAATCGATTACGAGTATCACAGTTAAAACTATGGCGGAGAAAACACAATCAATTCATAGTGCATGCATGGAATACACAAGTGTCTTAATTTTTATTGTTGTGGCGTGTTCGTAGTCGCGATTTCCGAAGACTCGTAGGGTTAATATTGCTCTGAGCATAGACATACGCATCATAAAAACGTTCACACCGCCACCTTTGCCTCCCCTACGAGGGGCGCATTCACGGACAGGGGATCAAAAGCCGTGCATTCACACTCAAAATATATTATGACCTTTTCGATACGATCTTTTTACTAACCATGGATTGCGTTTAAAAAGGTTTTATACTCCTTATGATATTTATTTTTATTGTAATCAAGTCTGTGTAAATATTTGAAAATGGAATGGTGATCGCTTTAAACTGAGTGGATAGGTTTTTAGAAGGAAAATTGTAAGTTTCTAAAACGAGTAATGTAAAAACAAAAAGAAATTATAACAATTTGACGTCAATCGAGTCAATTAGGTACCTACTAATAAACTCAGTAAGAAAACCTAGATGACGTATCCTTAGTGACTCATTGAAAAAATTATATCAACACACCTAAAGATAAAAAATCAACTCTAATCGGTTGCCCAAATAAAAAAATGGTTTTCCTTAAACATCTTTCTCAGTACCAAATGCATCACAGCTGCATTTGCCTGCCAATATTATACAAAGAGAGAAAAGTCAATATACACATTACTAATGAAATAGCAGTGTATATTTCTATAAATTTTGCCATCTTAGTACCTAATCTTTGAGTGTGACTTATGGACCAGATACTTTTAGATTAATTAGAGCCTTAAATCTTTGTAACAGGACCACGACAATCTCAACATGCCGAGTTACAAAGTTTCATTAAAATTTTAAACTTCCTGTCGAACAGTCCTTAAGAATTTTAATATAAATGTAAAGTGTATTGAACGATGCCTTATAGGCGCTCGAAAATATTATTTAATAAATTATGTGCCTTTTTAAAATCAATTCTGCATTCCACTATCCTCTACGTATTATTAACAAGAATACGTCAGGATGTCGCCAACATTACTATTGCCTATTTTTAAAAATACGAAAGCTGTGATCTAGAATAATCGTAATTTTAAAACATTCGATTTTCAAAACTACACACATATTTTTCTAGATCGATGAGTATACAATTTTTGTTCTGCATGCGGTTGTTACCTACCATTTCTTTTCGAAAAAGAATATAAATTAAACATTACATAGAATACTTTCAAACCAGAAACTGTCGATGTTATTGACTCATGCAAAACATTTAACATCAATAGTAAGTACAATAAATAATTTATAACGTGTTGGCCGGACGAAAACGCGATTTTAATTTTAAGAACTCTCCCCGTTGTTTCCAAGATATGATTGCGGCCGGACCGGGTACTTCGACCGTATGCAAATTTATAATGTATGGATATGGAATAACTACTAGTCACGGACAAATGTTTAAAAAAAAAAAATAGCACTTTTTTAAATGACGTTTCTACTTTTTGGCATGGGTAACATTATTAAATTTTTTGTCATTTAAAATGTTTTTATTTCAAGTTTAAAATATTTTAAATTCTGCTAACAATTTTTTATGTACTTATGTATTTTTTATTATTTTATAGCTGTTATTTTTTTTGTTTTAGATTTTATGTTCCAAGGGGGCGAGCACAGGACTGCCCAGACTCAATACAGTCTTCGTGGTAGGTTTTATTATTTATTTCTCGACTAAACTTAGGTACTTTTATTTTTATTACTAATCGTTGCAGAAAATTTAATGGTGTTCATAAAATAATACAAGCTGCACGTAAAAACTTTAATGTAAATAAATATTACAAATTACAAAATTTATCTAAAACATCTTGAAATTGAGGAAAACAGCAACATTTTGGCGTATAATGTTCGTGTACAAAGTATTTTGTATTAGTCACAACCAGTACGGATATCCTTGACATTTATTATAATTAACTACCAATGAATGCTCGTCTAATACATAGCATCAAACCTAGTTTTAGATATGATTGCTATTCAGATAAAAAAACTATTTTGCTATATGTAAATACACCTACGTTTATAATGCCAGTTCTGACAGTACCTAACTCCTCCGTAGTCCCTCTGGGGTCCCTCCTATAACATAGCTCTCGTTGGCTTTAGGATTTTTTTCCTTTTTTATAGAATAGGGGGCAAACGAGCAGACGTATCACATGATGGTAAGCGATTACCGCCGCCCATGGACATCCGCAACACCAGAGAGGCGTTACAAGTGCGTTGCCGGCCTGTGGGGGATGTGGGGTATGGGCCTCCGGTATCCACACTCACTCGGTGAAACACAGCGCTGGCGCTATTTCACACCGGTTTTCTGTGAGGCCGTGGTATCACTCCGGTCGAGCCGGCTCATTCATGCCGAAGTGTGGCTCTCCCACGCTAATACGGATATTTCCCTACACCATTCTATTGTACCATTGTATTATGAAAAAATATACAAAAAAATAAATAAAAACATTGACATATCAAAACGGCGGCCATTTTGAAAAATAAATTACATGAATATTAATTTTATAAAATATGTAGTAGTTATTATTTACGAAAATGGTATCATTTATAATTGCATCATTATATATTTTGGGTCTTTAGTGATAAACTCAATGTGAATACTAATAAGCACGTTACATTTCCGTACATACTTGAGAATATAATTAATTGAAAGACAAAATTAGATGCATTATGTTGTTGACCGTACGACATTTTTAAAAGTATATAAAATTTTAATAAACAAGGTTTTTACCTCAAAACGTCTTTCTAAGAAATATAATATCGGTCTGTTCGTTAGTACGAAAGGTTATTTTTTAGTTTGATAATATTACTTTAGTTACGTACCTATTTAATAAATCGTGACAAATACATAAATAAATATTTCGGACATCTAACACACAACGCCATCTAGTCCCAAGCTAAGCAGAGCTTGTGTCATGGGCACTAGACAACTGATACAAATACATATATACTTTTTTCTTGTAAATACATACATATTATACATAGAAAACACCCAAACTCCGAAACAAATATTTGTAGATCATACAAACATTTGGTCCGACCCTGGGAATCGAACCCGAGACCTCATGATCAGCAGTCGCACACGCCAACCGCGAGACCAACGAGGCAGTTACAACTTGTCATTCAGAAACTTCAAAATCATTCAAAAAACGAATTCAGTTTTTTTTTCATTTCACATTTTTCTGAGAGTGATTACCTACAGTTCTTATTTGAATATCTAATAAGATAGCATCTTATAGGACATCCCTCTGTTAGGAACTGTAGATAGGTTCCAATAAGAACTTTCGTGAGTATTCTTTAACTTTTCTCTCTGAACTAGCTAAGGACGCGACAGAGTATTGAAAGAACATAACGTCCTGCAGCGAATGGATTTGACGGCCACTTAGTGACCGCGTCAGTTTTGACATAAACCGTGGGAGAGCCACGCTTCGGCATGAATGGGCTGGCTCGACCGGAGTAATACCACGGCCTCACAGAAAACTGGTGTGAAATAGTGCTTGCGCTGTGTTTTACCGAGTGAGTGAGGATACCGGAGGCCCATACACCAATCCCCCTACCCCTAACTCCCCCCCCCCATCCCCAAAAAGTCGGCAGCGCATTTGTGACGCTTCTGGTGTTGCAGGTGTCCATGGGCGGCGGTAAGCGCTTACCATCAGGCTATACGTCTGCTCGTGTGCCCGCTTAATCCATAAAAAAAACAACATTTATCTCATTTCTTCGTTGGCCTCCTTGGGCGGCATGCGGCAAAAGTCATATCCCATCAAATGCCACCTGTGCTACAAGTGTCTGCTCGCTTGCCTATAAAAAACTATAATTGTCCCATATGAAAATCGCAGTACAGTGATAATATCAATGAAATCAAATGCGGTGATGCATCTCAAAGCCATACGCAAATCTCAAGGAAAGCTTTCATATTTCGTCATCCTAAAAAGAATATTATTTATTAAAATCCAAATAACGAAGATGATACTACGATAACCATCGTTCCTAGAACTGTGACTGAGGACATATCACAAAATCTTGGTGAAAGGTGTTATAAACACGTTTTAGTTGCGCAAACGCAGGTTTTATGGCAACTTACGGATATATCACATTAAGATATTCTTAAGTAGTATGACACGCCTCAGTTGTTAATGGACGTAAAAATATGTATATTATTTAAATTATAGGGTCATAAAAAAATATATATAAAAGAGCACAAAGAATTGGCCGAAGACTTCTAAGAGAGAAAATAATTAATTAACTAAATAAAATAATCTGTAAATGCACATTAATAAGGAGCCGCAACCCGCCAGAGAAAGGGGATCTCTGATGGTATAATAGAGGAACTTCTTTGGAGACATAGTATACCATGTCTACGATCAATCGATTTATCGATCAGACCGTAACGTTGGTATTGAGCCAATTGGCAGAATGAAACTCATGACTTCTTCCGTAATAGGACACAAGTATTGAGGCTCGGCGTCGATTCGCGGAAGATCTAGAGAACACATATTCTCCACAGAGTGCTTGGCTAAGGCCAGCCCTTGGGGTAATTTTTTTTTTTTTTTATGTTTGGCCTTCCAAAATGACTCCACTCTGCTTGATGGAAAGCATAAGCAAAATCCAAGAGTGGTGGCCACCATACTCATTGCGGATACAACAATGCAGTATGGCGACCCACACTATGGCGGCCTAGTGATGCTTGTGCATCTTTTAGTCTAGTCAACAAGTATGGAACTTGTTGACTAGACTAATTGGGCCTCCGGTCTCGCACTCACCAACGAAACACGACAGCACAAACGCTGTCATTTTACGTTGATTTTCTGTGCGAGGGTAGTACCGCCCCGGTCGAGCCGGCCCGTTCGTGCTGAAATCAGCGTGGCTCTACTACCTATTCAGGGAATACAAATTTCAGGGATAGCACCACATACCCTGGCTCCTGCAACCATTAGGAGCCGGAGGTAAATTAATATCAATCCTTCAAATAAAACAAGACGATTCAAATTGCGATCTTTGGTAAACATAAATACTCACAGTTTTGAATGTGATGGTTTAGGCGGCGCCACGGCCGGCGGAGAGCAGCAGTACTCCTTGAGGTGGAATGACTTCCACTCGTCCATGGTGTCGTCGTTCCGGCGGCTGCGTGATGAGGAGGACTTCGTTGACGTCACGCTCGCTTGCGCTGGCGCCACGTTCACCGCTCACAAGGTATGTGTTTGGTTTTGCCGCTGTCTATTAAATATTTTTACATGTACGTATGTTATAATATATGACTGGATGGTGTTTTCATTCCATAATAAGAATAAATGAATAATATAATAATACAGAATAAAAGAAAAATGTACTCCTAAATATTCCGAACGTAATTTTATAGTACACACATCAAAAGTGTCTAGGGATCAACATATGTGTCTAGGGATCAACATATATTTTTGCAATAACTTTTCTCCTGATTGATATTAATTAAAATTTTCTTTAAGGATTCATCAAATAAAGTGTTTTCGTTTGTCACAGTAACGATAAATCAAGTCACCTTTGCATTAATAAAGAAATTTGCCATTTTCCTAATAAAAGGATTTTTGACTTTTGAACCACTAACATTAAAGTTCGAAAAAAAGACTGAAATAACAGTTTTCTTTAAAATTTTATTAGGTAACTTAAACAATTAATAATCCGTGTTTCTACCGCGAACACTAACACAAGAACATCGGTTTGGCATACTCAAAATGAGTTCATCCAAATCACGCTGTGGAATGGCCGCCCATGTTCGTTGCAACAACAAAAAAAGGTCTTCTTGAGACTGGATACCCTCCATATTCGGCAGAGCTCTTCTCTGTAGCATATCCCATGCATGCTCAATCGGGTTTAAGTCTGGCGACTGAGCAGGCCAGGGCCAAAGCCACATCTCAATCTCAAGAAATCCGCATAAAAATGCTTGATCCCTAGACACTTTTGATGTGTGTATTTTGACGTTTCAATATTTTAAAACTCTTCCCTCCTACCCTAGTAGGAGGGAAGAACCCGGAATCCTAATTCCGGGTTCTTTAAGCGGGGCGTGAGAAAGCACTCTTAGATTTTACTTATGCTTTTTCATCAGGCTGAGTAGTCACTTCGACTTTCAAATAAATACATATAAATGAACTCATCACGATTCAAATGATGTAAAACCATATTGTCATTGATCACTAGTTGTCATAGTTCTTGTCCTTGAAATGGAAAGTATTTTTTCATAACAATTTCCAAAACTGAATCCATGAGTGGTGGTCATCATACACATTGCGAATGCAGACAATGCAGCATAGTTGCCCACACTAAGGTGGCCTAGTCATGCTTCTGCATCATCGGGCCTCCGTCTTTGTTTGTTTGTCTTTCAAATACATGACATTGGCAAAATTGTGGTCACACTCTACCAAAAAGCCATTAATCAAAATTTGAAGTTTCTTAAAAAATGGAATGCACTGAGATAAAAATCATTATGTAAAAAAATTCAACACGTCAAGTTTCTAAAATATTTAAAAAATCTTTAAATGAATTTTATCCTAGCCTTTATTATTCCCAACATTACTTGGGGTCGGTTAATAGTGTCTTAGTTTTTTTCTTGTATTCATGTCTACCTTTATCATTTAAAATTAACCAGCTGTAGTCCCCTAACATGGCCTGGCCCCGTATCCTTGATGACTCTGCTCAAAAAATGTAAGAACCTGGTGAAAATGTTTTCCATGTTTTCGCTGAGGTGTCGGTAAACATCGAGGTGCGAGTGACGGAAGTGAACCTTTAGAAAGTCAGATCATAGAAACAAGGTAGATATGGCAAGAAGGCGATGCTCTTGTAGGCATTAGGCCAAAGCGCTACTCAGTTTCGAAAATATCGCATCTCGTTTCACTCGTGAATACCAAAAAACGTTATAATTTTCCATAATATTAAATAAAAGATTACTTCGTGGCATTAAGAAATTAAGTCACTAAATCTATTGGCACAAACACCATTTCTAGTTCAGTGCTTCACTGCGAGGACATAACTTTTTTATTTTGTAAACCAGTGTTACGTTACGTTACGAAAAAAAAACTCAAAGTCAAAAATGTCATTTCTTCAACTTCTTGCCCTATACAAAAAACAATTCAAGCCAACAGAACGAAACTAATAGCGCCATCTATGCCATTAGCACGGAACTCATTCACCTTTTCTTATAAGTGTAGGGGACACATGTATGTATTATCGGCGTCAGCACAAGTAACAAGTAATCGACCACACACAATTTGCGTTGCTAGAGGACGCTACGCTACTCTTATGAGGCAAGATAAATTATGCTTCAATAAAAATATCTTTTGTAAACGTGACCTTCTGATACCATAGGTGGTGCTGTCTGCATGTAGTCCGTATTTCCGAAGGCTGCTGAAGGCGAATCCGTGCCAACATCCTATCGTCATTCTTCGTGATGTCCACGACAAAGATATGGAGAGTCTACTAAGGTAAGCTATCAATGAAATTCTCCAGCGCTAGCCAACTGATTCTAAAGTGAATATTCCAAAGGTTTTTTTGTTATGAATGCAGGTTTATGTATCAAGGAGAAGTACACATTGGTCAAGAACAATTAAAAGAGTTCCTTAGAGCAGCGCAGCTACTACAAGTACGAGGCTTGACGGATGTACCAGCGCCAGCTCCAATGACTACCATCGATCAAAAGGCTTCACCTGTAAGTACCATAATGAAACTACCTCTCAATCAATAGTCAAAAGCTATAATAACCGAACAGATCCTGGAAAAGAGGCCAATTTGCCATTAAATTGCAACGAGTGTATTGGGTTCGATTCCTATATGAGACTAAAATTAGATCAGCAAACTTTCAAAATATCTTCAACACCCATAAAATTAAACACAATCATTTGGTTTTTTTTTCTTTCCATTCGTACCAGAGACTTTACTTGATATTTCTATTTTATAGGGGCTCCAGTAATAACTCAATAACTTAACACATTGCAAAGTTAAGCAAGCCCAGCCAGGTCAGTTTTTCAACACATCGAAATTCCTCCGTGTATTGGAGACTTCTTTGCCAATCGTTACAAGTAGTTGGGAGCCCTAAAAACAACAATCTGTCAACAGAACTTCGATATCGCCTACCTGCCATTAGAACTCCTCCACTTATTAAGATCAAGTTCAGACGTATCGTAGTAGACCCTGACTCCAACCTAATTGGGAAAAAAGTTCGGAGGAAATATCAAAGATTTTCCAAATAACTGTTGTGTAAAAAGTATGGATTAATAATATACCTGCTTTCAAACATTGCATATTATAACCTTCTATTGTTATAACAGTCAGCATCATCATGGACGGAAACTGGAAGCGGCGGCTCCCGTGAAGGTAGGGAGACTCAGCAGAGGGAAGGACGGAGACTCCGAAAACCAGATGAAAATGCAGCAAATACACCGCCACCAAAGCGCGCCAGATCCTCTGATCTTTACCAAGCACAACTTAAATCCAGGTATTACTGAGCATTCCATGACATTTTGCATAGCTAATGATTGTTTACCATCCGATAGAAATGGAATGAAATTAAGGAAGATGTGTACTTATGAAAATTTCCAACAATTGGTGTAGGACGGAACAACTGCTGGGACAAGGTGGCAGCCCCGAGCGTCTCGGCACAAACGGACATGAACTAGCTCTCTTCAGCCAAGCTTTAGACACTTCACAGAATCCGCACCTTTCTGGAATTTCCAATAATTTGGTAAATATTGTCACGTTACTGAGAGAATTCGATATTATATGTTTTCTATGATTACATTAATTTAATGTGTGTGTTTATAGTCTGGGGACGGCGAAGAATCATCGTCCGATGCCGGGGCCAGCGATACGGAGGGCGAACCTCGTGCCAAGCAGGAGCCTTTGGACTACGACGACGCCGCAACTATGGCCACCACTAACGGAACATTGCCGCACAATTTTCCCGGACTCTTAAATTTACAAGGTAACAAGAGTGGAATTGCACAGAATTATATGGAATATTTTTTTTTACTTGTTCAGACCTGCTCATTTGCATTGCTAATGTTTCAGGTTTTCCCGGGCTTCCTGGACCATCAGGCATTCCCGATAATTACGGTGAGTTGTCTTCTTTTTTAACACTAATTTCTTTAACATTAATATGACTCAATTTACTACAGTTAATACCTATGGAATGTTTTAATAATAATTGAAATCCATTAAAATAATTCGTAATCAACGATGTTAATGGCAGTAGAACAAAGGAATGAATGAATTGCATCATTAATTGTACATTATTGAGTCATATAGCTACTGCATGTAATAACACTAACAATTAAATAACGAGAACGACACCAAAGCGCTTAATTACTCCATAATACCGTTATTGATAACTAAGTACGTACTCGCCCCCGAAATATGTCGGTATCGCATGTAGGAGTCGCACCGGGAAGTGACGTAGTAGTCGGCCGCGAGACGGTTCGCAGTAGTGGGTCGCACTGAACGAGACTCGTCTGCGGCAGGAGGCGGCTGGGCGGGGGAGCGCGCCGAGAGCCAGGACTGCGCGGCCTACGGCGCCTACTCTAACGGTGAGCCGCCCGCCAGGCCCGCCTGCCCCACGTGCGGCAAGCGCTACAGCAACAACAGCAACCTCAAGCAGCACATCCTCAACGTGCACGCGGCGCAGCGCCTGGCGCACTGCTGCCCCGTGTGCGGCAAGGCCTTCAAGACGCGCCAGTACATGCAAATACACATGAACTCCATACACGGCGTCAAGCAGAGGAGGCGCGAACCCGCCCCGTCCGCTGAACACTGCGATCGATACACTCACAATAGCGCTTAATACTGTGCGGATCCGATCTCTAACCGCCGCCTCTGTGTTACAGGGGCGGCTCTGGCGGGCGGGGCGGCCGTGGGCTACCGACCGCAGTGCCCGTTGTGCGGCCGCGTGTACTCCTCCACCTCCAACCTGCGCCAGCATATGCTCAATGTGCACTCGCAGACCGACCGAGACCAGTGGTTCCCTTGCCAGCACTGCGGCAAGAAGTGCAAAACTAAGCACTACCTCATCAACCATCAGCTGCAAGCGCACGGCATCCGCCAGCGACAGAACTCTTAGAGGCGGCGCGACGCCGGCCGAGGCCCGCACCTCGCGAGCCCGTCGTTCGGCGCCTGGTGGTGACGCCGCGAAACCGACCCGCGATACACGAGTGCCAACGGACGGACCCGCGCTAACCGATCGACGCCGGACGGTCGACCGTCGTCGTGTCCAGATATATCTAACGCAATATTTTTAGAGAGTTTATTCCGAGGGTAGGGTTCGGGGGCGTAGAGTTAGGAGTCGGGTTTGCCAACCGCCCTGGCCGCAGATACGGAAGTAACTTGGTGCTGTCGGCATTGCAGATGCCGCGGCGCAGGGCGCGTTGGCAAGCCCGGGGGGGGCGGGGGCGGCGGGGGCGGCGGGGGCGCTGCGCTGTCCGCTGTGCGGCGCGGCGCTGCGCTCGGGGGCGCTGGCGCGGCGCCACCTGGAGGCGCACTACCCGCGCGACTCGCCCGTGTGCCCGGTGGCGGGCTGCGCGCGCTACTTCGCGCACCCCAACTCCGTGCGCAACCACATGCGCATCAAGCACCGCCACCAGTGGGAGACCATGAAGACGCTCAAGTGGAGCTGCGGGTGGGCCAACTGAGAGGCCCGGGCGGCTCGTTTCGACGTTTGGCTATCCAAACTTTAAATTGACGGCTGTGAAAAGGAACTACTCACTCGAGTGGAGCTCGGAATCGTGCCAGAGAATGTGATGATCTCCCGGATGCATTTTTCATGTAACGCTGTCGTGTTCGTTCGACGTTGTTAAAGCGGTAGAATAAATCGACTGAAAATTATTTTTGTAGTAGAATAGACTGATATTGTTTAAGTAAGGTTTATATTGTAAGCGCATTATGACATGTGATGATTGGTGCCATTGATAGATTACGAAGTGCGACTTGTATGTCGATCATTCTGATGACTTCCTGAACGACTTTAACTTCCATTGTTGCTTCTACTGTTATAGTCGTTGGTTTATAAGCGTTTATTGCTAAATATATGCCTTAAAATTGTTTCTGACGTGTAACAACTTTCTTTTCAACCTGTGGGATTGTGAATCGTGAAATGGGGTGAAAATACGTAACAAGAAACGGGGAACCGTGCGCTATTTGAGTCGACCAATGAACGCGCGCGGTTTTAAAGTTGTCGTGTTGTTGAGATATCAGATGTTACACATTAAATACGATTGCTGTGATGTTCGCTTGGTTATTTTATTTAAATCATGAAGGCTTGAGTCGTGTTTAACCCACATCGGATTGATACGTTTTTAGATTAAAACGACGGTGCTAGAATCTTACTGTATCAACGCGGAGCACTGAACGCTTATAAGCGAACGATATTATTCTTCTCTTAGCTGTTTGTCTTTAGACCCTATATCCTGGGAAATAAGCGTAGTGTTAGTTTGTTCGATTTTTAATCGAGTCTCGTGTGATGACATTATACGGACATTTTACCGCCAAAATATCCCGGCTGATATATAAACCGGTGTAACAGTTATTTTGTAGCTTATATTTTTATGACGTTGCAATACAATAGAATTATGATATTTAAATTAGAAAAAGTTTTTATAATAAATATATATACATGAACACATCGAATATGATAAACAAGATCTCATGAACGAGAATTTCATATTATAAACAAATATTTGTACCCGTGTGCACTACATAAACGTATACTTTTGACCATAGATAAGACAATACGAAATAGATTTAAACAAAAATGAATCTAACGCCTTTGAATGCAATAGTTAAGAATAAGTTCACTTTCAAATCATAGAGAATTTATTTTCTAAATGATGTTTGTTCGTGATGTTCTATGTAAATGCACAATCTAAAACATATCTAGTCAATGTAGACAACATGAGGGATTTATTTAAAATGTACATATATATACAACGGTTCCACTCGCATATATTTTTTTAAAGTAATAACATTAAAATGTAACGTTTTATAGTTAACCTGTATACTATGCACTGTCGAACAGCAAATGGTAGAATTCCCTTGCTTATAACAAGAAACACTGCCTCTAGCGATTTGACAGAGCACTGCTGCCTGCCAAAGACACTTACGTAGAAAAATGTTACAATTAAAGTATTTAGCCTTTAGAAAAGCAATAAATACATATAGTTCATCATTTATCGACAATAGGCGTACAAATTTAAATAAATTTGTACATTTAACTGATTCATGCGTTGCCTTAGACTTTTTAATATAAAATATTTAGAGAAGCCTAGAGTCCATTTCATAACAACGTGTAAATAATAACGAAGTTGCCTTTAAAATATATGCGATTGAAACTGATACATTACATAGATCTCCATAAAGAAAAAAATTGGTTAATTTAGCGAGTAGATGAAATTGTTCCTGACGCCTGAGAGGCAATGTCGTATATCTTAATAATTATGAAAAATAATAAAAAATATTTTTAAGCGTAAAATTAGTCATCTCAATAACCAAATGTTCAATGTGAGTAAACGATTCTAGTTGCGAATGTATTAGTGATACGATATATACGTAATAACTTAATTTTTACCAGAAGAAAGTGTCTGCTTATATAAATACATAAACAATAAAACTACGAAGTAGAAATGTTCTTTTATTTATAGACTTCCATATACATCAACAAAAAACGAAAGCTTTTGGTATCGTTCTAGTACTAACAAAGACTAAAATCTCAAAAAGGTAAGCAAAGTTTTGAAAACTCAACTTGCCGCATTACTTATCCATGCTTAATATTTCTTGTTCTTCTGTTGCAGGTGGTTGTCGCAGAACTCAAGACTTGCTTCGCGTACGAGCAACAGACCCCCGGCCGTGTCCGAAGTGCGGTAAGATATATCGATCGGCCCATACGCTAAGGACGCATCTTGAAGACAAGCACACTGTCTGCCCTGGATACCGGTAATTATCTGACGCATTTAACTCATTTATTTTGTATAAATAAATGTCTTGTAATAAATATCTCTTAATAATATATTTCTCTTTCCTTGTAGTTGTGTGCTTTGTGGCACGGTAGCAAAATCACGTAACTCGTTACACTCGCATATGTCGCGACAGCATCGTGGCATCTCTACCAAGGATTTACCTGTTCTTCAAATGCCAACACGGTTTGATCCTGAACTTGCCAGTCAGTAAGTTATACCCAGTACTGAATTAAACTTTCAAAGACAATTCAGATCATAATTGATAAACTCTTACCTGACCTAACCGATTGCCTTATCATCTAGGGCTTATGGTGTGTAAAATGCTAAAATTTCCTTTTCTTTCTTATGTTGCACGAAATTATATCATGTGCCATAATTGCTTGACACTAAGAAACGTGATAACAATATATATGTTCGAGAATTTTATACCCTGAATTGTAAAATCCAATGTGAATTATCTTTAGTCAACAAAAAAATCGCGTATGCAAGCTTTGTTCTTAAAGTATAGTACACCAATGTCTCAATTTCAGGCTGCTAGCTAAAGCTGGAGTAAAAGTTTCTCCTGAACAACTTCGAGCGCGTGCTTCGCCTACTGGTCCTCGTCGTTCTGATATTAAATTAGACGCCAAATCAGCTGCTTCAGAAAGCAGCTCCATCTGCGGTGACAATGATAACGATGACCTCAGCCAGTCAAGATACCAGGACAACGTACCTGTTTCGCCGCCTCGTAAGTAAAATTTTTACTACGCTACACTGACTACTGACACTATTAGTAGTCAACTTCTACTGTGGAGGTTTCTTATGAAAATAAATCGGCGTTCTGACTATAATATAGTGATGGTATAAACTTCGCAATATATTTACTTAAATTTTTGTAGACATCAACAACCTGGCAAACACAACAATAACCAAAGTACCTGCTGTACGAGCTCTAACTGCCAAAACCTTGGAAAATATCCCACATGGACTACCGATGGGAATGAAGCATGATGATTACCCACCAGGTTATGGAGGCAGCTCGGCATTGTTAGATACTTACCTTCAGTACATCGGTGAGAATATGTTCGGTAAGTTAAATTACTTTCATAATGCTCCTCAACTCCAAGAAACGCTTTTTTTTTTACAAAATCTACTTACTACATACTATATCTACATGTTGTTTGTACAGGAATGAACGCTAAATTGGCACAAATGACAATGCACATTGATCGAAAAACATTAGAAGAGCAATCGCCGCAAATGGGATCATTGCCGCCGCCGCCGACCAACCTTGCTCACCAGCGCTTCTTAAAGCAAATGCAGCGTCAATATACCGAAAATATGAGCAAGCCTGACATCATGCGCAACTCTGATGAACCCCTGGATCTAGGCAAAGAGAGACAGAGGAATGATAGCATAAGCGAGACTGATGATAAGCACGAAATTTCAGACAAAGATAAAGATTATTACAAAGATTTTAACGATGACGATAGGAGAATCAACAGTTCCGAACAAGACCCGGAGAACAATGGTCAGGATGAAGGTGACTACTCTGAGGA
This sequence comes from Diaphora mendica, assembly GCA_949125395.1. NCBI lineage: Eukaryota > Metazoa > Arthropoda > Insecta > Lepidoptera > Erebidae > Diaphora > Diaphora mendica. The sequence continues at coordinate 1,899,205 of OX421317.1, forward strand.
TGAACACAATAAAAATTCGTCATGAAATGATCGCGTCGTAATCAATGTGTTGAAATAGTCGCGTGTTAAGTGAAAGAAGAATAGGACAATGTTTTGTTGAAATTATCAAAAGGTGCTTGAGTGTTATGTTTTGTGGTCATTAGCTTGATTCGTTTTATGTAATAACGATTTTAATTGTTGACCCGTGGAATGTCATTGGTGCCATTTCCGATAGTAATGTAAATTTAAAGTTTTAGGATTAAATCGGTTGCAGCTAGGTTGAGTCTGGTTACTTTGCGAGTATTGGCAACTAACAAATTTGGAATGATGGTGTTCCGAATTGGACAGAAACGTGGTTATGAATTTGAGCGTGAGTTGAACTGTAGACGTTCACGGTACGCGTTAAACTGTGCGTTTGGTTTATAACCTGTTAGTGAGATATTATTTTTATACCCGATGTGATACACAGCCATAATACACTGTAGCATTTACCTATACCATTAGTTCAGATCGACTCGCCACATGATTGTGAGATTGTTTTAGTAGTTAATGAAACTAGTGAGTAGTGTTTTTGTATTGTATATGTAAAGGATCCCGTCACGTAGTAGGGCCTCTTACATAGTAATTCCATCCATCTACCTCAGCATTTGGGCCAATACGGCAAACGTTATAAAGTACATGAAAGTAATATCCACACAAATTGTGAAATTCCATCCATCTACCTCACTTCAATAGATTTAATTTAATATTTTATACAATTTATAGTTATAAATAACTGTTGTTTTATGCATTTTGCAGATTGCATTTATATATATACTATAGAGTATATCGTAGGTAAATATATGCAAGTCATTAGGTCATCGTTAGTGCTGCCCGTAGATACTCGTATACCATTATTTTATAGAATGCGCACTCACTAGAGAAACATTAGACTGTATCACGACCGTAGCGAGTAAAGAACATAACCGAATAATATAAATGAGCACACTAACTTTATACGATGAATATTGTATACGAACAAATATAACAGAGCTTAAAATCATACTATTATTATGGTAAATATACATATATGTGCATATACTGAATCGCGATTGACAAATAACGCGATAAATACAACATGTATAACGATTAAACATTTAAGTCAATGATAAAAGTACCACAACTATAAATAACTGTTAAAGCATTCGGACGAGCATGAAGTCGGCAATCAGTATCCTTTTATAGCCAGAGGAGCGCTAGGTTTGCCCTTATGTTAGGTCTTGTGTGTTAACAAAAAACATCCTCACCTTGAGACTGAGCACATCCAAGAGATGAACACTGAACACTTATCGCGTTATTTCATATCTACGCGATTCGTCAAAAGTTCAAATTTGACAATTTTTATAAGGCGATATTATTGCATGTATATAAATCAAGGTGATATGTAAAGTACATAAATAATAATAAAAAAGGAACATAAAGCAATAAATAAAGTATACATTGAAGTTGCCTTCGATTTGTGTAAATACGTGGGTAGTGAACGGTTTGCGTTGGTATAGTGGATAAATATGATCCTTATAGTGTACACGTGAAGATTTATTTTGTAGTAATGATGTGGGCTCGTTACTTAAATAACAATTACTGTGATTACAATCTCATGTTAGCCTTCAATACTTATACATATTTTTTAGAGTACAATGTTATAGTTATTTAGTATATTGTAAGAGTATTTTTAAGCGAGTCACAAAATTATATTTACCTGCCCGCCCCTGAACGTTAGAATTCACGTTATTTAAGTATTTAGAGCAATAGGTGAAAGCATTTAACCTTTTATATGAGAGATGTTACATTTATGAATTTATTGAGATATCTCACTTTGCCACCGGAGGGCTTGTTAACAAGCTGTCAGTTTGACACGCAGAATTGCATTAAAAAAATGATAGATATTAATTAGGATAAGTTCTACGGGTTGATTGATAAATAATATTTTTTGGTTAGTGTGTTAGTGAGAAATGATGATTTAGGTCAGTTTGGTTTGCGCAAATATAACCTTGTTGACATTTAATAGTGTTGCCATAGTGAGTAATCATTTTCGACTGTATATAAAATAAGTTTTGATTGTTTAGGAAAATGAATGCTTAATTATGGTTTTAGGAAGTGATGCCAGTATCTTTCTTATTTAGCGTATTCAGAATACATTCTTGCATGATAGTTCTATTAAATAAATAGAGTTGATGCACTGTACTTAACAATATACAATAGACAGTTACCAGATTGTGATTAAGTAAATTATATATATTTTTTCAACACACATACATGCCACTTCAAATACAGATAATATAGGAAGACGTACGTCCAAAGTTGGCGAATGTCTTCCGCTGCACTGTACAGTTGTTGATTATGCAGAATATAATATTATATACCAGTGAAAAAAAAAAAACTAGGACTATAAGTCAATACGCTGTCAATGTATAAATACTTACGTTTAGTTACCTCATGAACTGGAAGTTCAATGTTTATTTTTATTCGTTTGGTTATACTAATTTACCTCATTAGCATGACCTATCATGTAAAATATTTTATTAGTTAAACGCACACTGTAATGTTGGTGTCGATGCTATGTTCGAGTAACTGTTGTACGCAATTTACTGATGCCATACAGTAAGAGCTTCTCATAATACTAAAGTACAAATAAAGAATTGACGTAGAACATAATAAATACCTGCATGTTGTATAAATAGATAATAATATATTTTCATAAATTGTTGTAAACAGTTCCTCTCGAACACTCGAACGTATGTTAGCACAAATATTAAGTTTGATCAATACTTGGCACAGTAACGGTTGGTTAAAGTTACTCCTTTGTGAAATATAATTGTTTATGTTATTTGTTTTTGTACTAAACTAAATTATGACGTATAAAATGGAATTGATGTTCAAAAATATTTGTGTATATTAACATAAATGAGATAAAGTTGCAGATGATGAGGATGATGTCCACCGAATGGCTCACATAGGAACGGATTTTATAAACAATAGATATTAAATCGTGTGTACACTTCTTCGAGTCTATATTACCAAGCTAGTGATGCGACTCGAGTCTATTGTCGAGTGGATTGAGTGAATTTGTTGAACTTGAACTCGAGTGAAAAAAAAAATTACTCGAGTTCGTTTGCACTCGAGTAACCGAGTCAACTCGGTAGTGATGCGACTTGAGTCGTTTTTTACTCGATTGAGTAGAGTTAATTTTTTGGGTCTACCTTACTTATACTACTAATTTAAAAAAGGCATATATACATTCTTAATCTAAACTAATTGACTTTTCTCTCCGTAGATTAAGATTTTTTATATAAATTTATTAAATTAGTAATATAGGTATGTAAGGTAAGGTCAAAAAATTAACCTCGACTCAATCGAATAAAAACTACTCAAGTCGCATCACTACCGAGTTGACTCGGTTACTAGACTGCAAACGATCTCGAGTAAATTTTTTTGTCACTCGAGAACGAGTTCCACAAATTCACTCGAGTCGCATCACTATACCAAGCCGCTTTCAAAGACACGCGATCGTAGCCGAACCGTTTGGTGGAGATTGAATAAATAGCAACACAGCAGTAGAGCCCACACAGTGATTCCATAAAATATATTTGTGTCAGTTGATTCAAAAGAGTTTGAAGCCACTAACACAAAACTTTATACGTCAAAATTTAGTTCAAATGATCTCGCCATGTTTATCATTTCTGTATATGGTGGCACTACTGTATACGACCACTGGAAAGTGTTACCACATTTTATAAACATTTAACCTGTTACAGCTTAGTGTCATAGAAAAAAAAAACTTAAATTGGCTGATAGCAATTTGTCTATGGCAACTCTATGAAGTTGCCATAGATAAATTGCGAACTATATCTGAGTTTGATGTGACACTCAATTGTAACAGGTTTTGGGATTAAGTGTTTCTAGTGTCAAATCCACACCTAGCCATTATACATTAGAGTACCTACTAGATATATGCCGCTTCACTACAATACTATATACAAGAATAAAAATAATTGTTTTGAAAGTGTTTTTTTACTCACATTACCTGCACAACGTAAATATCAACAACTAGCTGACGTCTCCTATTGCCCGTAGCGTAAAAAAATTCCCCCGTTTTTGTAACATTATTTATTGGTGCTCCGCTGCTATTGGTCTTAGCGTGATGATATATAGCCTTCCTCGATAAATGTACTATCCAACACTGAAATAATTTTTTAAATCGGACCTGCGGTTCCTGAGATTAGCGGGTTCAAACAAACAAACAAACTCTTCAGCTTTATATATTATACTTTGTCCATTCATTTATTTTCTTTTTGACAGCTCACGCCTATAAATTACCATATTTTTTTTCGGAATTATGTACTACAGTAATGTCGTACTTTATTGACGGTGACGGTATTTTAGGGAAGTGGTCTGTGCATAACAAACAATCACAGACTATAAAACAGTACTTGAAATACGATAAATCGATCATATGATAAAAATAATTTGACTTCATGTAAGTATTTTTTCTGTAAATTTAATAAAAAAAGTAAATAAAAATAGTATCTATGACTCCCAGATTGAATTTTTGCAAGGAATCAAGTCGAAATCTTGGAATTTAGGATCAAACCAAGAGTAAAGAACAATAACTCTGTTCATTCATCTAATTTACAGATTTATTATTTATATTTTTGTTTATTTCTTACATAATATAAAAAACTAATAAAGGAATAATTAATATTTCAACAAAAAATATTTAATTAAATCGATTGAAAGTTATTCATAAATAAAATCGCTATTCGTTTCAAATCGAATCGGTAATGGGTGAGGGCGTCACTAATTTCAAAATTTCTTGAACTGTCAAAAAGAAAATAAAGAAATGGACAGAGTATAGATTTTACAGTAGCGATAATGTAAAATTTTAACCAAAAAACCGACTTCAAGAACTGGACTAAATTGTAATGGGACTACACGGGAAGTACCAACTTTCAAATGAAAAAGTAATCAATAAAATCGGTTAACCCAGTCGAAAGTTCTGAGGTAACAAACATAAAAAATACATTCGAATTGAGAACCTCCTTCTTTGTAAAGTATTCTACTAAGAAAAATATTATTGCCACCGCTGTTTTTCGGGTATTTTTTTAAGATCTGCAAAAGTTAAAGAGTTAATATTTACACCGATTGCGTATTATTTTATATAAAAAAAAACTAGCTTTTACACGCGGCTTCGCTCACGCAGACTTTAATCCCCTGATTTACCCCCTTAGGGTTGGAATTTCAAAAATTCCTTTCTTAGTGCTCACTTACATTATATAAAGACACATGCAACATTTCAGGATTCTAGCTTCAGCGGTTTGGGCTGTGCGTTGATCTCTGGGTATGTCAGTCAGTCAGTCAGTCAGTCACCTTACTCTTTTATATAAATAGATTATATAGCCTATGACACCGTTAATTCAAACCATTTCAGAAGTTTAGGCGCTACGAAGGAACATACAAACATACAAGACTGCAAAAACTATAACTCTTCCTTTTGGCTTTTGCCGTAATCGAGTAAAAAAACTCGTTCCTGTACAGCAAGAAACAACTTTGGCTTGCGTTGAAACTATAGACTCTCAATTTTTTAGAAATATCGACCAAAAAACCTAGAATTTTAAAGTTCGATTATGCCTATTTACATTGTTATTTTTCACTTTGTAAAGTTCGTAAGAAATTGAGAAAAGAATTGGATTTTCTTTGGTTTCCGCGTTTTTAGTAGTGGGTGTATAAACGATTTGCTGCATCTCTTTAACCCACCACATCACTCTATCAATGTTCATAATTTAGCAATAAAAAGGTTAAAAGCTATTAAAATAAACGGTAAAATAAAATGATTCGTGGTCATTTCCTTATGTACATACAATATAAAGTATTAAACTATTATAACATGTGAGGAAATGTTAATGAATAGCGTCTCCATTTTAATACCACAACAGAGCGTATACGAGTACCTACCACTCTCGTGGTACTATTGACAAATTTGAATCCTGACCCACCATAAGCTTTCTTATTTACAGACATTCAAATACAAGTTAATTCCAATGATTAGATAATGGATACATGGAAGAATTGTATTCAAAATATGATTATTACTTTTTTATCTAGTGTATTATTTACTGCACTGATGATAAATGTAAAATTGCATAGATCTCCGAGACTCCGTAGCATGCTTAATATTTAAAACGTCCTAACTGCGGCACTGTAACGGAAGGAAATCTTTGTGGTTTGACGGTTCAAACGATTTATCGGCAAATTGGGTCATGATTCAAGTTTGTCGATAGTATGTACCTATTCCACAATAAGTCAAGGAGAGTGAAAAGAACAGAAAAAGCTGAGTATTTTCTATCTAACTTAGTAAATTGTGATGCATTGCCATTATACATCCTTTAAATAATTCAAGCTATTATTATAAAATACTAGCCGACTCGGCAAACGTAGTTTTAAAATAAAAAAATTAAAAAATTAGGGGTGGGTCACTCTTATCATTTACGGGTATGGAAAATAGATGTTGGCCGATTCTCAGAACTACCCGATATGCACACAAAATTTCATAAAAATCGGTCCAGTTGTTTCGGAGGACTTTGGTAACAAACACTGCGACACAAGAATTTTATATAGTAGATTATTTTTATCAAAGATACGACCGCTCATTCCTTTTTGCAGTCAAAAGCATAGGTTCGCACTTTAGGCAAAATAGCTTTGTATCTTAACGTATTGACAACCACAAATATATCAGTGCGTTCCAGTTGTGTAATATTTAATATTTATTCATTTGTGTGATATTTGTTTGTAAACACTCCTTAAATGAATTTAACTGCCATCCCTTCAACTTTTAAATATAAACGATATCTAGGGTATTCATAACACATACGAATTAACCAAAAACGAAAAAAAACGTGTTTATTTAATGGAATCACATTGACAAAATCACTTTTTTAAAATATAATTATCTTCTTATGTCTAAAGCTAACATAGTAAATATATTAAATACATACATATTTTAACTACGTGCTAATATTTACTCTTAGAAAAAAACTATTACCTAAATGCACAAACCACACAATACTATAAGTGGACCACAAAAATCAGTAACCCGGTGACGTCATAGGTATATTTCTATCTCACTTACACGCTACTATGCTTCAACTAGACATTTCTCATAATAAAAACGTCGTTCTTAAGCTCATTACAGCTTAACTTTATACCTTTTTGTTCTATCATGAGACCAAACCAACTCTGTGGAGGTTTTTTTTTAATAAGACAACTCCCGCGCTAAGACCTTCCTGGCGCTGACTTCTCAGACATACCTAAAAAGTACACAAAAAACACCTAGAGTCAGTACAACGATTAGTGCATCACACAAATTTTGTCACATGTGGGGGTCGAACCCTCAACCCGTGTGTGTGTGTGACAAGTGTTCTCGGTGCGTGCGAAGACATGGGACTCTGCACTGATGGCACATTGGATAGGCCTACCAGTTACACCTTATTTTTTAAAACCTAAATCTGTATTTTACTATCACTAGGCTAAGATGATCGTGATAGGATTAAATATGAACCAAGTCCAATTTTTTTTTATGGAATTGGCCAGCAAACGAGCAGATGTATCGCCTGATCGTAAGCGATTACCGCCACCCATGGACACTCGCAACACTAGAGGCGTCACAAGTGCGTTACCGGCCTTTGGGGGATGGGGGGGAGATTGGGGGATGGGGGCGGGAGAGATAGGGGGAGGGGTTGGGTATGGGCCTCCGGTATCCTCACTCACTCGGTGAAACACAGCGCAAGCACTATTTCACACCGGTTTTCTATGAGGCCGTGGTATCACTCTGGTCGAGCCGGCCCATTCATGCCGAAGCGTGGCTCTCCCACGGTATTATTGTTATATGATATTATTATTAAACCACAACGTTGTCTATGCAGTCAGGGTTTACCAATGAAAGGTTCCACTACCCACTTGTATCTGCTATTATCAGCTAATATAACATCAAATACATTTAGTGTTGCCATCTAAACTACATACACATGCAAAATTAGTAAAATTACTATTCATTTTATTATCAGTCGGTTAAAATTGACTTCTGAAATCACGGTTAAAATGGGTTTAAACTGATTTTTGTGGTTTCAAAACTAGAAGCGTTTCGAACAGGTATAATTTATGAAATTATAGATTTTTTTGTACATACACAAATATATTATAAATTCTAGTTTGCGTGAGACATGGTTAAGTCTATGTGTAGCTTGTCAATGGCGTCTAGTCCTCTTTAATTTGCTTCTTCTTGAAGAGATAATGAACGCCTAACAGTGCATTCATTCTGTAACAACGGACATATTTACTTATAAATATATTTATAATAATATTATTTTCACGTGTACTGGGAGAGATGGTCGTAAAACATATGATAGGATGAAATTGTTTTTTTATTAATAACAATGTGGTGAGTACGGACAGAAACATATTTCAGTGCCATCTAACGAAGACATACCGAACTACGAAGAAGCTAGTAATTCTGTATCGCGCAATAAAAGTTCTCGCACCCGCACCATTATTTTACGCAACATTAGACATTCGACCGCGAACAGCCAGGTATCATCACTTCGCCTGAGTGGAGGTCTTCCCTTTGTATTGGACGAACATAACTATGGTTTTATAAAAAAAAACCTAGATGCCATTACAATTTATTATTTGAATTTGGAAGTCATTTTAATCATTAAAGTGACTTCCAAATTCAAATAATAAATTTATCTCTGTCTCTCTCTACTTAAACAACATAAAAGAGCACAAGAGTACTTACAACAAGGCCCACTGCTATTTCTTGCTCGCGAGCGCGATACCGAGGCCGACGATACCTCCGAGGGCCAGCACGGCTCCACTGGCCACCGCGATACCGATCAGACCTTCCTTCTCCATACGTTTGTTTATTTGGCGCTGAAATTATATGATAATACATTAGAAATTTATGTTTTAAATGGCTAAGCCCCGCTAAGACTTCAAATGGTTAAACATATTATATGTATATGTTTTTGTGTTTTGGTTTTTTTAATTCTGTAAATTGTATAAGTTTTTCCATGATTACTTCATCATTCATATTTCAATCTTATTTGTTACTTTCTAAATATACATGTATATTTGTTTCAATTTTCTTTGTTACTTGTAGCTCTGTTCGTATATTTTTTTATGGTTTAGGAGGCAAACGAGCAGGCATATCACCTGATGGTAAGCTATTACCGCCGCCCATGGACACCCGCAACACCAGAGGCATCACGAGTGCGTTGCCGGCCTTTGGGAGATTTGGAGGGGGATAGGGGTTGCGGTATGGGCCTCTGGTATCCTCACTCACTCGGTGAAACACAGCGCAAGCGCTGTTTCACACCGGTTTTCTGTAAGGCCGTGGTATCATGCCGAAGCGTGGCTCTCCCACGCGAAAGCTTAGCTGATATTATATATTTTTGCTTGCTTTGGCCTTCTGTAAGTGAAAGGTTACCTATACCTCTTCAATCAATTACTGTGTACTAGTAGTCACTCCTACATTTTAAACTTCTACTGTGTTTTATCTGCCTTGTATTCCACAAACTTAATAATTATGCAAAGAAGTTATCCATCATGCATAGTTGATACGAGACTGAATGCTACAACGATATTTGTAGCAGACCGTGCACATGACGTCACCATTTTAAGGGTGACCTTGCATGTTAAAAGATTAATTCCGTCGCACAATTCCTTTCTTTGAGTAGAATTTATTACTACAAGGTCTAGTCTTATAAATAGATGAACGCCGACTACACGCACGTAAAAGCATGACTCATTGTCACGTTCCACCTGAGCAGAGTGTGCAAGCGAGAGCGCAGAACATGCGACAGAGAGGCACGATCGGCCTAAGCGTTCGGCTTGTGGCGCATATATTTCATCAATGTTTTCCTGCGACGTTATCACGTAAAATTATCGTCCGTAAACCGACTTCACAGACATTCAATTTTTTTACTCTTTTTTAGAACACATGGTTAATTATTTTGTAATTTTTCAGAGACAGTGTGGTCCAACCATCCAATCCATTCACGGATATCAGAGGGAACTATAATACACTTATACGTCTTGTTGAATGATAGTTACTCTAAAATATCCGTTGAGATATGTTATATATGTAAAAAAATATGTATGTCCGTCCATATATACATATCCTGACAAAATGACTTATCGCCCCCGAAACCCCGTGCATACTAAACACAAGTAACAAAATAAAAAACCGACTTCAAGAACGACCAAATGGATCGATTTCTCTTGGATACCATCATCAGATCTTAGTGTCCTTATCAAGGTACCACCATTGGGATGTCTCCTTTCCATTAAAAAAGTATCATCATAATCGACGAAGTTATGGCGCATATAAATAAATAATGTACGGTCGAATTGAGAACCTTATCTTTTTTGAAGTCGGTTAATAAAAACCGTTGGAGCCGTTGCCGAGATTGTGACCAAATGTCTCCAGCTCGGTCATCCAGGTACTAATACTTTAAAGTTACAATCATTCATATGTTTGTTACTCTTTACACAAAAACGGCTGAAGGATCTGAGTAAAATTTTACACAGAGATAGATTAAAGTCTGAAATACCATATAAGCTACTTTTTATACCGAAAATTAGCTATATATAATAACTAAATAAGTAACATATACTAGGAAATAACCAATTTAAGTGATAAGACTCAATAATCTGATACATAGTAATAAATAAGCGAATTTTAATCGAGTTTTATAACTCTGATAAATGAAATGACCTTTATTTTTTAAAGGTATTAAACTAATACAGGGAAAATGACAAGAACGGTTTATAACTATTTAATACACTTCCAGTGGAGAAGTTCCACGATACAGTACTACAATTAGTTAATTAAAATGTTATTAAAATCAGATATCAAAGTGGAACCTGACTGACAATAAGGCCTGACTCGCATATGCGAATGCTGTGCTTGAGGTCTCTGGTTCGATTCCCGGGTCGGACCAAATGTTTGTATTATCTGCAAATATGTGTTTCGGAGTTTGGGTGTTTCCTATGTTATAATATGTATTTACAGAAAAAAAGACATATGTATTTATATCAGTTGTCTATTACCCATAGTTCAAGCTCTGCTTAGTTTGGAACTAGATGGCGTTGTGTTAGATATTATATTATACTAGATGCCATGGCAAACATTGTTTATGATGTGTATTAATTAATATGTATTTTATATAAAAACTAGCTGATATGGCAAACGTTGTTTTGTCATTAAAAAAAATGGTTATAAAAAATAGATGTTGGTCAATTCTCAGACCTACCCGATATGCACACCAAATTTCATAAAATCGGTCCAGCCGTTTCAGAGGAGTATGGTAAATAACATTGTGACACGAGAATTTTATATACAGGGTGGCCCATAAGTCCCTTGAAATGTAAAAAAATAATTTAAAAAAAACTAATGACATTATGAAAAAGGTTTTTATTTTGTCATAATCCTTATAAAATGGGAATTATTTTTTGAAAATTACATCATCTAAATGTAATCCGTTACGATCGCGGCACTCCTGTAAGCGACGTTTAAAATTATCCATCACTGCGCGGCAAGTAAGCTCTGTACAACAGGACGTCAATTGTCCGCGGGTTGGTTTCGTACACTTTAGTCTTATAATAACCCCATAAGAAAAAGTCCATTGGGGTCAGATCTGGACTACGTGGTGGCCAAGGAATAATCCTCTTCGAGAGATCACTTTATTAGGGAAAAGTTGACGGACGACCGGCATAGCGACGTTAGAGGTATGGGCAGTTGCTCCATCTTGTTGAAACCAGGTCCGCGTAATGAAGCCTGGAAAATTCTGCAACTCTGGTGTAAAAAAGTTCGGTCTGTCTGGTGTAAAAATGCACTGGAACGAGTAGACTGGGTAGGATTTTCACGAATTGAGTGTTTCACTACATCGATGTTTTCTTCCGTCCGTGATGTCCTTGATCGACCTGACCGTTGTTTATCCAACGTCGAACCACTCTCTTCGAACTCAATAACCCAGTTCTTAATCGTTTGAACACTTGGAATGTCTTTAAAGTTGCGTAAATTCTGATATTCTCGAAATTTACGCCGCGCAATGGTAGCCGAATCATTGTTTCGATAAAACTCGCGCACACAAAATGCACGGTCCGCACCGGTGAAACGCTCCATGGCGACTGAATTCCCAGAAACCGTCGGTACTCCCCCCGCACCGCGCGCGCCACTCATGCGCGCCTTTTGTATTTTATTCGAAATTTACATTTCAAACGACTTATGTGCCACCCTGTATAAGATGAATTCCTATTTGCCTTGGTCACGACATCGCGCGTGAACGGCCGAACCGATTTTACTTACTCGCTTTTTGGATAGATTAGCGAGGAAGGTTGTACGTTATATAAAATCACGCTACGACTAATAGGAGCCGGGTATCGACCAAAAATGTTGGGGAAATGGGAGTTTTTTTTTTGGAGGGACTCGGACGAAGTTGCGCGGTAGTTTTTTTTTATGAATAAGGGGCAAGCGAGCAGACGCATAGCCTGATGGTAAGCGATTTGTAGGAAAAAAATCAGTTAGTTAATTATAAAAAACCAAAGACCAGTAAAGGTATTTTAGAGGATACGACCACACACACACCGTGTTTGTTTTATCACACGATATTAGATATTAACTTATTAAATGTCACATACCTCTAAAGTCACAACTTGTTGGTTAGCGGGTTCAATTTCCAAGAAAGACTTGACATACTGTAGAGCTTTATTGTACTCCTTGATTCTGGCATTGCCTATGGCAAGGTAGAACAGGTAGTCCCTTTTCCCTTCTGGATGCGAGTTGAATAACTCCTTCAGGAGGAGTATACCCTAGAAAATAAACAATTATTATATTAATAAAGCAGTACTGAATACCTTCATCACATTATGCCTCGACAAACTGACACGCGTAGAGGTAGCGTTCGCAACTGCTGAGCATGAGTTCTCGGGTTCGATTCCCAGGTTGGACCAAATGTTTGTATGATCTGCAAATATTTGTTTCGGAGTTTGGGTGTTTTCTATGTTTAATATGTATGTATTTACAAAAAAAGTATAAATATAAGTATTTTATATCAGTCAATTTAGCTTTGGTAGTACAAGCTCTGCTCTTGATACAACATTGGGGCATTTATTTATTTATTATGATTGTGATCACATCGCAGCCTTTAACAGTGCATCGCTGGACATATGTAGACCTCTTGTTAGCAAGGAGGTTTTACTGTACTACACCACACTGGCCCGACAGGTATAGGGTTTGTTTCAAGTGTTCCTTCTCTTTGATGTGGCTCATGGCCTGGATAGTTAGATATTTCTCAATAAATCTGAGCCAATTTCCGTCCACACGTACGATAAAACTGCAAAAACGAACTGCACAGTTAAATCGCTACGATATATCGTTGTAGTGTGGACCGCCTATAAGTATATATATGACGGCGCGAAACCGCGCGGCGACGCGCGGTGGAAGCATTCACATGACAGTATATGTACGCGCGGCAGTCTTGATTCTACATTGATTGAGAATGGACGTGGAGGAAGCAATTTGCTTATGGATAGTACCGAAAACTGAGATGTTGGAGAAGTTTTTCTTTTTTCTTCAGAATCCTTAATAATGCAAAAAAATTAAACTAATTCTTCCCTAGACATTATTTTTATTATATTATTTTGAATATAATCTTTAGGGTTAAGATTCTTAATGGCATTTCTTTTTTCGTTGATAAGCAAATCGATAGACACAATACCGTCTTCGCTACTCATTTTTCTTTGATCTATGTGTCAGTCCGTCTCAAACCACGCGGATCAACTGTACAGGTCAATACAGGTTTGTAGAACTTGTACCGCGCGGTACAAGATAAGCGCGCGGGTCGCAGCGCGCCGCATTATTCCGCGCGGTGGCGCGCGTTTATGTAAACAATTACCACTGCTTGGATTGATCTTGTACTTCGCGGTCATGTGAACTTGGCCTTCATCATCAGCCTATCGTAGTCCACTGCTGGACATAGGCCTCTCCAATTGCACGCCACTTAGTTCGATCTTCGGCTTTTCGCATCCAGCTTCTGCCAGCCGTCCTGCGTAAATCATCACTCCACCTGGCCTGTGGACGTCCTACACTACGTTTGCCGAGACGCGGTCTCCACTCAAGAACTCGTTTACCCCAACGGTTATCGGTTCTATGGCAAATATGGCCAGCCCACTGCCACTTCAGCTTGCTAATCCTATGGGCTATGTCGATGACCCTGGTTCTTTGCCGGATCACCTCGTTTCTGATACGATCCCTTAGAGAAACGCCGAGCATAGCCCTCTCCATTGCACGCTGAGCGACTTTAAACTTGTGGACCAGCCGTACCGTAAGTGTCCACGTTTCGGCTCCGTATGTCATTACGGGTAGGACGCACTCATTGAAGACTTTCGTCTTTAGGCACTGTGGGATCGACGATGAAAAGACCCGACGAAGCTTCCCAAACGCTGCCCAACCCAGCTGGATTCTCCTGTTCACCTCGTTCTCAAAGTTGTTTTTACCTAACTGCAAAGTCTGCCCGAGGTACACATATTTATGAACAACTTCGAGAACGGCGCCGTGTACCGCAATCGGTTCCGGTAGTACATGTTCATTGAACATGACCTTGGTCTTGTCCAAGTTCATCCGTAGGCCGATGCGTACAGAAGAGTCAGCCAGGTCGTTCAGCATCTGTTGTAGGTCCTGCAGCGTATCTGCCATGATGACGATGTCGTCTGCAAATCTCAAGTGAGAGATGTATTCGCCATTGATGTTGATGCCGCATCCTTTCCAGTGCAGCGTCTTGAAGAAGTCTTCCATTGCATTTGTGAACAATTTCGGGGATATGACGGCCCCTTGTCTCACTCCTCGATGCAATTGTATGGGTCTTGCATGCTGATTCTGTACTTGGACGGACATAGTGGCGGCTTCGTAGAGACATCTCAACACTTGGATGTATCGCCAATCCACTTGGCAACGCTGCAGGGACTCCAGAACAGACCAGGTCTCGATCGAGTCAAAGGCCCAAAAATAGTCCACGAATGCTAGACACAGGGGCTGATTATACTTTTCGGTCTTCTGTATAATCTGCCGCACTGTGTGGATGTGGTCTATGGTGCCATATCCGCTCCGAAACCCAGCCTGCTCCGGTGGTTGGAATTCGTCGAGTCTTCGCGCAAGACGGTTCGTGATGACTCTTGAGAACAGCTTGTAGACGTGGCTTAGAAAGGAAATGGGCCGGTAGTTCTTCAACCTGGTCTTATCACCCTTCTTGAAGAACAGGACGACCACTCCACGCCTCTGGAGTTCTCCCTTCGAACAGGACAGCGTTGAAAAGCTTTTGGAGCTCCCTCAGTACGGGTTTACCTCCGGCTTTCAACAGCTCTGTAGTAACGCCGTCCTCTCCAGGGGCTTTTCCATTTTTTAGCTGTCCAAGAGCCATCTCGATTTCGTCAAGGCTGATTTCTGGCAGATCTTCAGTGTAATGGCGTGTTAATGTAGCTCTAGGGTCCTCATTTTCGGGATCAGGTCGAGATGCATGCGAAGCGTACAGACTGCCATAGAAGCTTTCCACTTCCGAAAGTACGGCCGGCTTAGAAGTAACGACTTCTCCACTTGTTGTGGTCAACTTCCTCAGGTGGCTTCTTCCAAGAGATTGTACGAACACTTTTGACCCCCGATTCTGCTCGATTGCTCTTTCGATCGAAAGAGTGTTGGAGCATCGGAGGTCGTGTCGTACTAGCTTACTGATCTCTTGGTTTAGAGTCCGCTTTGCCGACGAAGTGACAGGTGGGTTCTCACGTCGTTCCTTCATTAGCCCTAGTGTCCTCTCTGAAAGCTTCGACTTCCTGCTTTTAAGCTGCATTTGACAAAATCTCGTACCTTCATCCCTGAGGATCCGAACCACATTTTCAAGGTTCTGGTTTAAGTCTCTTGTGGTTTCCATGGCAGCAAATCGGTTTTCCAGAATTGACTGGAATTTTTCAGATCCCATCGCGGCTTGGAGCAGAGTTGGTCGGAGCCTGGATTTCATCAAACGGACACGTTCAGCCTTAAAGGTGACATTCAGAGAGCCTCGGACAAGTCGGTGATCACTACCGGTGTTAAACCTATTGATCACTGAGACGTCTCTGAATATGTGCTTTCTGTCCGTCATGATGAAATCGATCTCATTTTTGGTCATAGCGTCGGGACTTTGCCACGTCCACTTTTTTTTTTTGTTGTTTTTTTTTTTTATGTATGGCCCGCCAAAATGACTCTACTCTGCCTGATGGAAAGCATAAGCAGAATCCAAGAGTATTGGTCGCCATACTCACTGCGAATGCAGACAATGCAGTATGGCGACCCACACCATGGCGGCCTAGTGATGCTGCTGCATCTTTTAACAACACGACAGCACGAACGTGGTCATTTTACGTTGATTTTCTGTGCGAGGGTAGTACCGCCCCGGTCGAGCCGGCCCATTCGTGCTGAAATCAGCGTGGCTCTACTACCACTTTCTTTGGGGCCGCTTTTTGAAGTTGAACTTGGCCTTAGTTGCTTCTTACGACACTCACAGGATGAATAGGAGTGATAACACTCTGTAACTGAATACCCTACAATATTACTATCAATATTCTTCCAATACATAATAGATGCTTGTGTAGTATAAAAGGAATTAATGAATTTAGAATTTTAAAAAGTCCACCATTCAAAACATCTGGAATTTTTTTTTTACTTGTATGTATACTTTTAGAAAAAAACAGTAAACTAAGTTATACAATTAATGTTATTGAATTTAAAATTTTCTGCAGCAGAATATGCTGCATATTTTCACTATTTGACCATGAATGTTATAGCAATAATTACAAATTTAAACAAAAAAAAAACCGACTTCAATCTGGACCAAATTTAAATTCCCATTCGGGAAGCACCAGCTTTCAAATAAAAAAAGAATCATCAAAATCGGTTTACCCAGTCCAAAGTTATGAGGTAACAAACATAAAAAAAAAAAATACAGTCGAATTGAGAACCTCCTCCTTTTTGAAGTCGGTTGATAAAATTAGGAAAAATGGTAAATGGTATCAAATGAGGATAAATTCTATAATCAAACTATTTCCTCTCATAGAAAGATAAAGTTAACAAGAGGATAATTTTTATATACTTTTGATAAAGTTATTTGGGTGTTTTAAAAAAAAAAACGTAATCCTATAGCTACAGATTATTTACTGTAATGTGATCTCTTTTAATATGTTCCTTTTTTGAAACACTGGTATATCCTACAAACAAAGATATTAAGGAATAAAACAAACAGTGTTTTAAAATGTAAAGGCGAGAATAATCTTTTGATAACTAATCTTGACTTCACGGTTGGCCTAGCGGTTTAGGCGGTCAAATCCTACATGGGGTGTGATCCACGAATTGTTGTTCTCAGTCTGGATGTTCATTGTGTCCGTTTCATGTATGTCTGTAAAGTCCCCCGCAACACAGGATGTATATTCCTAATGCAAGAGTTCTTTTTTTAAAAAAAAAAAAACTATATCTGTATAATAAATAAACCAAAGTCATGTTAGTTACACCAAGAACAGTTGGACTAATTCTTATGATAATTGTGATTTTGGATTTGTCTTTGTCCAGAATAGAATAATAAGTATTAAAATATGATATTTATAATTAAAAAAACTTTATCTGTTCATTCATTGACTCTTAGGTGGAACCAAGTTCTCTAGGTTAGCTAGTTAGATTTAAGTTTTGAAAAATATCAAAGTTTCAAAAGAATAGTATAGTAATAGACAATAGAATAATAATCATGACACATAAATATACAAACAATTAATATTACGTTGTACCAGGGCCAGCAGGCGACCTCGGTGGAGTATCATGCCTGCCTGCGCTAGTCCTGCGCAGTCGAGCGCCGTAAGCCAGGATGAAGGAGTCCTGGAGGGTTGAGCTGATTGGGGTCGGGGTTAGATACCTCCATGAAGCAACATGCCCTCTTTGGTCTGGAATTCAGGCGAAACGGTAGCCCTGTAGCTAGCCACCACAGGGAAATGGACACGCGTCCCGTACGGATGAGGTGGTACGGTCCGCAGGCGAGGTTCGGGGGGGGTGTTCTCCGGGAGAACACTGGGACTCGGCCATGCTGACGGAGCGAGGACAGGCGGCACATCTGGGGGCCGCATGTCTGCAGTTCCTGATGTCGCGCATGAGTCCCAACCCAACGACCCTATACCTCTCGGGTATTCCTGGTGTCCTTAGGGACATCCCCAAAGGTGCGGGCTCCACGGAGGGTGGGAAGCTCGAGAGGTGAAACACATACATAAACAAAAATGGACAACAACAAAAAAACAAGAAAAACCCCAAAGGTGGACGGTACGGCAGCAGCTGGACCGGACACCCCAAAGGTGAAAGGTACGGCAGCAGCTGAACCGGACACCCCAAAGGTGGAAGGTACGGCAGCAGCTGGGCCGGACACCCCAAAGGTGGAAGGTACGGCAGCAGCTGGACCGGACACCCCAAAGGTGAAAGGTACGGCAGCAGCTGGACCGGACACCCCAAAGGTGGAAGGTACGGCAGCAGCTGGACCGGACACCCAAGGAAGAGGTCCAGTAGGACCTTCTTCCTTAACACGAGCCTTCAGGGAAGCTTCGGCGACCCAGGAAGGCAAACACAAACAGCTTCGCGTCGGCGCCGCTACGATACCGACACCGAAGACTAAACTGACCGCGGAAGGCAGAAAGGTCGCTGGCAAGCCGGTGACCAGGACGCCTAACGCGAAAACACCCACTGGACGGGCACAGCCTTCAACGAGCTCCACGAGCTCAGGCCGGACCCGGCCAGCCCCCGCAGCTGTTCCGGATGTGGCTCGACCCACAAACCTGGAGCAGACCGCGGGGAGGAGGTCTCAACAAGGCGAACCAGCCACGGACCCTAGCCTGTCCGGATGGCAGGTCGCCATGTCCAGGAAGAGGAAGGGGAAGAAGGCGAAACACGTAGAGCTGGCGCCCCAACCCCCAACTTCTTCCGCCTGTGCGGCAATAGACAAGCCGCACAAGAAGAAAAACAAAAGGCAACGTCGCAGAGAGAAGGAGAGGCGAACTGCCTTAAACACAGACACGCCTCCGGTGCCTACCTCAAGGCAAGGTACCCGTCCGCAGGGGGGGAGTGATGCGTCCGCTGAACCCTCAGCGCCGCGACGCCCACCTCCTCCCAAGGGCAAAGGGGCGCAAGCAGGACCTCAGGGTGGTAGTACCCAGGGGGGCCGGTACTCCGCCAAAAGGGCACGTCTCGACGAGACAATATCTCCGAGAGGCGAGCCTAAGAGGCGGAGGACCGGACCACCAGGGGAAGCCGCTCAGATTGACTACGCGAGCGCGGTCAAGGCGGACCTAATGGCGGCGGTAACCACTGCGGCCATGGAAAACCTAAGCCTTAGTCAGTCTGAAGAGGTCCAAAAACGAATTGTAGAACTGCTGTTCGAGGAGTCGATGAAGCCGGGCAGCAGCAATTCAGAGGGCCCAGCGTTTCGGGGAAGGCCGATATTGACCGACGGCTACCTGAGACTCTGGTGCGAAAACCAGCCTACGCTGGAATGGCTAAAGCGCAGCGTGGCCAGCATCACCCTTGCCACGGGGGAGAAGCTGGTAGTCAAGCGCCCGAGCGAGATGACGAAGCAGGTCCGCTGCGGCATCTTGCTCCCTGGGGTCCACGAGGACCACAGGAAGGTAGCACACATGCTGCGCTTCCAAAACCGGTGGGCAGACATCGAAAGATGGCTCCTACTGAAGATGGACAGGCAAGCGACGGATACGTTTGCTGTAGTCAGTATCCCGGAGACGGTGGTAAAACCCCTGGTCGAGCACGGGCGCCGGCTCAGCTTTATGCTGGGAACGGTGTACGTCAAGTTCCAGGGGCCCCGCGGCAAGTTTGTGGAGCATCCACCAGCCGAAGCCGACTCCAGGGATGCAGGAAACAGTGCCTGCACCCTAACGATGGACACTGCGGAAGGGGCAAAAGATGCTGTCGACATAGTCGCGGCACCTGAGTCCCAGGCTCCGACGCGGGCCGCCCCCGCCTCCGATGCGGAAGAAGAAGATCTTCTTCGCGACCGCACGGACAGTGGAGCCGAGGACGAGGACATGGCAACGGAGGAATCTGATTCCAATGGCGCTGTCTCATTCCTCGGCGTGTAGCACCCTACAGGCTAACCTCCACCACAGCGTGACCGCGACGGCTCAGATCCGCAAGTGGTTGGAGGTCAACAAAACAGCCGTCATACTGATCCAAGAGCCGTGGGTCAGAAACGGCACTGTCTGCGGACTCCGCAACATGGGAGGTAAGCTAACAGTTTACGCGGGACCAGAGAATCCCCGCACATGCATATACACTACAGCTGACATAAACATGCAGGCCCTAACTAGTTTCTGTTCTAGAGACATATGTGCCATAAAGGTGCAGGGAGCCCAGGACACCGGCCTCGCGCAGGTGGTTATGGCATCGGTCTATATGCCTGAAGCCGATGACCCACCACCGCACGACCTATCGCGGCTGGTCCACTACTGCGAGGAGGCGGGACTCGAGCTAATCGTAGGAACCGACTCCAACGCGCACCATGCCTTGTGGGGCATGTCTACAGGAAACGACAGAGGTAGGAAGCTCGTTGAATACCTATTTACGACGAACCTTAACATAGTAAACACAGGTTCTGTACCAACATTCGTCAACAGACGAAGCAAGACAATCATTGATTTGACCCTGGCAACTGAAGAAGTAGCGAAACACATCTCAAACTGGCACGTGTCGAACGATTTATCATGTTCGGATCATAGATGGATTCGTTTCGACCTTCAGGTAAGCATACTCACGGCACCACCTAGGCGAAACCCGAAAAAAACCGATCGCGCGCAGTACTCACTGCGGATCGGCCAGGTCCTGGAACAGGGAAGTAACCCAACTAGGATCATAGGTACCGTAGAAATCGAAAAACAGGTAAAGTTCCTAACAGACACTATGATGGACTGTTACCATCATACATGCCCCCTATCCATCCCACCAGCAGGCCAAATGAAAAATAAGAGCTGGTGGGGGCCTGAGCTGGAGAGACTCAGGCGCGAGATGAGGAAGCAACTCAACAGAGCGATGAACACCGGCACAGACCAGGACTGGGATAAATACAAGGCCACCAAGTCCAGGTACAAAAAACGACTCAGATGCAGAAGTACCAACTCATGGCGGAAATTCTGCACAAATATTGAGTCTACTGCACAGGCCAACAGGGTAAGGAAAGTTCTCTCCAACAACTCAGCCATATCACTGGGGTCCTTACGAAAACCAGACAACTCCTTTACTACCTCGGCGGAAGAGGCAGAACGTACTCTGGTAACAACACACTTCCCGGACTGTGAAATAATCAGTCCAGGCGGATGGCCAGATGAAGAAACCATCCCAACGGAGGAGGAATGGCAGCTGGCCCACAAGGTAATCGACCCATATAAAACGCAATGGGCAATCGACAGCTTTGACTCATTTAAATCTCCAGGCCCGGACGGGATCTTCCCAGCCCTGCTTAAATGGGGAGGGAAGACACTTACTCAACGGTTGACCTACGTCCTGGGAGCCTGTCTGGCACACAGATATGTGCCAAGACAGTGGAGAGATGTCAGAGCAATCTTCATACCAAAACCAGGTAAAACCGACTACTCGGATCCCAAATCCTTCAGACCAATAAGCCTAACCTCTTTCCTCCTAAAAACACTGGAGAGGTTATGCGAGAGGCACCTGAGGGAAACGGCGCTGACACAAGCACCACTACACCCGAACCAACATGCCTACAGTCCAGGTAAATCAACAGAGTCGGCACTTCATGCGGTCACAACCAAAATTGAGGTGGCGATCAAAAACAAGATGATGTGCTTAGGCACCTTCATAGATATAGAGGGAGCCTTCGACAAAACGAAATTCACCAGCATAACAGCAGCACTGGTAAGGCACGGAGTGCATGCAGTCATGATAGAGTGGATAAACAAGATGCTGAGCCAGAGAGTCATTAGACTCGAAGCAGACGCTACCAAACAAGCACTGGTGGCGAAGGGCTGCCCCCAAGGTGGCGTCCTCTCACCAATCCTATGGAACCTAGTGGTTAACGACCTTATCACCACTCTGAACAACAATCACCATTATACCATCGGATACGCGGATGACATAGTGATATTAACAAGCGGCATGCACGCAGGTATAGTATGCGATGTCACGCGCTCGGCACTGGCAATAGTGGAACGCTGGTGCGTGGATAACGAACTGTCAGTCAACCCAAGGAAGACTGAAATGGTAATGTTCACCAACAAACGGAACCTGGGAAACCACCGACTTCCCAAGCTGTTTAATACACAGCTCCAACTTTCGTCTGAGGTAAAGTATCTAGGGGTAATATTCGACCACAGACTAAACTGGAGCGCCCACCTCAACAACAAAATTGAAAAAGCAACAGTCGTATTCTGGCAGTGCCGCAGAATGGTAGGTAAAACTTGGGGACTAAGCCCAAAAACCACTCTGTGGCTCTACGAGGCAGTTATCCGACCAATGGTAAGTTACGGCGCGATAGTCTGGTGGCCACGGACCAAGCTATCCACAGCCGAAGCTAAACTACAACGACTCCAGAGATTGGCCTGTCTGGCGGCCACGGGCTGTATGAGGACTACACCGACTGCGGCTCTGGAAGCCATTATAGGTCTCCCACCACTCCACCTTTTTATAAGGCAGGAGGCTCTAGCTGCAGCAATGCGGCTAAAGAAACAAAATCTCTGGAGACCGCCTAGGGTACCACACACCGAAATCCTCTATGAGGCCATAGGTAACGAACCGCTCATGGAAGCGGTAACTGACACAATACCCAGGCAATTCGTCTTCGACAAAAAGTACAAGATACAACTGCACGAGGATCCCCAAGAAGGACTTAACCCAAGGGAGTTAAGAATCTTCACCGACGGATCCAAAACAAGGTCAGGCACTGGCTCAGGAGCATTCTCTGAGGACCTGAACATACACATCTCGACACCATTAGGAGCCCACAACACAGTCTTCCAGGCAGAGTGCATGGGTATAATAATGGCAGCACATGCGATCATCTCCAGAAAGGTAACGGAATACCCCATCCGCATACTTTCCGACAGCCGATCAGTCTTACAAGCTCTACAAAGTCACACGACTACCTCAGGGCTGATCTACGAATGCCACAGAGCCCTGACAGAGGTAAGTACTACAAATAGTATAACTCTCCAGTGGATCAAAGGACATAGCAACTCACGCGGAAACGACGCGGCTGATGCGCTGGCAAGGAGCGGATCGGAGACAAGGGCAGTCGGCCCAGAACCAATATTGCCCTTGCCAGCTGCTTGGCTACGACGGACACTGCAACTGAACACCAAGGTAGAACACCAGTTATATTGGTCCAACCTTTGTACCTGCAGGCAGACCAAGGAGGCCCTCCCGACGATCAACCCCGGATTGTCACGGAAGCTGAAACAACTTAAGAGGCCGCCGCTTCGACTTCTGATCGGAGCAATGACTGGTCATGCACTATTAAACAAACATCTTTTTACTCTAGGTGTAACGGACAGCCCTCTGTGCAGAGCATGCATGGAGGAGGAGGAAACAGCCGCCCATGTCATCTTGGCATGTCCTGGGGTGGCAGAATACCGGGCAAAACACCTTGGTTCGCCGAGGTCACTTCAGGAGGTCGTCGGCAACGCCAGGGGTCTGCTAGGCTTCCTGGAGGAACTGGGATGGCACCACTAGTGCTGACCCACTACGCAAAATAGGCGCATCAAAGTCGTCGAGTTGCGGAAATCCAGCCCGCGAGTTCAAGTTCAAGTTCAATATTACGTTGTATGATCTACTCCCTCAACAAATATCCCGACCCGTTAATTTGGCTTATCTCTTAACTCTAGTACATACCCCATTTGTTAAGATCCTCTACAATATTATTCAAATAAATAAAATAAATTTATAATGTTTTCTGATACTTTTACAACTATATACTTTTACTACTATACTCTCTCGTACCACAGAACTGTTGAAATCACAACAATTCCCGCTTGGTATTCCAAATATTTTCAACATATTATTAACTAATAAATCTACCGCCCACCTTGACGTTGGCAAAATCATCGATATCCGATGGAGCCATTGAATTAAAAGAAGAATATTACATTGTAAGAGACAATTGTAGAGGACAACTTTGTAACAGTTAGTGAGAATCACAGGTATGCCGCTCTTCTTATACTAACGGAACCATTTAAATAACATTTTATTTCTTACATTGTAATTCCAATTTTCCCTTTCCTTCCCAAAGTACTTCAACGAAGTTTTGTCGATGCATATGTAAATAGGACCAAAGTACAGTTGCATGTTTAGTAAACATCGGCACACCTTTTCACTTAAACATTTTTGTGAATCACACTCACTTACAACTAAGTATAATATACATACTATGAATAATAAAGTATATGATAAAATTAGTCTGTAAATAACGTGTTGACGAATTACTTTTGGCACAAACACAGATAAAAACAAAACAAGTTTTATTTTTAATATTTTCTTGTATGTCAACACAAAGATAAAACCTTCTTAGTCGTAAATGCAGATAATATGCATTGTCAACTATTGATCTCGGCGACAATGCACTCATATGACGTCGTATTCTCAAGAATATATGCATGTTTGTTGTCTAATTACCTTGCGTATGTCTGTAGGGTACTTGCTCCTTACTAAGCACCATGCATACTCAAATTGTGCCTTGTGTGTCACAGTCCCTTGGTGTAGCTGCTCGTGGAAAACTTTCTCGAACTTCTAAACAATAAACACGCACAAATATCATTACCGACAATGTAAAGTGACTCACGAATAATATTACACAAGTTTAAACATTACTTGCAAATCTTCGGAAGATACTATTTCATCTAAAACGTCCTCCATTGTAAATCAACTTTAGAATTTTTAAACTATAAAATTTAGTACTGCTTTATGTTGGAAGAGAATTAAAATAATAAAACTTTACAGCAATAGCAAACGTGAAAATTGAAAATCAGTTTTGGTTTGACACACAGAAGATACATTAAATTTGACAGTTTTGACACACGTTCAGTTGACTTTTTTTTTGGCTCAATATGTCGACACCAAGTATTCCAATTTTGGCAGAGGCAGATAGGGGAGTGTATTCAAAAAAAAATCTTATTTGTGTAACCTAAAAGTAACCAAGAGATGAAAAATCACCTGAAATGTTACAAAAGTAAAGTTCAGGCAACACTGAACAGAACCGCCCGCGGTTGTCGCGGTTTTAAAATCAGTCGCGGTAAAAAACCGCCAGTGCGGCCGATTCCATTCATTTCCTTTTGTCACAAAATCAGGCGGTTAAAAACCGCGGTGGTTTAGCCGTAGTGCGGCCTCGGCCTAAAATCCCGGGATATCTGCTGTCATAATCCGAACACTTTTAGATTTTTTTTTATTTATTAGAAATAAAAAGAATACATAGTTCAATTAGTCGAAATAGTTCTTTTATTTATTGTAATAGGTATTCAGTTTAATTAAATTTAGTTATTTTTCATCGAAATCAGTGATAGAAAAGTAAAATCTTACAGTTGTGAAAATGCTTTTCAAACAGTGGTATACTTTTCACAACCTTTTTTTTTAAATCAGACTAATTTGACAAAAATATCTTTAAGTTGAAACACATAAGATATCATTCCAGTATTCAAGCTCTAAGTTTTTTAGCCTTATCTTCTTATTGAATAAAAATCAATTGCTGTTCGTTTGTCTCGCTAAAACTTGAGAACGGCTGGTCTGATTTAGCTGATTTCAGTTTTGAAATGATTGTCGTAGTCCAGGGAAGGTTTAATTGTTTAAATTGTAAAAAAATTAAAATAACTTGAAAATCCAAATCTCACGTGTACGAATTAGCGGGCACAGCTAGTAACAAATAAAAAAATATCTGCTTAAAGTTTTCATCAGCAGTCATATTAAGTTTTTTTGTGTTTTCATCTTCTTTATTTAGAAAATGTACTCTGAACATTCAATGGCAAGAAACTTTCACTATTTCGATCATTCAAGCTTTTTGAAATGGTTGCAAGTAGGTATCCTTCTGGTTTTAAAGACTGAATTATGTTTTTTTCTAATGCTTTTATTTTTGAGTAAATGATGTGCATAATTAATTGCATGAAAAACAGGTATGCCTCCGATTTAAAAAAAAACAGATCAGGGGGCTTTTTTAAGCTTTTGACATAATCTTCTCTTTATACGTCTGTGGAAATAATCCATATTCAGGGCTCACTCGATAGCTGGAAACAGATTTCACCAACGCGTCTTTGAATGATAGAGAAGCTGTTTATACTCAACCTCGGCTGTGTCAAAGAGTTCTTTAAGAACTTTTTAGACTGTATCCTTTAAGCTGAGGCCGCACTACGGTTTTTTCCAGCCAGCGGTTAAACCGCCAAACCGCAAAACCGCCCGAAGCGCACGCACTACGGTTAAAAACCGCGAACAGCGTTGCCAACAGATAAACTAGCTCTCCACTAGATTCAACTTCTAAAACCACCAGAAAACCACTAACAAAATACAATACAATGGTCTGGAATTTTATAATCAAAGCAGCATTTGCCTTCCGACCGTCGAACCTTCAAAAAAAGAGCGTACTCCTTTTTAAAAGGCAGGTAACGCACTTGTGATGCCTCTGGTGTTGCGAGTGTCCATGGGCGGCGGTAATCGCTTAGCATCAGGCGATACGTCTGCTCGTATGCCCCCTATTCCATAAAAAAACACATCGTACTCTAAATATAGTAGATAAAAGATTAAACCTCATTCTATTTCTCTGCTTGTTTTTTAATATATTCATACCGCTAAATAGTCTCTCAACATTTTTTGTGTAACCTAAAAGTAACCAAGAGATGAAAAATCACCTGAAACATTACAAAAGTAACCTTCTGGCAACACTGGCAGAACCGCCCGCGGTTGTCGCGGTTTTAAAATCAGTCGCAGTAAAAAACTGCCAGTGCGGCCGCTTCCATTCGTTTCCTTTAGTCACAAAATCAGGCGGTTAAAAACCGCGGCGGTATAGCCGTCTACTGCGGCCTCGGCCGTAACCCAATACAACTAGGAATGTCAATGTCAACAACAAGTCAACTGTCAACGTCAGTCAAGTCAACTGAACTGAAACTGTCAAATCGGTGGCAAATATTTTTTTTGCAGTTTTATCTAATTGTTCGGACTTCGGTGCCCGTATCAACTTTGATATCGTAGTTTTCAGTTAAGAATCACATATACAGTTAAAAAATGCAAAGTGTAATCAACACTGTCAAGGGCACAGCTTTGGAAGTTGCGGGATATTTGACGCCGGTGTTGAAGGTACTTTTGTTTTCTTACTCGTATTTAGCTCTGTTTAAATCAACAATGACATCGAGTACAGCTCGTGCCGAATACAATTAAATAAGTAGATATATATTGAATTTATTTATTTATTTATTTATTTATTTATTTATTTATTTATTTATTTGTACATAAACAAATTACAATTTGAACTTATCGACGGTTTCCGCACTAAGCTCGAGGCTAGTAAATTGGATTAATATACTGAAAGGATGGTTCCATGATTGTACGATTACTCATCGTGATTAATTAATTCGCAGTTTGTTCCATTTTTACCGATGTTCTCTGTTATACATAAGAAAAATTCAATAGTGTGCTTTCTAATGAGCCATATCATCAACAACCCATAATATCCCATTGCTGGGCCCGGGTCTCATCTCAGGAGAGAGTTCTAATGAATATACACATAGTAAATATTGCACTTATTATATTTAAAAATATAAGTTTAAATACCAAGAAAGAAAGAGAAATTATTTATTCTAACATATACAGGACAACACATGGTATAATAATGATAATCTTTTGTGTACATAATATGTATGTACTTAATACCATCTGGTGTATAAGCCACTATAATGTTTAATTTAAACGAGCAGTGTAAGCACTGTTATTCCTTTAACTTTTTAACAGTTACTTGATGAAAACTGCAACAGAATATGTAAAAAATCAGTTTAAAATATACAAAGATTATCTGTTCTCATTTAATTACAGAATTTGTTATGTAAACGTTACGATAGTTAATATCATAACTCTTACTTATATACTACTAGCTTTTACCCATGGCTTTGCTTGCGTTTAATAAAAAGTATCCTATGTTATTTCTAATACCTCCAAGAATATGTTTTCATGATGTTTCGTGATGATCGGTTAAGTAATTTTCGGCGTGAAAGCATAACAAACAAACTTACATTCAGATTTATAATATTAGTATGATAGCCCCCATTTGACCTACAAGCTATGTGGTCGAGGTTGGAGTTTTTATGTAAAATTAGCTTGTATTAGTCTTAATTTCCTCTTATTTATATAAATATTATATTTTTATAAATATGTTCAACTGTATATATATATAAGACCAAATTTTATCGTTTTGGATAGAAATAAATTAATGTGTTGCTTCTGAAAATGAAGTTTTATTAACATAATTTTTTTATCAAAGAAAACATTTAATTTAGTACAATATTGTAAAAATCTCACCTGAAAACGAAGAAACGACATTTAAAGTTTATTTCTTCACCAATTCTAATTGTTTTGTCTAGAATATATCTTAATAAAATATTACTTTTCAGTCATTTTTATAATACACCATTTATATTAATCCTAATCTCTTGACAGACTATAGACTATCAAGTTTGACATTTATAAAAAACCAAATTCATAATTAAAGAAGTTTACTTTCTTTACATCACCCCTACCGGGGAAGAAAATTCACACTTGAATTTTCTCTTCAAATCCCGTTCAGTTATTCTTCCATATCTTCTTCACTTGTTTCATCTTCTTCATCTTTTGCTGTCTGTACTGGAATTAGTTTTGTAATATGAAATAGGTTTGATTCTGTTTTCCTGTGTCCTGTATCTACCTCATAAATTGTATTTGATTTTTTTTTACTACTTTATATGGTCCAATTCTCAGTTCATCTAGCTTTTTCCTATTTAGTTTATTCCCATTTTCTACATATACCATATCTCCAACCTTAAATTCTCTATTTTCTCTTCTTCTATCATAGCACATTTTGTTATAATAATGTGATTTCAAAGTATTACCAAGTGCTCTTTCTTTATCTCCAATCCAGTCACTATGTATACATTCTTGACGTAGCTCAATAGGTAAGACTGTAACATCTGTCCCATAAAGCAAATAGCATGGTGCGTAGCCAGTTGTCGAGTGATTAGTCTGATTGTATTTTTCTACACATTCATGAGCTATTGTAGTCCATGGCTTTTTTCCTCCACCTCCATTTATTCTGCATCTAATCTTGTTTACTAACGTTTGATTTAACCTTTCATTTAGGCCATTTGAAAAAGGTGCGTTTACTGCTGTAAATATCATTGTTATTTGCTTGTTATTAAGAAATTCCTGGAATTCTTTTGAATTTGAATTTGAAATACTGGTCGGTGAGAAGCATTCCAATATCTTCTGTTTCGGAGACTTTATTTATTAACTTTATAAAATCGTCAGCACTCTGTGTCTTTGATGTTATAATAAATGCGTACCTAGTGAA
Source organism: Diaphora mendica (assembly GCA_949125395.1). Classification (NCBI taxonomy): domain Eukaryota; kingdom Metazoa; phylum Arthropoda; class Insecta; order Lepidoptera; family Erebidae; genus Diaphora; species Diaphora mendica. Next base: position 1,928,865 of record OX421317.1, read on the forward strand.
ATGGTCTACTAAAAGGTGTAGGTATTTCTTTGTTGATCTTGAACCACCAAAACTGCCAATTGTGTCTAATGATACAATTTCGAATGGTCTTGTCGCCGGGCCTAAATGTGACATTAATCCGTATTTGTCCTCTCCTCTTGTTTTATTTTTTATGCAAATTTCACAGCTTCTACAAACTTTTTATATACTTTGTTAAATTCATTGTTACATACAGTGAACTTACAGTCCTTAGCATTTGTCCTACTCCAATGTGACACAGGTCCTCATGTATTTGTTTTATTAGTCTAATACTGAATTCCTCTGTTATTATTATTTTCTCTTTGTTTCTTATTTTTTTGTAGTATACATTTTGTTTTTGTTTCCTTGTATTTCTTCATTTGTATTTTGATCTAGCATAATATCTTCCAAAGTAATTAAGTTTACTACTTTTAATTTAATTTTAATTTCAGCACAGGATTTCGACTTGAACAGTCTGCTTCTAAATGTTATTTTCCTGGAGAATATTTTATTTTAAAGTCATATTGTGAAAGATAATAAGTCATATCACCCAGCTCTTCATCTGTTCTGGCTTTTAAGTTAATATTTTCCAATGGTTTGTGGTCTGAGTAAACTGTAAATGATTTACCTATTAACCAGTACTGCCAATATTTCAATGCTTCTTTGATAGCTAAACATTCTAAATATATATAATTATATAATGTCGTTTTATAAGACTAAATTGTATCGTTTTGGATAGAAATAAATTAACGTGTTGCTTCTGAAAACGAAGTTTTATTAACATAATTTTTTTATCAAAGAAAACATTTAATTTAGTACAATATTGTAAAAATCTCACCTGAAAACGAAGAAACGACATTTATGAAAATTAAAGAAGTTTACTTTCTTTCTTTACATTTTTTTTTTATGTTTGTGACCTCATAACTTTCGACTGTGTGAACCGATTTTGATGATTCTTTTTTTATTTGAATGCTGGTGCTTCCCGTGTGGTCCTATTTCAATTTGGTCCAGTTCTTGAAGTCGGTTTTGTTTTGTTAAAATTTTGTATTCTTTTACATTGATGGTGCTTGTACCGTTGTTGAAATGTTGAAAATTAATTCGTGTAAATATATAAAAATAGTAACTTATCATTTGACATACTTGCAGTCAGCATTACCTTTTGAACTGCTCTATCTTTCTATATTTATCCAAGTTCACAGCACTACAGTACATGCCTACCTACACACACATGTACATTATGGAATGTTAATAAACAAACAAGAATTATGTTTCTTCTGAGAGATTTCGGTGATGACTGCTATGCTAAGTGCGGGAGTGCAGTAATGGCATTCTGAGAATAATTGCCAATGCTAAAATACAACTTCACTGAAATAAAAAGCCTTACTTATAATAAAAATGTAACATGTTGAACATTAAAGATATTTTGCACACACATTCTGTACATTAAAGATATTTTGCATTTTTTTTTTTAAATAATATCATAATCGATACTAAAGCCAAAACTGTTTGTCTGTCTGTCTGTCTGTATCTTGGCCGCGCATCACGCCGAAACTACTGAATGGATTCAAATGAAACTTGGCGTGATTTTAGTTCATACTTCGTAGTATAGGTAGGACATATGATACTTTTTATCCCGAAATTCAGCACGGTTTCCTGGAGACAGGGGATGAAAGTCAAAATATGTACTTAGTCGTAATTCAATAACACATAGTCCGATTTCATTCATTCTTTTTTGCAAGAACTTTAAATATTGTTCTGTGATCTATTTATTTGTTTATTATACGACTTTAGTGTGTATTTATCGGGTATTTCTATAAAATCCTAATAGATGGCGGTCAGGGATCTAAGTTGCACAGATATCCGGTAGGTCGTGCCGTATTTCTATTTCTAGAATATCCGGTAGATGGTGCCGTATTTCGATTTCTAGAATTTTCAGAAATGTAGAAAATATTTACGAAAATAAAATGTGGCGGTACCAAGTTTGCCGGGTCAGCTAGTTACTAAATAAAAACAAGTAGTAACATTCTAAAGTACTAACTGTTAAATGAACTTGTATACTAACACTATAGACTCTGTCTCAATTAATAAAGATTATTATTATTAATTTATTTACTAACAAAGCGTAATAGGTTCCAAAAAAATTGTTCTATTAAATTTAATTTGAATATTGATTTTAGGAGTCAAAGTTCCAAGAAACCGGAGTCCTTACTCCTGAAGAATTTGTGGCAGCTGGAGAGCACCTGGTACACCACTGTCCAACCTGGCAGTGGGCTAAGGGTGAGGATGCCAAGGTCAGGACTTACCTGCCAGCAGACAAACAGTTCCTGATCACCAGGAATGTACCTTGCTATAGGAGATGCAAACAGGTAATTTAAAAGTTTTTAATTTTTCTTTAGGCTGGAGTTTTTTTTTTTTTTTATGGAATAGGCCGGCAAACGAGCAGACGTATCGCCTGATGGTAAGCGATCACCGCCTCCCATGGACACCTGCAACTCCAGAAGCGTCACAAGTGCGTTGCCAGCCTTTTGGGAATGGGGGGGGGAAGGTAGGGGGATTAGGGTATGGGCCTCCGGGATCCTCACTTACTCGGTGGAACACAGCTCAAGCACTATTTCACACCGGTTTTCTGTGAGGCCGTGGTATCACTCCGGTCGAGCCGGCCCATTCATGTCGAAGCGTGGCTCTCCCACGGTATATAATATATGACATAATGAATGACAAGTCTGTTTAATGAAAAGAGCCAATCTCTACTGATTTCTGGTCACTAATATAAGCCAAGTATCAATGAAGCCTGTATCAAAACAGGAAAAACATATTCCATTAGAGAGACACAAATAAATTTTGTGCAGTTGTTAGATCCTAGTTGAAAAACTCAAAATAAATAGACACACATTACAGTTATAATTAGTGTTATTATATTCACCATTGCTAGCATTTTAGCATTCATATTTGATATAAAATTTGTGTGTAGGTGCTAACATACTGTGGTTAAATTATCATTATTTAGTAATACTGTAATTTTATTACCTAGTATATACATTATAATCTATGGTTATTATTACTCACTGTAATGTATTTGCTTTTATATAATTTACAGTAGCTCTTCATGTACATAATGAATAAATTAGTATTCATAATAAAAAGTGTGAACGAGTCTTACATTACTTGCCTTGCATTTGATTTGTAAAATCTGACAGCTCAGCTACCATTTGACGACTGACTCTGGAACAGTGGTCGCTCATTGGTCAAATCTAACTTCGCGCGCTTCCCCATCGTGTTACTTCCGTCCTTTTTCACAAAAGATTTAAAAAAATGAATACAAAAAAAAAACATTAATCTGTACAGAGGTCAATATTTAGCTATTAATTATTTTAACGTACAAAAATTGGCCGAGTTCAACACGGCTTTCTGTAATTTGAAATAGGTTTGGCAATGGGTTTGCCATTGGTTACACCAGTGTGACCGTTTATTTTTATGTATGGCCCTGCCAAAAATGACTCTACTCTGCCTGATGGAAAGCATAAGCAGAATCCAAGAGTGGTGGTCACCATACTCATTGCTCATGCAGACAATACAACAATGCAGCATGGTGACCCACACTATAGCAGCCTAGTTTTTATTTATGGAATAGGGCAAAGGAGCAGGCGTATCACCTGATGGTAAGAGATTACCGCCGCCCATGGATACCCGCAATACCAGAGGCGTCACGAGTGCGTTGCCGGCCTTTGGGGCATGGGCCTCCGGTATCCTCTCACTCGGTGAAACACAGCGCAAACGCTGTTTCACACCGGTTTTCTGTGAGGCCGTGGTATTAATCCGGTCGAGCCGGCCCATTCATGCCGAAGCGTTGCTCTCCCACGGTAGTGATGGTATTTGATACTTTCGATTGTTTGATAGTTTTTAAAAAGAATACTAAACACGGTTACCAATTTCAGCGTCCTTTGTGGGTCAAGTGCCTCTTCTTGCCCCACTTTGACCGCACTGTAGTGTATTTGTAAAGGAGGTGGTTATCAATTCGACTGTTTTTTTTTGTGTTTGTTATCTCATAACTTTTGACTGTGTGAACCGATTGCTTTTTTTTCTGTAAATGCCATACTAATACAATATATATATGACATTGCTATTACGGTCTAGTCAGCTGACTAATGAGTAATTTTACTTTGACCTAAATTAATAAAACAAAACTATTATAAGATTGTGTCCATTAACACTTTTCTTATTGTCTCTAATTAATTGAAGACACTCTGTTCGTGTGTTCTTATATTACACTGCACTAAAATTGTAGTATTTTGATGATTCTTTTTAATTTGAAAGCTGGTGCTTCCCGTGTGGTCCCATTTTAATTTGGTCCAGTTCTTAAAGTCGGATTTTTTGTTAAAATTTGTGATCATAAGTGTTATGTCTGTGATCGAATGTTCGAGATAACCGTTACTTTTTCTCCCGCAGATAGAGTACTGCGAAGACAAAGAGAAAGTGATAGAAGATGAACATGACGCAGACGGCGGGTGGGTTGATACACATCACTATGATAACGCGGGCTCACCCACCATTGAAGAAAAGGTAGGATTTTTATTTTACTTACTACCACTAATAGGCATAATGCCAGTAACCAAGAACCACTAAAATAATGTATTTATCTGATGAAATAGGGTTCATAGAAGTTCGTATTTATTTTCATATTTAGAGCGAGATAAATAGTTAATTAAAAAAATTAAAAATTACAAAAAAAAACAATCCGCTATGTTAAGTTGAACACCAATCAGAGCGAGTTACGTCACTTATGTATAAAGGTTTCTTTGTTCGGATATAATCGATGATCACTGTACCGTCTATAAGAGCTATAATTGACACTGGTTGACAAATGGTGTCGTCGTGTCTGCACAAACAGACGCCATGACACCACCGAGCGTTTTGGCGCGAATTTTAAACTTAAAATTTAAATCGCAATTTTTTCGCACTAAAACTTTATTTTTTGTAGAAATATAACTGTTTTTGACAATAAGAGATACTTCTGAACACTATAAAAAAGTTTTTCAAAATTAGTCATCATGCCTATTATACGTTTGTTGGTGCTGTAAGTTAGTCATAATAAGAAGGGTGGTTCAATTACATGGTCCAGGTTCTCCTCAGACTAGGACAACTGAGGTTGACCGTCGTGATGGTTTTTAGTGGAAACATCATGACATGTACTCCTGGCTTCTGTGTCACCAAGAAGCCTTAAAAAGACTAAGTGATACTGGCAGCTCTCCAAAGGTCTCCATAGCGATAACCAAAGTGTTCGATTCCCACCACGGGCAAATAACTGTGTGATGAGCATGATGTTTGATAAGTGAACTTTCAGACTATATACTTAGTTTATTCAAACTATTGGAAGTTCCTATTTTTACAATGTGGTATATATTTTAATAATTGTTACTAAAGGTATGTGAAATGACCTTGGAAGCCGCTGACACTGGTGACAGCGATGGTGAAGGAGCTGCCGGCAATCACGAGGATGATGAAGATGAGGACGAAGATGGCGAAGCAGAGGACATGGAGGAGTTCCAGGAGTCTGGCTTACTGGATGAAGTTGATCCGGTAAGATTTTACCATGGGATTATTCTTTAATAACTTTTTATTGGTATACAAGTGGTAAGCGGGCAGATGTGACACCTGATGGTAAGTCACTACCGCCGCTCATGACCTCACCTGTCACCTCAGAGACGAAACACTTGAGGATTTAATCGTTTCGACTATGACATACCATCTTGTCTTTTTGCTTTGGTGATGAACGGTAGGGATCCTTAAAAAAGAGACAAATTCAATCTATTATAACTGAATGGTCTAAGATATTTGAACTTAACGTGAAGATATAAAAACTTGTAAATGTAGTTGTGCATCTTTGCATAGTGTGTCGCTGAAAAGTGTGTAGTTTAAGGGGATTGTATAGAAAAACTAGCTGACCCGGCGAATTTCGTACCGCCATATTTACATATATCCGTCTCAGCTTTCCGTCGCTTTTCCCGCTATCTTTTAATTTTTCTTGTTCACAAACCTTGTCCTAACAATAACGAATACATAAAAAAAGAATTATTTAATTTGGTGCAGCGGATTGGCGATTCATTTTTATATATATAGATAAGAAATTCTTGTATCATCGTTAGGTCGTAATTTTTTCAGAATACGTGGGTGATTACGATCGACATTGCCATCGGTCCATGGAAATGTTGTCAGTATAATTAGTTATCTATATGTATGAAAGCGAAATACCACTCACTTATTAATCACAAAATCTCAGAAACTATAACACCTACAAACTTGAAATATAGCAGGTAGGTTCCTTATAGGGTGTAGACATCCGCTAAGAACGGATTTTACGAAACTCCACCCCTAAGGGGGTAAAACGGGGGTTGAACGTTTGTATGAAAGTCCTATGTTTTTGAACTAAGAGACTTGAAATTTAAAATGTATAATCTAAAGACAGTTTGGAGGTGCACTAATAATGTATCTTTAGAAATAAACCCCCTTTTGGGGTTAAAACGGGGGATGGTAGTTTGGACGCAAACGAGGTTGCTTGGGTCAGCTAGTTACCTATAAGCATAACACCTTGAAAAATTCCATTCACATATACAGTGCTATCAAGTTGCGGAGGTTAATAATGTCATGTAAACTAACTTCAGATACCTATCCACATTACCTTAGTTATCGTGCCGTGTTGTATACGTAAACATTGTGTACATACAAATCTTTATTACATGATGAATGATCGTACACGTAATTTATTACATGTATGATAATTAATAATAACATTTTTTTTATTGAATACCGGTAAATAATAACCGCTAATATCCTCTGAAGGCGCCAGAAGCGTGCCCTATTGTGAGCGGTCAGAGCCTCCGCCTACACGGGTGCACCCCTGTGTGGAACCTCCTTGTCGCGACGCTGGCTCCAAGTGCTCGTCGAAGGGCTATCTCAAGGGCCCAGTCGTAGCCCATAGTCCACAGGTACAGTGGTACGAGGATACACTCTTGTACCGACATGAGACGTCACCTCATAGTGCCATCTCGATCCTCGTATTTTAGGCTTTTTTTTTTTTTTGGAATAGACCGGCAATCGAGCAGATGTATCGCCTGATGGTAAGCGATTATCGGCGCCCATGGACACCCGCAACAGCAGACCCCCAGGGGAGGGGGGCAGATAGGGGGAGGGGTTGGGGTATGGGCCTCCGGTATCCTCACTCACTCGGTGAAACACAGCGCAAGCACTATTTCACACCGGTTTTCAGTGAGGCCGTGGTATCACTCCGGTCGAGCCGACCCATTCATGCCGAAGCGTGGCTCTCCCACGGTGAGGGTACGTTCCTTTAAAAACTAAGTAAAAACTAAATAAATAAAATTGGATTGTCTGTTTGTAATATTAAAATAACCGCTTTTTACTAAATGCATATGTATTTATACACGGTACATATTACAAAATAACATTTTTTACAATTTTTGTCTGTCTGCCTGTTCCGGTTAATCTCTGGAACGGCTAGACCGATTTTGACGGGACTTTCACTGATAGGTAGCTAATGATATAAGGAGTAACTTAGGCTACTTATTTTAGAGTAGCTTCGCCCCGCGGCGTTACCCACGATACGACAATAACCGCGGGTAACACCGCGGGGTTCAGCTAGTACTTTTATATTTCTAAATACATACATATTGTAGATAAATTACACTCAGACATAAAACAATATAGAATCGTTCAATAAAATAACAGATTTTAATATCAGATGGTAAAACGTAGTCTTATATGATCGCAGTCAACAGACTTGGCTCAGCGCAAGGAGGAGAAACCAAAGTCGGCGAACAAGTCCAAGTCGGAGGGTGACGAGATCATCCGCACCAGGACCTACGACCTTCACATCACCTACGACAAGTACTATCAGACGCCGCGGCTCTGGCTCATCGGATATGACGAGGTGAGATTATTAATCCTACTATCTCGAAGACCGAAAGCCCAACAATGCAGAAGCATCTCAATAGACCGCCATAGTGTGGGTCACCATGCTGCATTGTTACATTGTCTGCGTTCGCGATGAGTATGGTGACCATACTCTTGGATTCTGCTTATGCTTTCCATCAGGCATCAGCAGAATCCTGATATTATAACTACGAAAATGGGGATGAATGTTTACTACTGTTTCGAACAGAATCAGAATCTATACTAATATTTAAGTTGAAGAGTTTGTTTGTTTGAACGCGCTCAGGAACTACTGGTCCGATTTGAAAAATCCTTTCAATGTTAGATAGCCCATTTATCGAGGAAGGCTATAGGCTATATATCATCACGCCAAGACCAATAGGAGGAGCGCATCAATGAAGAATGTTTCAAAAACGGGGGAAAATTATCACGCTACGGGCAATAGGAGACGTAAATGACGTTGCGTGGGTCGGCTAGTAGCAAATACACGGACTGCTATTTAGCGCAATAACCGACATAAGCTATTACTGTATATTTATTTTTAAAAGACTTCAATTAGTCATTGATCATCACAATCATTACACATCTTAAAGGAATTTTTTTGTCAACTGGCTTCATTATTTGTGGGCCTGCCATAAAAAAAGATTTTTGAATATTCTACCCCCAATAAGAGAAAAAAAATTTGCTTGTTCGTATCTAAACTTCAAAACTACTTACTTTGCGGTTTCTATACCCTAATTGAAATATATCCTACCTGTCTTGAAAATGAATACAATATCGAAGAGGAAGCAACCCAAACTCTTTGCAATGTATTTTCCCAAAACAAATTGGGAAATGGGAACAAAAATAACGATAATAACGACGATGGTCTTTGTAAAATCTAGGAAACGAATAAGTCAGATACGCGACTGGTGTAAAATTATACGTTCTGATGTAATTACAATTTTTTTAGCTCTTGGTGAATCATATAAACTTTAATTGCATTGTTTACATAGTTCAAATTGCCGTGACCTTGATAGTGTGAACAACAACAGTTTTAAGAAAAATAATAAGAATCCCTCTTGTAGTGATCATAAGGTATATATTTCCTAAACACAAGCGAATGTCTTTCTTTAAAGTTCCTCCCGTCGTCTCTTAATCAACACATCAAAAACAGTTGAGTAGTTTACGTCACTATGTATGTCGGCCATCGAGATTAAAAGTAGCCTTTGGTCTTCTTCAAGAATCAAAGTATCTCCATGCCAAATTTCATTGAATTAGGTTCAACGGTTTAGCCATGAAAGCATAACAGGATTATATAATTTCGTGAGTATGAGAATAAGCTTTTGCCCGCTGCTCCGCCCGCGTATATGTCGGTTATAGTTTCTTCAAGAATCGAAGTATCTTCGGGCTAAATTTCATTGAAATCTTTGGGCCAAATTTCATTGAAATCTTTGGGCCAAATTTCATTGAAATCTTTGTGCCAAATTTCATTGAAATCTTTGGGCCAAATTTCATTGAAATCTTTGGGCCAAATTTCATTGAAATCTTTGGGCCAAATTTCATTGAAATCTTTGGGCCAAATTTCATTGAAATCTTTGCAGCGGTTTGGCCTTGAAAGCGTAACAGACAGACAGAGATAGATACATGCCGTACGAGTTTTTAAAGTGTTACAATTTTATCAGGATCGAACTCTCCTGAGTGTAGAACAGATGTACGAAGACGTGTCCCAGGACCACGCCAAGAAGACTGTCACCATGGAGTCTCACCCGCACCTGTCCGGACCCAGCACGGCCTCTGTACACCCTTGCCGGTGAGTTACAATATACATTGTTTATTCAAGTGCAACTTAATAACACCATGTGAATCTTTCATTTTCTTTTTGTTTGAAGTAATTTGTACCTGCGACTTTGTCTATAGAATCATGACAAACTCTAACGACTTTATCAGTTTTTGTAATGAAATGTTTCGTATTAGGAATATTATGTGTCTCGTGGGACTATATATGAATCGGACATAAAAACACGCAGTTTAACCCAAACAGAAAACGGACATAACAATCATTTATGGATTACACAAAGTTTTATCCGAGTGTTACTAATTGTGAAAACTGTCTTTAAATAAAGAAACATCGGACATCTAACACAACGCCATCGAATTTCAAACTAAACAGCCCCCCTAGCCAAGTTGCAAGCGTTCTTCTTTCTGCAATCGTTAACGCCTAAATTCTCGTGTGTCATTGGCTAATCTTAGACAAAGTAATCTGAGAAAAAGTATTAGCGAATGGCACACGAGAATTTAGGCGTTAACAATTGCAGAAAGAAGAACGCTTGCAACTTGGCTAGGGAGGCAGAGCTTGTCCTCTGAAAGCTACACTGACTGATACAATACTTATATACTTTTTTGTTAATACCTACATATTATTATACATAAATCTCGCCTGCTTTGTTGATCCAACGGTTAGCGTATGCGGCTGCCGATGAAGATATCTCGACGTCGATTATAGATAAGCTTAATAACAGCCAGGAGTTTGGAAGCTGGAGTCTTGCCACCCCACCCCTTAACCCCGTACCATGGAGAGCACGTAAAACCTAGCATCCTGCGCCTGATCTTTTCCCGGTCGTATCGAATAGCCGTCCCATCGGATTGTGAGAGTGATGGAACAAAGAGTGCACCTAGTTTGTGCATACATCTGTGCACTATAATATTTCCTGCGTAGTTTGTGACTTACCGCTGTGGCCGAAGGCTTAACATCTTTATTGCTTTTATATTACAGGCACGCAGAAGTGATGAAGAAAATAATCGAGACAGTGACGGAGAGCGGCGGCGAGATGGGAGTGCACTCGTACCTGATCGTGTTCCTGAAGTTCGTGCAGACGGTCATACCCACCATCGAGTACGACTTCACGCAGAACTTCGCCATGAACTAACTACACCCCGCGGCTTGGACACGCTAGCTTAGTTTAGCTTTGGTATTGGCGCGGTGGGTTCAGGACGAGGCTGAGAATGTACTGCAAAGGAGTGTCTTAGCCAAGAGAGTGTAGGCAATACTCTCGCATTTCTTACTTTTGTTAACTCCAGAATAGAAGCAAAATTCCAGAAATCTTGCGTCAACTCAATTTTATCCCATTTAGAAAACCTTTTTAGAAAAATTTCTCCCCTAAATTTGAGGAATTTCTAGACTGGCAACATTTTTCAGTAGAATTTAAATTATAAATGGAAGAGTTTCTTTTGTTCGGATTTTATATTAAAAAGAGCCTACCGCGTCTGTGTATTATATAATATTTTTTGGCATCTTAGCGTAACTGGTTTTACGTTTAGTCGATGTATTTGTGTTCGTTTAGATATCTTTGCAATTATTCATGTACTAGGAAAATTTACTCAATGCTGTGTAGTTCCTAAGATCTACTGAATTTGTGGATAGCCAACGTAAGTATCAGTCAGTGCCGCATCTATCTCTCGCTTGCACTTCAAGCCTTAAATGGAACGCCTTATCAGAGCGAGGTAACGCCGCATGATGATGAATGATGAGAGATAGATGCTGCGCAAATGCCGTAACTCAGTACATATCAGAGCAAAAGCGTAGATGACTAACAATATCTTTTTCATCCCCCCATCTCGGAAAGAGTATTTTTGCTCTTCGATATGTGAGTGCAAAAGCCGTTTTTATCCGCTAGAGGATATTTTCTCCGCGCCATTTTCTTTTTGTATTTAGTCATTTCCTCGCTGAGGTGGGATGAAAAGTTACGTTTTGCACTCAAGTGCAATATTTTTGCACACAGCAACTTTGCACTCTTGTTCAAATAACTATTTTATTAAACGTCAAAATAAGATACGGTACATATTTTACTTTTATACTTAATGTTGAAAACATTGAATTAAAAAAAGGACAATTCGGGCTGTACTCGACTGAAGGTATTTTTGTCATTTTAAATGTAATTATAGTGAACTATAACATTTTTTTTTCAACACGGCCAGTGATACCATACCAATAAACGTTTTTTATTAAAAGCTTTAAGTAAAGCATTTGTGTGTTTACATTTAAGATAATAATATAACTTGCCTATCATATTTTTGTTGTGCTTCGGCTATGATGTTTACAAACACGAATTGTTGGATGGAGTGAACAAAAATGTTTTCAAATAAAAGCCAACAAGAATATTTCCCAATACAATTTTCTATCTTTCATAAATCTCACCTCATAATTGTAAAATAGTTTTTAGTGTACCTATTTAGTTAATATATTATGTAATATAAAATTCATTTACTGGCACAAACATGTTATTTTTATACAAATATGCAGATAAATGTTTACGTTATTAGAAATGCTTTGCGTTTGTAATGTGGTATATAAAAGCATTTCTCATAAACTTACGAAGGTAATAGAAGTATATATATATATATATATATTCTGTGTCATAACAGTGTTACGTGCTACTTCCTACCTTGTTGCACTAAGGTACAATGCAATGTGTCATATTGTCATCGTTTGAAGCAATTCTATATAGTATTATCTTGTTTATTTTGATTTAATTGGCATGATGACTAATTTTGAAGAACTGTTTTATGATGTTAAGAAGTATCTCCTATTGTCAAAAACAGTTATATTTCTACAAAAAATAGTTTTATTCTAAAAAAATTGCGATTTAAATTTTAAGTTTAAAATTCGCGCCAAAACGCTCGGTGGTGTCATGGTGTCTGTTTGTGCAGACATGACGTCACGTCATGATAAATACATTATTTTAGTGGTGCTTGGTTACTGTCATCATGCCTATTATATCACATATTAACAGTGTATTGTCATGAGGTGTCTATGTTTTATTTGTGCTATTGTTAATGTTACAATACTCTTATTTCCTAAGATTTTAAATATAATGGGCACCGTTTGGAATATATATTTAATAAAAGTTATTTTGCCTTCGTCACTATGATGTTTTATTTAATTTTCTTTTTCCAAGTTTGTAGGTAAAATGCAGATTTTAGAACCTCTCGTGCCTCATGCCTGGAGTGATCTCACGACCAAACCTCGTATGATTGGTCACCGACCGAAGACAGTTCAACTTTCTAAAGCATTGCACCATTTATAGAGTAAGATCCCAGAGCCGTAAGACACAACTTATTTTCTAAAGCATATAACTTTCGGTTCTCAGTAGTCTCTTGTGTACTTTTTAATACCTGAATGTTTGTGGAGCTTGCCCGGTGACACCTACGCAGGTACCAGGTGAGAAAGGTAACTAAAAATCAGAGTTGCTTAACTTAAATTTTTATGACTGATTTTTATATATATGTTTTGTAGAGTATTACTATGAAGTCATGTAAAAAAAAGCTTTCCTTGGGCCAAAACTTTTATCAGACGCTTTAAAGCTCTAAGAAAAATAAAATGAACTTAATTTATTTTTAAATGTCTGATATTTTTATATGTTATTAAGATAACTATTACAGTGTTATATTTATTCAGTCAGACAAATTGCAATGACTAAACATTCCCTAAACACAAAAATTACTCAACCATGAGTATGAGCTCGAGAGCACTATACATGCGTTTTAGAGCGAGTGAGACATCCATGGTAACTCGGTTCCTTTTCTTAAACTCACAATCTATTACAGTCCTACTAAAAATGCAATGCAATTAACAAAAAAAAATGCAATGCAAAAAATGCAATTTACCACCATTTAGACATTGGAAACAGAGGTTTGAGTAATTGTAGTAAGGTTTATTAGTGCATGTGCACTTCTTTTGTCATCAAGAATGCTTGAACGCACTTAGTGTGAAATAATAAGAGGAGACGATAGGCTCCGATTGCGTGCTCTTTCTCGCTCGCGCAGCCGATCGGCTCTGATTCTCTTCCACAGCCGGTCTATTTAAAATAGGTGGCGGCTCCGCTCGGGCCAATTCCAAGCGTATACGATCCGGTCTGTGTGAACGGACCCTAAGACTTACCTTCACAGCGAAGAATTAAGTAACATCATAATCCAAATGAAACAAAAAAAATATTTCTAATAATAATAATTTATTTCACCTATTACATACATTATGTACAAATCACCATGCTTTACAATAAAATATAATCAGTACTAAGCGATAAAGCCCTCTTTACACGAACATAACCTACCTATATTTTACAAAATAATACAACTTTATAATTATGCAAATAAATATACAGTGAGTTACAAGGTTACCTAATGTGATAGTTTATATATAGGTGGTGAAAGTTTTGATTGTCGAGACGGATCTTTTAAGAAACGTATCTAGTAATATATTTATACAATATTTATTTATAATAATCTCAAAAATAAACAAAGAAATAATAGTAAATAGGGTGAAATAATAAATTGAAATAAATTGAATAACTCTAAATTAAATACAATTTGAACATATTATCATGACTTATATCGATATAATAATAATAATCGTGAAACTTAATAACTAGCTGCATTCACATTAATCACAGAATATTCCGACCTTATATAATTACACAATAACTGTGATGCTTATTTATCATCCCATTATAAAATAGGCGAAACCACGTAAGATAATAATATAGGTAGATATAGAAACACATTTACAATTGTTTTAATTAGCAAGGAAATAGAAATATTATTTTTATTGTATTTAAGGCCAAATTGTGTTTGTACTAAAATAATTATTTTAAGTAGATATGAAGAGAAAGAAATTCAAATCGATAATTTCGAATTATTACGCAATTCGATCCCATTGCAATATACAACTTATTTGTATCAAGAGTTTGGAATGGCTGTGATATTGTTGAATTGTGCAATTGATCTTAAAATTTTAGTAATAACATTAAATATTTTATTTGTAGAAAGAAAATAATCACCGATATATAGTTGATGATATTTTAGTATAGTGGTGACAAAGCGCTTCTCACGATGAGTCTAAGGTACTGTCTATGCACTACATAGATACAAACTCAGGATGCTTTAGCGGATCATTTTTAAGAAAATCAAACAAAACAAGTTAGGCATCTTAGAGCATATATAACTGGAGGGGCACCCGAACGGGCGGAAAGCGTGATCGGAGTAGGGAGAGAGAGAGACTGAGTTTGGGTAGTGTCTGTTTCTCTCACGCAAACTTCTGATTGGTTGGTGTAATTCCCGCCAAATGAGTTATACAAATTGGTATGTGCGTCCACCAGAATTCGGCTGCCCGTCCAGGTATATATCCTCTAAGGTTAGGCATAGACATCTAAAATATCGAATCTTTGAACAGCTCTGGCAGTTATTCAAAAAAGTAAGTATGTATTCAACTTTATTTGCCTTTGTAACTTTTACTTGCAGGTTTGCTCACGATTGATTAATTTTTATATAAATTAAATATCATGAGTCCTTTCTGTTAAACAGCATAATAACAAATATAATTCCTCATTGGACAATTTTACAAAGTTGGGGTGGAAAAGGTGTAACATTTGTTCAATGATTTCAAGCACATACGAATCGGATTTTTTTCCGATTTGACGTTGTGTAGTTAGAGCACTTCACTACCTCAAATCGGATAAGAATTATCTGCATTTATAACGCATTTACAAAAGAAAACTTTTATTATTAAGATTTGAAATCTATTGTCGTCTAATACTTTTAAATGATATAGTTTAAAAGTTCAGACAAAATAATTAATTTGATTGATTTCACTGATGAATTTTGAGATTAATCGATGGCAGTAATTAAAAACTTGACCTTAAATTGAACGATTTCTGAAATTATATTTTATTTGTAGACGATCAATAAACATAAAATAATATCATATAACATGGCGCCATACATTTGCAGTTTATTCCCACAAAATTCATGTAAGTATTAAAAATATTCTCTCTCTCACTCGCACATACGAAACTGTACCCTAAATATCTACGATACATTGAAGAACAATTATATTCTTTAACATTGGACTAATATAGTACATAGGGGTAAAAACGGTAATTCTCTACACTTCCTACAACTACTAATACACATCAAAGGCCATCTTCGATACGGTGACTTAGTCGTTTCGTACCCTACGTAAAAATTCATACGAATTCAAACCTTACGGCTCAAACATACAGTCCATTTTTTATTAGGAATGTTCAGATTGTCGAATTGTAAAATTTATTTATAAACATTTGAATACATCGTATTTTCGAATAATATATCGTTTATTTTTCGTAAAAATTTCGCTACAAAGTCACTATTCTAAAACCACTTTGTATAAGAAAAATCTTATTTTTCATAAATATCATTACGTTTGTAAAGGGTCTTAAGATCCCTCCGGTTTGTTGTAAATTCAACTTTGTATAAAGGCAGTTAACGTTCAGAGTTATATTGTTATGTTCAACTCACGGTGACGTTCAGTAAGATTTATGCGGCACGATGGCGACCAGGCGCAGTAGCGCTAAGGACAGCAGCTTGTCGAGGGGGTCCAGGGTGCCGCGCTGCAGCCACTTGGGGATGGTGGTTCTGGCGTGGCTGAAGCCTAACTTCTGTAGGATATAGTCCACGCCGTAAGGCTCGATAGATTTACCGGCCCACGATAGCAACCTGGAAAACATAGTTTTGTTTGTTAGATTAATAAAAATCATGTTTCAATTTGACAACAATATCAGCGACTGCAAATAAATTACAATAAAATAGAAAGAATCTTGACTATGATAACTTAATTTACACATTTTATTTCGAGATTCTCTCTTCGTAAATGGATAATTTTGAAATATTTTTCTTAATATACATCACTACAATTTCACCTGTCTTAGAAAAATTTGACAACACATTTATATTAGAATATTTTTAAAGATTTTTAAATAACTTCATAGAACAACGTAAGTGTTAGAAGTCACATTCAGAAGAACTTATTTTAACAATTTATTTAAATCCTACTTTAGAAAGCAGGGATGACAAAGGAAAGATATACATTGAAAGTGCAATTACAAATCTATACTAAAACAATCAATGGGTACAATGTTAGTAGATCTCGCTAGCAATAGGCCAGGAGTGTGCTGACCTGACGGTGGGCTCGAGGTGCCACGTGACGCAGCGGTAGTCGCGGTAGTCCTGCGCCGGGCCCTCCGCCCGAGCTCTGCCTGCCCCATTCGCCCCACTCGCCCCATTCGGGGCGCCCGCCCCACTCGCCTCGCCCCACGCCCCGCGCCCTCCGCCCGGCATCTGGGTACAAACGTGGCCTCACTTCACTAATCATATTATACAAACTATATTACAAGCTAAAATTAACAATTTAAAAAACTCCCTACGCAAATTAATCGAGTAATCATACGCCAAAAATGCCTTACATCATTTTGGAAAAGAGCTGATACTCTTACACTGCTAGACCGATATTAAACAAACATAGCTAAGAACCACCACAAGGAAACTGGCTTTCAAATGAAAAAAACCGCATCGAAATCGATCATCCGTTTGAGAGCTACGATGCCACAAACAAACAGATACACATGCAGACAGACATCGACGTCAAACTTATAACTCTCTTTTTGCATCGGGGGTTAAAAGTTCACTCATACATGTCATATAAACGTCACAATGGTAATAATAACGTCATACGTGTTACACATAGCTGTATGATCCCAAAGCCCCAGCCTGAGTTATAGTCACTATACTACTAGTAAAACATTAATATATTATTTTCAGACATATGTCAAACAAAGCCATCTAGCTTCAAACTAAGCAGAGTTTGCTCTATGAAAACTAGATTGACTGAGAGAATACTTGTTTTTTTTGTAAATACATATGTACATAATTATACATAGAAAACACCCAAATTCCGAAACAAATTTTTGCAGGTCATACAACCCTGGTCGGATCCTGGAATTGAACCCAAAACCTCAGCCACATACGCAACAACTGCACCACCTAAGCAGCAGTATGGCATAACTATCTATAAATCAAACCGAGGTCTAATTAAATGTCTTATATCTATGAAGGCACATTGTTACCACTATTTATTTATTCTATTCATTGTTCAACACTTAGTGTACATGACTGACACTAAATATTAAACACCGACAAATAATTTATCCGGCAATAGCTTTTATATATCATAAACAAAAAATTTTGTTAGTGCGATGCAAGTTTAATAGTTCCTACGTAATTCATCTGATTTTCGTTAGATGGCGCTAAAACACATTTTGTTTATAACTCTTAAAATGTCTAAAACATGAGATGATTATTTTATTAATATATAATTTTATTTATAAATACCACGCGATCTTTCTCCTTGATGTATGAAGATATCAGGTCGTGAAGGAACAGGAACGCTTCGGCGTCTACTGACACGAAGATGTGATCCTCAAACTCCGTGATGAAGCTGCATTCCACTACTGGCTTCTCATCTGTTCACATTCAAATATTATTTTATTGCTTTATATAATACCAGGTTTTACCCGTGGCTTCGCTCGCGTGTAGTTTTAATATCGTGGGAAAAAGTAGTCTATGTGTTATTCCGATGTATGTCATCAAAAGCTGTATTATAGTAAAGTTTCATTATAATTTCTTTCAGTTGTTCTACAGTCTACAGTGAAAGAGTAACAAACACAACAAAGAGTGTATGGAACCAACCTTATGCCGTACAAAAATAGTGCGCCACAAAGTTGGTTTTTTTTTCCCGGTGTTTCTTACGGTCAATTTGGTTATTTGATTTTGTACGGCATCGGTTCCATACAATTTCAATACCTCTTCTAATCCATTATCCCGCAACGCCGTACAAAAATCATGTGACAAGGTCGAAACATCGAGGGTTGCTACCCCCTACCCTTCCGCAGTACTCAGTTGGACAGCTTACTAGTGACGGCATAGTGCTGAATGTTATTGTTTAATGCCCCTGTATCTTTCTAAAAATGTCTCCTGGTGGTTTACATGACCCATCAATTTTCGACACGGGCCCGTATCTATTATATCTAAGTACAATAAAAATTGCGTACCATTCTCAGTGGGTGGCGAGTTAGCCTGTAGATGATGCGTTCTAAGATGCAGCTGGAGTGAGGGCAACGCGAATATCACCTGTAATAAATATAGTTATATATGGCATTCTGTCAATAATGATCTTATTGGGCGGTATGTCAAGTTGGTTCATTCACAGAGGATCCATCATAAAGCTATTATAGATAGAGTGGGGAAGGCATACGGCTGACAGTAAGCGGAATCGTCCAACGGTTAGAAAGAGAGAGAAGATCGCGGTACCCCGTCTATCTTTCTCTATTGACGCATGCGCAGTAAAGGACTAATAATGGTAATCCGATCACAAAAATTAACCGTCGAATCTTTCTCTATGCGCATGCGAGAGTAGAGTGAGACAGATGGGTACCGCGATCGTCTCTCTCTTTCTAACCGAGGGATGGCTAGAGGCTTGGCTCCCCTACTCTATATATAATAAATCTATGGGATCCATTAGTTAGATTTATGATGCATTTAATGACGAATTTATTTTTCATTAGATCTTGATTTCAAGTAAGGTTTAAGTGATAATTAATCTATAAAATATACCTATGTTATGTGGTGTCGTTGTGTATTCATTTTAATTGTAAGAGTGACATAGGGATTTCCTTTCGAGGGTGCACCTGGTTCCCCGGCTTCTAGTAGGTACCCGAGACGGTGTGCGGTTTTGAGTCGGCTGGAGTCCGACATAGCCACCAGCCGGTAGTATCAGAGGGGATTTTTGAAGAAAAAAGGTGTATAAAAATTGTGATAATAGGGTATTTTACTGTATACGAGAAAAAATCTAAAAATATATTATTGATATAATACTAATACCTTAGGCAAAAACCAGTCTTAAAATGTTAGTTTTAGGTCATAAAATAATAAAATATTTTTTATTATTTATTTTAAGTTTTCAGTTTTTTTAATCTGTTCTATAACACCATGAAATAGTAGCCGCCATGTGATTACGTCACATCGCTTTGTTAGTACACTAAAGTGTCAATTGATTAGCGTATGCTTTAAATTATAATAATAATTATTTTTACGGGAATTAACGCGATCACTATTTCAAGGTACTACATACCTCTGTTTTGTGGTCACAGTGGTCACCGTGGTCACAGGCTGACTGTCAGCCTGTGACCACGGCCAGTGCAACCTGGTCGAAACGTCAGGCAAAACAGAGGTATGTAGTACCTTGAAATAGTGATCGCGTTAATTCCCGTAAAAATAATTATTATTATATCATGGAACGCGAAAGTTTAAAAGTTAGTATGCTTTAAATTGTTTGTTGAAATTATATTCAAGTCATCCATATTTTACAAAGCGAACTGACGTCATTACCACAGAGCAATATGGCGTTCACTGCGTCCGTCGTTTTTGACAAATTACGCGCGAAATTTGAAAATGTAAAATTTAAATGCAATTATCGATTGAATAAAATTTTGGTGTTTTTTTCCGTTGTCTATAGAATCTAATTAAGACACTTCAAAAATGGGTGTAATACCCTATTGAAATGATATGTTTTTGGCAGCCTTAGCATCGTCAGGAGTCCCGCCTGACCCTCCACGTGAGTGTGGCACGTAGGCGATGTTTGTACTGACCTCGCGCACGTGCTTGTCCCCCGCAGCGCGGTTCCGCTCGGCGCTGGCGGCGCGCTCGGTGGAGCCCGAGTTGCTGGCGCTGCTGGAGCCCGCCGCCCCGCCTAAGCCCTCGCGCTCCAGCGACGGGAACAACTCGATCGCTACGATAACACGAACCATGTGAATTACAGTTAAACTATAATGGGCGTATTGTCGAAAAACATCTAATGACAGAAGTAAGCTAAATTGGAAAAACTCAAGATTTCATTGTATTTTTCTTTTTGATTTTTATTGCGACTCAAACGCGACCACTCAAACGTCCGCGGCCACACGCGTGGCCAAAATAAAAACCCTCTCCAACGTCCGTGGCCACACGCGTGGCCAGCGCGCGCAATGGCGCACAGTTGAATTTAAATCGTATCCTTTAAGAAACAGGGTACTGTTTGGTAGATTTTCATTGCTTCAATGTGTAGCTAATAAACTAATTCGAGTATAGAACACCAGAGGGCCGTGGATTTACTTTGATTGGACCATGAGATTTGGCCGCTTCAGTTGACCCGCGTTCCGCTTGAGTGTCGTGCGCGAGTGTTGTTGTGCGCTAAGGACCACCCGCAGTTAAGTCGTAAGTACTATAGTTTTATCGTATTTAACTTCCAAGTGTTATGCATTAAAACAAACTAGATGAATTGGGCTTCACGATGATGTTTACATATTACAGTTGTATGTAATAAATCTACATTAATTTTAGCTTTAAACTATTGATGCTTCGAACAAAATGAAGATGCTTTTCGTTTTGACCAATTTTAGTATTGTTTGCACATATTTTATACACAACTATATACAAAATATCAAATTAGATTTCGTAATAAGCAAAATAATATCTATATTTCATAAAAACATGTTAAATTCATTGAAGATTCCTCAATAATATATATGTGTTCCTCAGAATTTAGGCGTGGCCACAGTTGTTGCCACGGACGTTTGAGCAAACGGTCCAAATAAGGTTCGCTATTAACGTTAAAATTGTATTTGCAACATTTTTTGTTTGTTGTTTTATTTTATCGCGTGTAGGTAGGACCTTTTTACCGTTTAAAGTCATAATATAAATATGTTATCGATCTTCTTTCTAAAATAATTCTGTTTAAAATACACACTGTGACTTTTTTCAACAACAGATTACGGGAGTAGGACGGCCTTAGGTGCGGCCATTTTGGTATTATTTCGCTTTCGCGAATAAGTCGAAAGCGCTAAAATTTGCACCCAAAAATTATGAATTATTATATAATATATAAATATTATTTAAATACTTAGATATAATTAAATATAATAATTTATATGCCATTAGAAAGGGAAATAAGTCTAGTTTGTTGTGAAATTATTTGATTGACAAAAATATAACAATCCTCCTTGTAATGTAAAAAGAAAGTTTTTTTTTTTTTTTTGTTTTCTGAATACTACGTTTAACCCGACTTTACGTATTATATATAGTAATTTACTATTAAACATAGAGAGATAAGTTTATTCTGTATACTTTTAGCTTTCTTTTCGTATCTCTTTATTTATTCTAGCTTATACGGTTAAGTAGCCATGTAGGTTTTTATTGCGGCTCAGCTGCAGGGGTCAAAGTGGGTCAAGTGCCGCGAACGACTGGACGTTGGACCTAGGCGCGCGCGGGGGACGTTGAGGTGGATAAGGATATATCGTTATATACTGAAAACCAGACATATAGTTTCAGTTTTTTCAAATTGTTTTCAAATCAATTCATTTTTATATGAGTCACCTTTTTTTTCATGAATGGGTTTAGGTTGTCTTTATGCCATATACAATCTGAATGGAAGAATAATTAAATGTATATAATCGTCTTAATTCCTTAGACAGCCACTGAACTTCGACGTATTACTAAAATCAACCAAAAAAGCAAAAATCAAAGTTAAAACCAAAAAGTAAAAACCAAAGTAAAAAGTAAACATATTGGAGCGGATACCATCGATCTCGCTGTTGGCGAAGGCGTAGTGGAACCACTCCTTGAGCGTCTTGAACTGCGGCGGGAACAACATGCAGCGCGTCATGCGGCACACCGTGGCCATGGACAGGTGCGAGCGCGCCGCCCCCGCCCCCGCCCCCGCCCCTCCCTCCGCGCCCGCCCCGGCGCCCCCCGCCGCGCCGCCCAGCGACGCCGTCAGGCTCTGCACCACGTGCACCTCCAGCTCACCTGCAACACACCACACATCTTTATATTTCACAATTGTACTCGTTACACAGAAAACATGCTGCGAATTAAAAATGCTGCGACGAGCTGCAGGGGTAACAAGACTCGATAAAGTGCACAATGAGTATATCAGAGGCTCATTTACAGTCACTCCCATTGTAGAAAAGACGGCGGCAATCCATATGCGTTGATGTGGACATGTAATGAAACGTGATGAGGAGCACGTTGTAAGGAAAGCCCTGGCCATCCCCAATAAAAAGAAATGCAAAGGACGACCACAGGCCACGTGGTGGACAACCATTATCAGAGACATGAAACGGGCTCAGGTGAGGGAACAGATAACCCAAGACTGACTGTAAAGGCGCCGGAAAACGAGAAAGGCTGACCCCAAATGAAAAGGGAAAAGGCATAGCAGAAGAAGAAGACGCGTTACGCAGAAAATAACTGTTAAATAATTGCGTATGCACACGTGCACGTAAAAACGGATGAACGTATACATACTTGCACGCATACACCTTTATAGCGATTGTTTTTTTTTCATTAATCAAATAACAAACACATGAACCATCACCAATTATTTTAGTGATATACCCTTCTTCAGAAAGAAAGCTTTAACCTACAGAAGCTGAGCAGACGGGTTAGTATAAGATTTGTATCAAGTTTTTTTATGTGTGAGCCTGCCAAAATGACTCTACTCTGCCTGATGGAAAGCAGAAGCAGAATCCAAGAATGGTGGTACCATACTCATTGCGAATGCAGACAATGCAACAATGCAGCATTGTACACACCATGGTGGCCTTGACTCTCATACTTATGAATGACTCTCTAGAGCGGCTTTTACTCAATAAAGTGCTATTAATCTACATAATTTTATTCCCTTAGTCATCTTTTTCGAAGCACACGGCACGAATAGGAGCGGTTACACTCTGTGCATTCTTAATTCATCACCACACATGATATGACAAAAATATTGTTGCGCCATAAGGAGATAGGTCTCGAATGTTCCCGTCCATACGAGAACCGAGGAAGGCGCCATCTAGTATCGGGTAACGCGCAACTGTGGAGATTATGACTGGTGATTCCGATTTTCTTAACGCTAGATGGCGCTGCAAGTAGCTCTAGAACAATCTATTTGGTCCAGAATGTTCTGTCGAATATTTAGGATTATTCTAGAGATTTCGACACCCATATAAAAGCGGAGCGTGTTAGCCGCACGGGCAAGTATTGTTTCACGATACAGCGCGTTAACATCGAAGCGATCTTCTAGTGCGACTAACGAGTCATTTATTAAATTATTGTTGTAAAAGTTTTGTCAATAAATATTGTGTTATTTTTTGGTAATCAAGCGACTACTTTTATTGAATTAATACCTGGCTCGTACCAATATGAACACAAAACTGACCATCATCATTAGCGACCTGCTGCGCTTCGGTGGCGAAGCTGATGCAGGGCTCCTTGAGACTGAACAACGCCCACGACTTGGCCTTCAGACTGTTGCCGTGGAAACACGCCAGGGATATGTTGGTGCCGTGCAGTTCCATTGTACCACCTAGCACAGTACCTGTACAAAAATAAATATTATTTAAGTTATACACAGAAGTACATCAAAAGGGTTAGAATTTTCAGAATTTTCAACAGTATAATTTTTACGATAAATCTGAGTGGCTGTTAAATAATAATTTATACTAATTACACGGGAATTTTCATTGCGTGATACAAGATTGGTAGTTACTAATACATCAAGCTATTTTCGGTTGATGTCACAAACAAGCTGAAAAACTGTGATCACTTCATTTATTTTAGCCTTATGTGAATTTAGTCGCAATTTCCTCAACTTTTCTCGACTCAATATATTTCAATTACTCAACCTTTAAGAAAATGAGTATGATATTTTAGCCGTATTTATATATAGTATAGGGGTTTATATACCATTAGAGGGCAGAGGGGTGGCGAGCGTAGACAGTTGCATCCCAGAGATTAGTTGCAGCACTTTCTGCCAGTGTCGGTGGTGACGCAGCTCCTGGTGTTGCGGTGGGGGCTGAGCTTCTGATGATGCAGATGGGGCTGCTGGCGCTTTGGATTAGTTTAAAGATTTAATTGGTACAGTAAACCACTAAAATAAAAATCCAAAAGCTAAACACAATTAGTCGTAACTTTAGATACACCTCACAAAACTTCTGAAGTCCAAAGATAATATTAGACTTGAACAATAGAGTGGAAATCATCAATACAAATAAATTCAAAATAATTACTATTTAGACCCGGTAGCTCAGTTGTTAAACCATAGACAACAGTCATTTCTACGGTAGGAATTACAAATTGGAAATCAATTTATTAAACTTAGGTTTCCGTGTTAGCCTTGCGTAGGCTAACATTATTTATCTTGTCCCAATATATAATTAAGTCTGGAGTCAGCAGAGGGAAAGCATGGTTGTTTAATAAAAAATGAGCTTTACTGTCTAGCAGACAGATTATTTTCATGGAGCGTGGCGACGCTTTTTTTATGTATGGGCCTGCCAAAATGACTCTACTCCGCCTGATGGAAAGCAAAAGCAGAATCCAAGAGTGGTGGTCACCATACTCATTGCGAATGCAGACAATACAATATGGTGAACCACACCATGGCGGCCTTGTGAGGCTTTCGCATCGTTGGGCCTCCGGGCTTGCGGGATGACGCGTCGCCACACCAACAGCTATTTATCCTGGAGAGGGGCGTTATGTAGTCCTATCACCAATGCTAGCGTTCCCTTAGGAAGCTTGTGCTAGCTTATAGGCCCATAGTATAGCCAGACAATCGCAGACCAATCCACTGGTAAAAGCTTTCGGAGCGAGGAATTTACAATTTTTAAGTAACTGGGGTCCCTAACCGATTTATACAATTGCCGATCCGACGGCTTTTAACAATTTATTTAGCCGGTCTCACGATGGCTCTTAAATCTTCATCGAGCTAAATACAACAAATTAAACCACGACACTAATCGACATTTCTACAAAAACAGCTCTGACTGTGTATTCACGAGGCGATCCACGCCATTTTATTCTTAATACTTACATGATATCATTAACTGTCAAACCAAAACTACTTCTACTATAGAGCACACAATTCTACTAAAGCATTATACAGGAGGGGCAGCCATCGGGCAAAAAGCGTACTTGGTATCGAACAAGCGTTAATGTCACAGTTTTATGCTACTGTTGTTCTCATCTCAGAGAGACACGCAATAAAATCAATTTGAAACAAATTGATTTTATTGCGTGTCTCTCTTGTTTCAAAATAAAATCTTTCCGCGTATTTAACATTTATACTTACGTTCTTTCCTATCTCTCTTGGCTGCTGTATAATTTGGATGTAAAGAACTAAATACTCTTTTGCTAGACTTGAACTGCTGCGTGAAGAACTCTTCTAGTTTCAACTGCATCTTTAGAAGATCAGGAGTCGTGCTTCGAGACATCAGGATTTGTAGCTGGTGCCAACTCAGTGTGCCGTGGGTCAGGATTATTGCGGGTCTGAGAGAAAAGGAAAGTATAAACTTAGACATTAAATTGATATTATTACTCTAGAAGTTTCTGAAAAATGGCAGCTTCTTTTCTTCTGCTTTTTAGACCCCAAATGGGACCATCTGAGATCCTTATGCCCTGTAATCCTAGCACATTAATAACTTCTTGTACTCCAGGCGCAGCTCCAGCGCCGCCAGCCGCAGCCCGCACACGTGGCTCGGGTTGCATGAGTGTGTGTATGATGGTACCTGGAGGTGGGTCGGTGCGGGTGCACGGGCGGGTGCCTGGCCCGCGCCAGCCACTCGTCCCGCAGCGCGGCCTGCAGGCGCGACACGCGGGCCAGCAGCGCGGGCGTGCCCATGTACTCCAGGCGCAGCTCCAGCGCCGCCAGCCGCAGCCCGCACACGTGGCTCGGGTTGCATGAGTGTGTGTATGATGGTACCTGGAGGTGGGTCGGTGCGGGTGCACGGGCGGGTGCCTGGCCCGCGCCAGCCACTCGTCCCGCAGCGCGGCCTGCAGGCGCGACACGCGGGCCAGCAGCGCGGGCGTGCCCATGTACTCCAGGCGCAGCTCCAGCGCCGCCAGCCGCAGCCCGCACACGTGGCTCGGGTTGCATGAGTGTGTGTATGATGGTACCTGGAGGTGGGTCGGTGCGGGTGCACGGGCGGGTGCCTGGCCCGCGCCAGCCACTCGTCCCGCAGCGCGGCCTGCAGGCGCGACACGCGGGCCAGCAGCGCGGGCGTGCCCATGTACTCCAGGCGCAGCTCCAGCGCCGCCAGCCGCAGCCCGCACACGTGGCTCGGGTTGCATGAGTGTGTGTATGATGGTACCTGGAGGTGGGTCGGTGCGGGTGCACGGGCGGGTGCCTGGCCCGCGCCAGCCACTCGTCCCGCAGCGCGGCCTGCAGGCGCGACACGCGGGCCAGCAGCGCGGGCGTGCCCATGTACTCCAGGCGCAGCTCCAGCGCCGCCAGCCGCAGCCCGCACACGTGGCTCGGGTTGCATGAGTGTGTGTATGATGGTACCTGGAGGTGGGTCGGTGCGGGTGCACGGGCGGGTGCCTGGCCCGCGCCAGCCACTCGTCCCGCAGCGCGGCCTGCAGGCGCGACACGCGGGCCAGCAGCGCGGGCGTGCCCATGTACTCCAGGCGCAGCTCCAGCGCCGCCAGCCGCAGCCCGCACACGTGGCTCGGGTTGCATGAGTGTGTGTATGATGGTACCTGGAGGTGGGTCGGTGCGGGTGCACGGGCGGGTGCCTGGCCCGCGCCAGCCACTCGTCCCGCAGCGCGGCCTGCAGGCGCGACACGCGGGCCAGCAGCGCGGGCGTGCCCATGTACTCCAGGCGCAGCTCCAGCGCCGCCAGCCGCAGCCCGCACACGTGGCTCGGGTTGCATGAGTGTGTGTATGATGGTACCTGGAGGTGGGTCGGTGCGGGTGCACGGGCGGGTGCCTGGCCCGCGCCAGCCACTCGTCCCGCAGCGCGGCCTGCAGGCGCGACACGCGGGCCAGCAGCGCGGGCGTGCCCATGTACTCCAGGCGCAGCTCCAGCGCCGCCAGCCGCAGCCCGCACACGTGGCTCGGGTTGCATGAGTGTGTGTATGATGGTACCTGGAGGTGGGTCGGTGCGGGTGCACGGGCGGGTGCCTGGCCCGCGCCAGCCACTCGTCCCGCAGCGCGGCCTGCAGGCGCGACACGCGGGCCAGCAGCGCGGGCGTGCCCATGTACTCCAGGCGCAGCTCCAGCGCCGCCAGCCGCAGCCCGCACACGTGGCTCGGGTTGCAGCCCGCCTCCTCCTCGATGTGCACTGTGTATAACATATTTTGTTGGTTACTGCTATTGCTTAGCCAATAAAAAATGAGGAGCCATAAATTGTGGGATATTCAATTTATGTTTTTTAACCACCGACACTGTTTTAACCAACTTCAAAAAAGGAGGAAGTTCTTAATTCTATTGTATTTTCTTTGTTCGTTTTAGCATAACTTTCGACTGGGTGAACCGATTTTGATGATTCTTTTGATTCCCGTGAGGTCCCATTTTAATTTCTTAATTCTTTTTTTAATTTTTTTAATTTTTAATTTCTTCTCCAGTTCTTGAAGTCGGTTTCTTTTTTTTTTGTTTATGTAGGTACAGTTCGTCACGTGCGACTCGCCTTCCCCTAGTGTGACGTCACATATTTTACCGTGCGTGTGTATGGAGCTGTGCGAGACGGCGCTAGGTACGTACCGTGCGTGTGTATGGAGCTGGCGAGACGGGACGAGGTACGTACCGTGCGTGTATATGGAGCTGAGCGAGACGGCGCTAGGTACGTACCGTGCGTGTGTATGAAGCTGAGCAAGACGGCGCTAGGTACGTACCGTGCGTGTGTATGGAGCTGAGCGAGACGGCGCTAGGTACGTACCGTGCGTGTGTATGGAGCTGAGCGAGACGGCGCTAGGTACGTACCGTGCGTGTGTATGAAGCTGAGCAAGACGGCGCTAGGTACGTACCGTGCGTGTGTATTGAGCTGAACGAGACGGCGCTAGGTACGTACCGTGCGTGTGTATGGAGCTGAGCGAGACGGCGCTAGGTACGTACCGTGCGTGTGTATGGAGCTGAGCGAGACGGCGCTAGGTACGTACCGTGCGTGTGTATGGAGCTGAGCGAGACGGCGCTAGGTACGTACCGTGCGTGTGTATGAAGCTGAGCAAGACGGCGCTAGGTACGTACCGTGCGTGTCTATTGAGCTGAACGAGACGGCGCTAGGTACGTACCGTGCGTGTGTATGGAGCTGAGCGAGACGGCGCTAGGTACGTACCGTGCGTGTGTATGGAGCTGAGCGAGACGGCGCTAGGTACGTACCGTGCGTGTGTATGGAGCTGAGCGAGACGGCGCTAGGTACGTACCGTGCGTGTGTATGGAGCTGAGCGAGACGGCGCTAGGTACGTACCGTGCGTGTGTATGGAGCTGAGCGAGACGGCGCTAGGTACGTACCGTGCGTGTGTATGGAGCTGAGCGAGACGGCGCTAGGTACGTACCGTGCGTGTGTATGGAGCTGAGCGAGACGGCGCTAGGTACGTACCGTGCGTGTGTATGGAGCTGAGCGAGACGGCGCTAGGTACGTACCGTGCGTGTGTATGGAGCTGAGCGAGACGGCGCTAGGTACGTACCGTGCGTGTGTATGAAGCTGAGCAAGACGGCGCTAGGTACGTACCGTGCGTGTGTATTGAGCTGAACGAGACGGCGCTAGGTACGTACCGTGCGTGTGTATGGAGCTGAGCGAGACGGTGCTAGGTACGTACCGTGCGTGTGTATGGAGCTGAGCGAGACGGCGCTAGGTACGTACCGTGCGTGTGTATGGAGCTGAGCGAGACGGCGCTAGGTACGTACCGTGCGTGTGTATGAAGCTGAGCAAGACGGCGCTAGGTACGTACCGTGCGTGTCTATTGAGCTGAACGAGACGGCGCTAGGTACGTACCGTGCGTGTGTATGGAGCTGAGCGAGACGGCGCTAGGTACGTACCGTGCGTGTGTATGGAGCTGAGCGAGACGGCGCTAGGTACGTACCGTGCGTGTGTATGGAGCTGAGCGAGACGGCGCTAGGTACGTACCGTGCGTGTGTATGGAGCTGAGCATGACGGCGCTAGGTACGTACCGTGCGTGTGTATGGAGCTGAGCGAGACGGCGCTAGGTACGTACCGTGCGTGTGTATGGAGCTGAGCGAGACGGCGCTAGGTACGTACCGTGCGTGTGTATGGAGCTGAGCGAGACGGCGCTAGGTACGTACCGTGCGTGTGTATGGAGCTGAGCGAGACGGCGCTAGGTACGTACCGTGCGTGTGTATGGAGCTGAGCGAGATGGCGCCGCCCACGATGCCGGCGCGCGCGTCGAGCTCGGAGCGCGCGAGGGCGAGCGCCAGCAGCATGTTGCGGTGTCCCGTGCTGCCGATGCTCAGCCGCCCCGTGCAGTTGAAGTCGCGGCTCTGCCAACTGCACAATACAACACCAAACCCATATCAGTTCAATGTCCTATGCCACTTACACTACAGCTACAATATTCTCAATAATATTGGAAATAATTTTTCACAGATACCTTAAGAATTTGGAAGATTCTAAAAACTAGGAATACTACTTCATTTTTCGCTATTTTTGAAATCAACAACTTCTAGAAAAAAAAGTTTCGTAATAATACATATTTTGTTTTATCATAACACACTAAAGTTTCCAAATTATTGCTTTTTAAAGGTGTTTGTACTATCAGCTTATGGGTTTTATTTTGCAGAATTCGTCAAATCACAAATTAAAATTTTTACGGACATGTTTACACGACTAACAGCATTTCATCATTGAACTACCATACTCCAATTTAGAATTCTGGATAGTAGAAGAACTCTGGATTATTAGCCTGTCCTGCATTTCTAGTGCTTTACAAGGTATAAATCAATCCACTGAAAACAATTAAAACAAGCAATAGCCACTGACCTGACGTTCCCCATGACGTTGCCCATGTTCATGTGCACGTTGAGCTTGGTGAAGTTGACAGCGAACAGCACCAGCGTCTCCCAGGCGGCGCCTATCGCTGGAGCCGGCACTTTCATGTCTATATGCCATACACAATCACGTTATTGACGTTAAGCGTATAATATAATATTTGAAATGTAACATACTGTTACGATATTGGTGATTTTTTGAATAAAAAGCTAGTCAGAATACCTAAAATTGATTTAATACTGCTAGAGGAAGCTCGTGAGATGTATAAGAAAAGGATATAATTGAGAGGTGAGTTTCTGAGGAGATTTCAAGTGCCTGAAAAGCCCTGATTTCAATAAAAGTTATTTAATTTTGATTTTTAAAGTTATAAAAAAAGAGGAGGGAGGACTCGATAAGTACATAGGAAAAAAGTGTAAAATAAATTTTGCTAAAGTATTTTAACAGAAATAACCATTTATAAAATAAGCAATAATTTTCTTATTTTTATTAAAAATGAATTAACTGTACAGATTTTTTCAGATTAATGAATAAATTAGTAGTTTCATAAAATTAGAGAGCAATAAAAATATGAGCTTGGATTAAATTTTCTCTTTAATTATTTTGTAAGCGATTATTTCGTACTGACCTTTAGGTTTTTGATGATCAGTAACAGTCTTTGTCTTCTCTCTCTGCGGCAGTACCGGCGACACGGGAGCATTGCTGCTTGACGGGCTGTAGGCAGGTATAATTATTTGTTTTATATCTGATATTTCAATAAAATAAAGGAAACGAAAGAAAGAATCTTTGAAAACTACCAATAGTTCATTTTTGTATATGTCGAACACTGTTTCTTTTTGTACGACGCTTTTTTAATATAATTTACTTAGCCATCTTTATATTTAGGTGATAATTTTAAGCACGAGATAATATATTTTCAAATAACTTTCTACTATGTAGTTAAGTTAACATCATCTTATTTCGACACTCCAAGATTTTCTTACAGATACAGAATGATATCCAACAAATGGTCCTACGAGCCAAATTATTTGCAGTTTAATTAGTCTCTAAGCGTATTTATATTAAGTTTTATTTTCACGTTTGATATCTTGTCTCCGAGTTTTCGAGATCTTTAACTATTTTTACAGTTGTTGATTTTAAATTATAAACTCTAAAAAATTATAACCATTACATAACAAGGAGGTTTGAATTACTTCATCATTCCTAACATCTATAACAAATGGCAATATATATTACACTAACACTTAAAATAATCATATTTGGACAGTACTTTTTAGTTTAATATGTAAGGCATTAGTAGGAATGAGGGTTTCGAAACAACTCACCCATGGTTTCTAGTATCGTTGTGCAGACTGAGGTCTCCGAGGAACATGCGCCTGACGATGGTCCGCCGGTACCACGCCTTGGGGAAGGCGAGGATCTCACCCAAACGTCGCATGTCGTACTTGAACCACGCTGAACCTACGTCCACGATCGCTGTGGGAGACACGTTTATTTCATAATATTTGCTGTCTTACTTTTAAAAATTTTCTACCATTCTTCATAATTGTTACTTACTAGAAAATCTGACTGTAGCTTTCGACAGATCTTGGTCGGTCTGAAAGTCGAGTTTCCTGGACCTCGACAGGTGGAACTTGACGAACTCCACGTTGATGCTGAGCGAGTCCTTCCTCTCGGTATCGGAGAGCGGGGACCACTGCGCCTCCTTGAGGCTGGACTTCTTTCCTCCGTAGGGGTGGAACATGTTCACGGAGAAGTCGGCCAGACAACCTGTCACGCTGAGTCCGCCCATTGCCACTGCGGGCTCTGCCATTTCCCTGTAAGTTCATTTCAATTTAGTTTGAAGTTGTACTTGCCATTATATTACAATAAATCGGTTACATTATTACAGAGTCAATGCACTTCAACTTTCGAATGAAGTCGCTTCCGCTATCTAAAGTACCTCACGGATTTCAATCCACTTTTCGTCAATAGATGGAGTCATAGATTCAAGTGGAAGGTTTATATGTACACATATACATGACGTATACTATAGTAGAAAAAATACGAGAATTTGAAGATTTCCATGGGAAGTTCAGAATTTGCAAGGTTTCTGTTCGAAGCCGGGCATGATCGCTAGCATGTCGTATTAAAAAAAATTGATGGAGATTTGAGATGAAATACAACATGGTTTAAAAACGATTGTAGTCAATTCTATTGCTGATTCTGGACAAACTATTTTCAGGTTCGGTGTTACGGAAGAATATGTAAGGGTCAAGTACTGACTCGTCGCTGGCCCGCTTGGAGCTGAAGACGATCTGCAGGCTGGGCAGCTGCAGCAGGCACTCGACGCGCGAGGCGGGCAGGCAGCTGAAGCGGAAGGTGGAGGGCTGCATGTGGAAGTGCACGATCACGTCCACGGGGAACGACGCGTACACGTACTGCCCGTACGACGCCTCCGCCGACCGCGACCGCGACCCGCTCTCCGCT
This sequence comes from Diaphora mendica, assembly GCA_949125395.1. Taxonomy (NCBI): domain Eukaryota; kingdom Metazoa; phylum Arthropoda; class Insecta; order Lepidoptera; family Erebidae; genus Diaphora; species Diaphora mendica. Next base: position 1,961,918 of record OX421317.1, read on the forward strand.
TCTGCACACACATACAGGTTTCTACATTCACGCCTCAAAAAGGGTAGGCAATACAATTTGCTATCTTCATTTTGGTCCATTTCATACATTACGCTTTGCAATAGCATGCTTTGGGCCTTATTATAGATTAGGGGGGAAGGGGGGATATGTTTGTAATAACTGGAGGCCGTGTGCCTGTAAATTTATTTGGTTATTACTCGAATCTTTGGGCCCACCAATCATTGACAATGACTTCAAGAGTCTCGACCTATCTGAATATAACTAATCTAATACCTTTAAAAAAGCAATAATCAGAATCTCGGAAACGGTTCCAGCGATTTTTATAAAAATCCGTAGGTACCTACATGGTAGGTAAATACATGGGGTTTTGGAGCGATACATCAATTTAGCTAGGATTTTTTTATTATTAAAAAAATTCTGAACAAAACTCGTTCATCCAGGTACTTTATACTAATACAATAAATCCGAATTAAAAATATACGAATTTATGATGTAAGGAATACACATTCATGAGATTAAGATGATACGTTTAGCTTTATAAACTTACCAGGTGTAGGTGTGGAGAATGATGCTTTAGTCGGTATAGGTTCCAGGGTTTGTTCCAAAAATTCCAGTATGTGAGGACTGATGATGGTCTCTTCTGGAATGCTCTGCACTGTGATCCATGCGAAGAGTGCTGCTTTCTTGGTGTTCACCTTTCGCGTGGGTACGTTCAAGGGTAATAGAGGTACGGTCTGAGGGGATATTACTTCTTCTGGTAATGTCTTAGATTCATAATGCACCTGTAGATGATATTTCAAATTTTAATAGATTTTAAGTGTATATCTTAATTTAATACGTGAGTAACTTGGTTTAAATTTTTTATTTTTGTTTAAAGGTCATTAGTTATTAGAGTTACAAGAAGGATTATAGAGGTAACTAATAAAAATAAAAAAAAATAAAGTTTTGTTACTGAGATATAGAATAAAAATAATACATGTTTGTTTGAAGCAGTAATATAATCATTTTAACCGACTTCAAAAAAGGAGGAGGTTATCAATTTTCGAATCTATTTTTAGATAATATAACTTTTTTTTAAATGTGTTGCAAGGAATTTTATGTACATTAAAACAATATAAATTAAAAAAAAACGACTTCAATCTGAACCAAATTGAAATGGGACCACACGGAAAGCAACAGCTTTCAAATAAAAATGGAATAATCAGAATCGTTTTACTCAGTTGAAAGTTCTGAGGTAACAAACCTAAAAGGAACATACAGTCGAATTGAGAATCTCTTCCTTTTTGGAAGTCGATTAAAAATACAATGGACACGGATAGTTATTTGTTTATAAAATAATGTGAGGAACGGGTGATACGTCCCTCCAACACAAAGGGAGGATCCTCCGACCAGGCGAAGTGATCATGCCTGGCGGGCCAACTGCCCAACGGTTGATGTTGGGATGTTGTATATATGTTAACTGGCGCTAGAACTTTCACTGCGCGATTCAGGATTGGTAGTTTTTTAGTTTCCTTCGTTACTCCGTAGTTCGACGTATCTTCGGTAGATGGCGCTGTAGTATGTTATGTTGTTGTTGCGCTGTATGTGGAGGCCGCCACAGTTTGTTTTGAGTAGCGATGAATTTTCTACCAAATGGCGTGGCATGATGATTATGCGATGTTGATTAGTTGCGAGCAGTGATCTGTAAGAGAGCGGTGGTGGAGGGGGAGCGGTACCTTGAGGTTGAGCCCCGGCACGCGGAACACCGTGAGGTCCAGTGCGGGTGTGGGCCGAGTGTGGGCCGCCTTGCGCCGCGGGGCCGTGGGGGAGGCCGCGCCCCCCGCCCCGCCCCCCGACCCGCTCGCCGCGCCCTCCGCCCCCAGCCCGCCAGACGCGGAACGACCCACGCGCATGCGACTGCCGCTGCTGCACACACACACACACACACACACAGAACTTAGTAGGTATAACTTAACTAAAAAACATTGTATCAAAACTTATTAGCTTATCATAATTCAAAAGACGGTTGTTTGTTATACCGCATGTTTGTATTACATTTGACCTACAACACAATACCCAAACACACGCGCGCAATATTATCGAAAACTAATTATCTAAAGGACTCTAACAACAATGAATTGCAATATCAATATGTATTTTCGTCGTTAAACTTCAAACAAATAAGTTCACAGCATTTTTCTATCTCACATCCTTTTTTTTTCGCGAAATACAGTCCACTTTTCTTATAAAATAACGAACCATTTAGCTTTAATTGCAATACCTTCAACTACTACTTCAAGCTATTACCGTCCACTTTTAAACGAAGACCTCCCCAAAGAACGTTAACCATTTCTTGGTAAAAAAATAAACTAATAATATGTTTCCCATATAATCTCCATTTCTACTTTATTCTTCTGTCATTTTAAGTACTAATTACCCTTTAGCCTTTAAACCACTACATAAAACGTCAATTTAAAAAACATAGATTTATATTTTGTTACAAATAAAAAATGAAAATTTTAAATCTTTCCGTGGGAGAGCCACGCCTCGCCATGAATGGGCCGGCTCGACCAGAGTGATACCACGGCCTCACAGAAAACCAGTGTGAAATAGTGCTTGCGCTGTGTTTCACCGAGTGAGTGAGGATACCAGAGGCCCATACCCAAACCCTCCCCTCCCCATTCCCCAAAGGTCGCCAACGTACTTGTGATGCCTCTGGTGTTGCAGGTGTCCATGGGCGGCGGTAATCGCTTACCATCAGGGGATACGTCTGCTCGTTTGTCCGCCTATATCATAAAAAATGGTTGTCTGTAAAGTCTGTTTACGTCATAACGAAACATTGATGAAATGATGAGAGATAAATGCGGCGCAAGCACTTCAAGCCTTAAGTGGAGCTTCGCCTCAGAGCGAGGTAACGCCGCATGAGTCATTTTCGTGTGTGCAGCCGGCTCCATTGAATTATAAGACGTTGTCACGTCAAAAAAAAAAAACTCACATTTTCAACTCATCCTCTTTGCTCGACTCCTTGGTATGCAGTACACATTTGCCACTATTGATATCCACTTTCACATCCAACTCGAAGTCAATGTTCGGCTCCGAAGTCTTCGCTTTACTGCCCTTCGTCTCAGAACTTAGAGGGTCGGATTGTGGGGCGCTGCTGGTAAAGTAGACAGTTTATAGAGAAGAACCGTGTGTTTTTTTTGAAATGGGACGTGAATCACTCGTGTCCGTGATTCAACCAGAATGATAGACCTGATAGGTGAATGAGGCGCTCATAACCCAGTTGCACTTGGTGATTAAAAACAATCACCGACGGTAAGCAACGACGGCGCGGTCAGTACCGGGATGGGTGACCGCTTGTGGCATGATACCGCGTCTCCGTGATTCGGAGGTCACGTTAAGCAGTCAGTCCTGGTTATTATCACAGGATAACAGTCGTGAAGCTTAGTTCGCGGCCTTAGGGCGGCTTAAAAACATCCAATGGTAAGATTACGTAGCCACAACGTTGTGTGCTAATCCCCAACCAGACAAGGCCTTAACCCTCGCCTGGGTTGTTGATGAACCCCTCTTCCATTTCCTCTGGTTCTGGGAGATTGATTGTCATATTCGGTTTAGGTCGGATTTTGATCTTTAAGATTTTAAAATAGTTTTTCATTGAAAGCTATTTACAAAGTATTGTGTACGATTACAGACCGAGGTTGTTAAATATCGGAAGCAGTAAAAGGACCGGCGGTTGGCTATGCACTGATTTCCTGCAACAGGAATACCAGAAAAGTTGGCTTGCCCGGGGACTTCCCCCTCACATGTGAGGGTTTACATTAACAGGTATAATAACTTTATTACATTTATGACTACTTAATATTATAAAGCTTAAGAGTTTGTTTGATGTTTGTTTGAACGCACTAATCTCAGGAACCGCTGGTCCGATTTGAAAAATTCTTTCAGTGTTGGATAGTACATTTATCGAGGAAGGCTATAGGCTATTTATCATCACGCTAAGACCAATAGGAGCGGCAGACTAATGAAGAATGTTACAAAAACGGGGGAAATTTTATTTTACGATACGGGCAATAGGAGACGTAAACGACGTTGCGTGGGTCAGCTAGTTACATAAATGACTATATGATAATGTTTTATCAACATACCTATAATCAGGTTTCCTCCTCAGCTCGACAGGCTCCAGTTCATCAGGCCAGTGGTCGGGGTGGGCGGGCAGGGAGCTCTGCCGCTGTACCCCGGGGGGTTGCGAGGGACGCGAGCTGCTGGACCCAGCACCACCTGTAGACCTGGGACCTCGGAGAGATGCGGAACGAGATGGACCTGCTATTACCAAGAAAATATCCCAGATTTTAAACCGTTATTACATAATGTGTGTAAGACCATGCTATAGGTAAAAAAATATATATGACCACTAATGTCTGTTAATTGTTGTTAGATACCAAATCATCTATTTGGTGTACGCTCTGGAAATGTCCCCTCCATTGTGATATACTCTAAGGTAACTTGTAATGACATTTTAGATTATGTCAAAGTTGTCGTGTCTCTCGGAAATAGAATTTGCTAGAAACAAGTAACGAAAAATATGGCCGGCGTCGTAAAAATTATTTAGCTACCGGTGTGATATGTTCTGGCTACCGTGGGTTATGTTAGCTGATTTAATATAATAAGTATCGAGTGTTTCTGAACGTATCTGAGTAACCGTATTAACAACGCTGCTTCGTGTTGTTGGAAATATTTATTAAAATTATGGCGTCGGTATGAGCTTAGAGAACAGATTGTTTGGAAATATTACCGTAAGGACGGTGTCTTGTCGGAAATTAACTTGGCGCGGGCCGAGTTGTTATTTATGGGTTACTAACCCCCGTGTGAATTTTGATACGGCCACGAGTAGTTGTGGGCTAATTAATCTTCTGTGTGTGAATAGTTTCGGCCACTGCGTTTGATGAGCTTTAATTGTATAAACTTAATGTAAATCGGGTGTAGTAGGATTCGGGAATCCGTCCGGCTTCTGGTTTGAATTGTAATTGTATTTGTAAACGGATGGTGGTATGTGATATGATCTGCGTGATATCGACAAGGTGTGCACCTCTCCGCAGCGAAGAATGAAGAAATCTACACAACCCCATGCGTTTTCTTTATATTATATTGAACGGGGTGCTAGCGCCTCTAGTTGACCTCCGTTCACCAGTGATCGGTCTGCGAGTGTTAATTCAACCAAGAATTAATTTTTGGTATAATATAATATGATGTGGAGCTAACCAGTGAGGGGTTCGCTCTCCATGGAGCTCCAGCTGCCACCCTCGATGATGTCTGCGAGGCGGTGATCCTCGTCGCCCAGCAGCAGCGTCTCGCCAGACTCGCCCACCGCGCCACTCGACAGGCCCAGGTTCGCTTCCACCGGACTGCAACCAACATCTACCATTACTAACCTCCAAGAGAAAATAATGGACCATTCGTTTGTTTATTCATTGAATAATTGGATCACCATGAGCAAAAATATATTTTTAGAATGTAGTGTTTCCTATTATAAAAAAATGTATAAAGAACATAAATTTCATTCAAGTCTAACAAAACTGCTTTATAACACTTTATATATTTAAATTAAATAATATGATTTAAAACTTATCACAAAAAACATTTTATGATAGCAAATTATTATATCACACATTAGTATATATGTATTCGTATCAGTTGTCTAGTACCCATAACACAAGCTTTACTTAGCTTGGGACTAGATGGCGTTGTGTGTTAGATGTCCAAAATATTTATTTATTCATTTTTATTTTATTAAAACCAAGTCATACAATAAAGTTTTAATTGACTCAATTTAACATTAACATACTATAGTATTCAATTTGATATTATAATGTGCCAATATGATAAATACCCAGCTATAAATTGTATGTGTTTTACTTATATAAAAGGTAATGAAATTACTGGTCAAATAAAATAAAGAAAATTCAGCCAAAACTGCAGAAGAAAAAATGAAAGTGTTAGGTTACCTGTCTCCGAACTCCTTCCGTTCCTGTGGAGGAGTGGGCACGACGAAGGACTTGCTGCGGTTGGAGCCCAGCCCCAGCTTGCCCTTCGTGATGGAGCTGGCCCGCACGCTCTGGCGACGGAGCTTCTGGATCATGTCCCTACAACACACATTTCCCATCATCAATAAACTCAATCTGCTAAAAATGTCTCAATTGCTATATTTGGGATTCCATTATAGGGTTTCTTACAGAAGAGTGCACAGGGTTTTATAGGGTCAGGGGCGCGCCCGGGATTTGGAGTCCCCTGTTCACTGCGTTATCTGCTTCCTATCTCCATATTAGACGCCTTTGCATAAATTTACTGATGAAAGTGGATCTGTGTATTTTAGTATTGTATCACCTATTACTTGTTAATCTAATTTTAAAAGACAACTTCTGCATTATAGAAATATATCTTACGTCGCGGGATACTTTCCAAACATACATGAAACGACACCAAAACCAACCGGAACAATTGTGCACCACACTAAGTGTTATCCCATGTGGGGACCGAAGTCACAACACTCAGCATTGTAGAAAGTGACAGGCGACCACTTAAACCACTAAGTCATTTGTGCTGGCTTTAAGTCAATATGCTACCGACCTTGTGTAAAATAAATTTATAAACACAAGGCCAGAACTATTTCAATCTCAGCCTATTACCGTCCACTGCTGAACGAAGGCCTCCTCCAAAGAGGCCAACCCTCCCGGTCCTGGACAGTCCGCGTCCATCCATTGCCAGCTATTTTCTTAAAGTCGTCGGTCCATCGTGCCGCAGGGCGTCATTATTTATTTATATATAATAATTTTACTCTAGAAGTTACTATACTTAAATCTAAGGATAATACCTTCTGAAATCTTTGAAGACCAACGCTTCTAGTTCGTGTAATCGCTTCATTTCGTACTCGATGGTGGAGTGGCTGGCGCCCAGGGTGCGAAGGTCGTTGATGATCTTGGCTTGCTCGTTCATCTCCTTCTCTATCAGCTTCGAACGCTTCTTGGCGTCAATGCTGGTATCAAACACGAACGCTGGCAGATGGTCCGTGTATTTACGTCTTAGGATTATGCTCTCCTGGGGAAAAGTAAATTCTTAATTAATGTATTGTACTATACGTTAACTCGTTGACATGTGCAAAGAGCACATGACCCAACTCAAGCAGTAAAAGTGTCGCATCGTAATTCTATGATATTTGTCTTGAGCTAACTCCCTGGATGGTCATTCAGGTATATACTACTCGTGGGAGAGCCACGCTTTGGCATGAATTGGCCGGTTCGACCGGTGTGATACCACGGCCTCACAGAAAACACCCAGGCCCATACCCCTCCACCCATCCCCATCGCCCGAAGGCCTTCAACGCACTTGTGACGCCTCTGGTGTTGCGGGTGTCCATGGGCGGCGGTAATCGTCTACCATCAGGCGACACGTCTGCTCGGTAGCCCCCTATTCCATAAAAAAAGGATATCTGAATAATGTGTGTAGAGTGTGATAAAGAGAATTGAAGAGACAAATAAATAAACGGGTCACCGAATCGTAAGTGAATTTTTCTATCTTATAAACGCAATTCAAGAGTCATTTTGTAAGGGTACGCTATTTTCTCGTAGCTGGGAAAGTCATGCCAGTTTAGAGTTCAGACCCAGACGAAAATATTTTTTTAAAGATTTGTTGTGCGAGTCAAATAGTTTTTCCGAAAAATGCAGTGATAAATTACCAATTATTCAGGGGGGAGAAAATGGGAAACGAGGAGTGGGGTGTTTTTGGTATAACTTAGTCTAAACAGCTCATAGGCAACCACTACCATTTCGACCCCTTTTTCCACTTTCTTGTCATAGTTCACCAGTAATAATACAAAATTGTCACTTGTAATGTCTACAAAACAAACAAACCTGCGAATCTTTGCTGTTATCAGCTTCGTCATCAATATCACTCTCATAGTCCATCCTGAGCGGATCTTCTTCCTCGAACCCTGTGAGCATAGTCAGGGTGTGTCCAAGCGCAGACAGTTGCTTGCCCACGTTCACGTCGAGGTGGATGTCCACACCTTCCATCTGCCATGAGACGTTTAGGAACCACTTGGCGTTTTCTGAAATTCGATAAATACATTATAACTTTAATATTTGTCTTTTTTCCGTTATTAGAGATTTAAGGCTAGTTTTCTATACAGCTAGCTATAAACTAAAGGTAGGCTTACCTGACGAACTGAAGAAGAAAACGAATAAATTGGATAAGAATTGAGGGGTATATCACTCGTTAGAAGAGTCAGATGAAGTGCACTGCAATAGTGCACAACTGGTGTTCATATCACGTACATGTGACTCATCTAATTAATAAGGTATTAATAAATCTCAATGAAATGTATTAGTGTCTCTATCAATCATCGTCAAAGCTATAAAGATAGCAAACTGTACACATCCCTGATATACATTCAGTGGTTGTTAGTTAAGTAACTGTTCGATCCCAAATCTACTATTTTGTGGATGTAGTATCACTACATAGTATAAAACAAAGTCGCTTTCTCTGTCCCTATGTCTCTATTTCCCTTTGTGTGCTTAAATCTTTAAAACTACGCAACGGATTTTTATGTGGGTTTCTTTAATAGATAGAGTGATTCAAGAGGAAGGTTTTTATGTATAATAAATGCATAATATAGTATGGAAACACTGTTAATTTTCGAGGTTTCTAATGTGATGTAGCAAATAAACACATTTTTTGCGCTTACATTGCTAACGCTGGTTGCACCCTACGAGATAGATCAAAATAATGTACTACAGTATTGTACACCTTAAAAAGACCTACAAAAAAGTCCGCAACGGTATATGTGATATCTCTCAGGGATAACCCACAACAACCATTTTTTATTCCTTTATTTTTACGAGAAATAATGGCTTAGTTACGAAGCGATTTTAAGCAATACAGAATTAATCCATATACAATTAAGTAAATTAAATACACTGTGCATTTAATATAGATCAAAATGGCCCTTTACAGTACCTAAGTTAAATGAATATATTCGAAGATATTACAGATTTAAAATGCACGAATCGTGTCGTCGACGGGGCATCTGAAATCCACCCGTGCGAAGCCGGGGCTGGTCGCTATTAATTATAATGTTGCAATGACAATAATGTGTGATTGTCTTTTGGCAAATGTGAAAGTGACACAATTGTTAATAATGTCATGATACTGTTGCTCAGAATTCGGGCTAAGACAGTCGGAGTATTTGGGAATCGCGAGGGGTCTCGTGTTAGGAACTAAAGTTTTGTAAGAGATGTTGGCTAACTACGCAGTATACTAGAACTATATTAAGAAGGCCAAGTTGAAACAAGCCCTATAGGAATCTGTCTGACCATAGCATAGCAGCGCGAAATCTCCTTTCTATGTTCAGCAGTCGACTACTGATGATGACGATGGTAAATATTAAATTTGACGGCGTACACCACACCTGCAGCGCAATGACTGCACGGTGGGCCTAGTGTTTTAAGCGGTCGCCACGCTGCTTTCTACTGCGCCAAGTGTCGTGGGTTCAAATCCTACACGGAAAAAACACTTAGTGTAATCCACAAATTGTTATCCTGAGTCTGGATGTTCTTTGTGTTCGTTAATTTTTTTTATGGAATAGGCGGGCAAACAGCAGACGTATTGACTGATGGTAAGCGATTACCGCCGGCCATGGACACCTGCAACACCAGAAGCGTCACAAGTGCGTTGCCGGCCTTTTGGGCATGGGGAGGAGGTAGAGGTATGGGGATTAGGGTATGGTCCTCCGGTATCCTCGCTCACTCGGTGAAACACAGCGCAAGCACTATTTCACACCAGTTTTCTGTGAGGCCGTGGTATCTTTCCGGTCGAGCCGGCCCATTCATGCCGAAGCGTGGCTCTCCCACGTCTGTTTGTCCAATGTCTGTTTATAAAGTCTCACGCGACAAAGGATGTATATTCGTAATGCGGGAGTTGTCAATTAAAAATAATAATGAAAACACAAAAAGTTTGTAACCGTTATGTTTGGCAGCAGTAGTTCGGCTGCACACTTCGTAGGTTCCCTCGGAGACGCAGCACACGTTGATCTCCGGCTCGTCAGCTCTCGGCTTCCAGTCGTCCAGCGAGGCCTCGAAGTCGTCGGCGAAGCGCAGGCAGAGCCCCACGAAGCGGCCCTTGGACACGAGCGCGCCCGAGCTGCAGGCGCCGATGGTGGTGCTCTCCAGCGTCACCACCACGGCGCCGCGGGACTCGCCCTCGAGGGCCCGGCCCATGCCCCAGCGGGCCTGCCGGTACACAGATATATATATAGCCCAGTGTCATTCTTATAGCATTTCAAAGAATACAAGCAGTAAACACAGCGAAGACGAAACGAGACATGATCAATAGCTCATTTCTGTTAAAAAAGCTAGAAAAACTATTTTATCTCTATATGACGAACTGCCTCGCCTAGTGACACAGTTCTTAACCTTACACCCTGTAAGATTTACCGGTAACCTATCGATTGAATATTTATAATACACTATTTTTTCATATGCTTGCAAGAACTTACATTACGGGACTTATTCAAAAGATTAGGTCAGTCTACCTGTGACCAGTGTAACCTGTTTGAAACGTCAGAAAATAGAAGATATAAGTAACTTTTCACATATTTCATCGCGAATAAGTCCTAATATACAACAAAAACAAAAGTACCGAAAGTATAAAAACAATTATGTAATTTTGTAATACATTGGTTCATGTTTGTACAGGAAATGGACAAGTTCAGTAAGTATATCTCTAATTAACACTGAGCGATATGTCCCAAAATATTAGTATTACTTATAATTCTACAACTTTCATCTATATTTCTTACACAATAAAGTGTATATTTAAGTACTTCAATCTTAGTACATATATATATGGAGGGGCTGCTGAACGGCCGGAGAAAGCTGTGAGAGAAACTGAGTTTGATTAGAGCCTCTCTCTCTCTCACGTAAGCTTCTGATTGGTGGACGCACATACCAATTTGCATGACTAATTTGGCGGGAAATACACCAACCAATCAGAAGCTTGCATGAGAGAGACAGACTCTAACTAAACTCAGTCTCTCTCTCTACTCCGATCACGCTTTTCACCCGTTCAGCTGCCCCTCCTTGAATATATGCTCTAAGACTTCAATTTAACTTACCACCACCGGCGGTTGGTTAAGCGGCAGACATATCCCAATGTCGTCTACGTTCAGTTGTAAAAACAGCGTGCTCAAGTGTGGGGTGGTAATCTGTGACGTCAGTTGTACCTGCACGGAAGAAATGTTACAATCATTTAAAATTTAACTACCTCTGTTTAAACGTGTTAATTCTTACATACACACAGTCTCACGATTATATTTTTGCAAGAGTAGGCATTTACAACAATTAATGAGTCTAGTTTAAAGTAAAATTGCTTTGGAATTAAATACAATCCATTCACGTCCAATAATTTGCCACCGCAACATGAATTTTATTTATATATTCGTAATTATTTTAAAATACATGATACACATTTTCATATAAAATCTATCCATAGAGTTAACCTCCTTGACGATATAAGTTTGACTATGAAATTTTGACGTGGCTAAACTTGCAGTGATGAAACACATCAACATAGATTATTTTTTCGTACAATGTACCTCTTGAATTGTAAAAAACAATTTTCATTCATAAAATCTTTGTACATTACTCTGTCAAATATTAAATAATTTGTCTTACTTTTTCAAAGACCTGTTGCGTGGCCGTAAGCACCTCCTTGTTGAGGTTGAGTCGCTTCTCGTTCCAGTACTCGTAGGCGTTCTTGTAGTTGAGCCACACGAGGATGGCCTTGTCCACGGCCACGGGCTGGATGTAGATGAGCGGCCGCTTCAGGGTTATCAGCACCACTTCTTTGTCATCACCACACACCAACTCGTCTTGGAATGCGTTACGCATCGCTGAAGGGAAGAAATGAAAGTTTTTTTTTAAATTTCATGATTATTATACTATACAGCTATCGGTTTTTTTTCTGAATATCAAAGATACCTGATGTGGGATAGCGATGTTGCAATACGTTGAAATATGAAGGCATTATAAATAAACTGGACCTTCATATGAGTAGTCTTACTAGCACTTTCCACAATGTGTGTGCGCACAATCAAAAAACACCATGACAGTTTTTTTTTTATTTCTCTCTAACAAAAAGTGTTGCAAACTTACAAACCTAAAGGCTCGTCTCCACCGAAATTTGACAACAGAAAAAAAGGTTAACAACACAAAAGTTGTCAATTTTTGTTCGATGGAGACTTGGCTTTACAGAAACTTTTGTCACCAACACGTGTTGACAACAACAATGTTGCTAACTGTTGTTCGATGTAGTCTCGGCTTAATGGAAGGTATTATATTGAGTTGTACCAACAAAAAAGTACATGCATGGTCAGTTATTGTAAGCTAATGTAGCGCATTGCGAATAGGGCTTCTAGTCAGTCCGCATCACCGATACCAGTCAGTCTCGATAGCAACAGTATCACATGTTTGAAAACTATAAACACTTACATATCCTGGTATTAAAGAACGCGTACTGCTGGAACTCCGGTTCAGCTTCTTCAAACATGGCATTGCGGATGACCTGTCCCAGGCTAATGTTGACGTCAACCTGCGCCCTCGCGAACAGCCTCACTTCGTGCGGTTCGGTGGGCTGCTGCACGTTCTGTACGCGGTTCGATATCTCGAACTCAACAGCGCCGGTCTCTAGACGAACTGCTGAGTTGCTTGGAGTTGTCGCCGTCAGTTGGATACGCTAAAAACAATAATTAATAATAAATAAATAATAATAAATATTTTGGACATCTAACACACAACGCCATCTAGTCCCAAGCTAAGTAAAGCTTGTGTTATGGGTACTAGACAACTGATACAAATACATATACACTTATTTTTTTGTAAATACATACATATTATACATAGAAAACACCCAAACTCCGAAACAAATATTTGTAGATCATACAAACATTTGGTCCGACCCGGGAATCGAACTCAAGACCTCATGATGAGCAGTCGCACACGCCAACCGCGAGACCAACGAGGCAGTAATAAGAATTAATTAATAAGAAGTAATTAAAATAAACATACAAATTTCATGTTCATACTTTTTAAACGTTTAAAGCGCGGCAGGACGTCGTTCTCCTTGAAAAACAACCCAACTCAGGCCCGAGATCTGATATACATTTTTAATAATTATGAACACTTTTTACCAAAAGTATCATTTTAATGCATTTCTAAGGAATACGAATAACTAAGAAAGTAATAAATGAAGTAGCAATTGCGAATCTCACTCAGTACAGTATGGTCTGTTTTTATTAAATCTATACTAATATTATAAAGCTGAAGAGTTTGTTTGTTTGAACGTACTAATCTCAGGAACCACTGCTCCGATTTGAAAATTCTTTCAGTACATTTATCGAGGAAGGCTATAGGCTTATATCATCACGCTACGACCAATAGGAGCGGGGTTGCGGGGTCCGCTAGTTAAGAATAAAAGAGTAAAAGGTATAAAAAGAAAATACTATATTACAATAGCTAATACTATATATATATATTCCTGTAGCGTACATTATGAGAAAATAGACTTTCATCACCATCGTCACTATTTATTACTAAGTTATCAATGGAAGCAGACTGGGACCACAATAGCTGATTTTCCGAATGTGTAATCGGACAGTACTTGCCTTGATTCTAATAGTGAGGGAGAACAGTATCTTGCTAAGCGCAGACGTGGAGGCCTCTTCTTCGTTCCACAGTGGCACTGGCTTCTCACCCCCGTACACTTTCTGGACCACTTCGTTTACTTCCTGCAAATAGAAAATTGATATTAGATTTCTGTGATTGGCAATCCGAAATCCGTATTGTTTGCATCAATTAGCTTTTAACACTTACTATTTGTTTTTGTACATCATACTTATTTGAACAATTGGTTTCCAAATTATGAATTCGATAGTACAGTACACTTTCGCCCGGCGTCTACCACGCCGGACAGCTGCGCTGCCCTCTACGGGGGGGTCGGCCTCTAAAGCCGACCCCAGCACTGCACTCTTTCGCCCGGCGTCTACCACGCCTGGTGGCTGGGCTGCCCGGCCTACGCCGGAGCCCCAGCACTGCACCTCTTTCGGCCGGCGTCTACCACGCCAGTCGCCGCTGCCGCCAGCGTCCCTTTTCTCATCGCTGCGAACGGACAGTTAAGTGCTCCTTGTCTGGAGGCACTGACTGGTCGAATCTCTTAAATCCACACCCTGTCTGTACATCTATCTGTTTGTGTTATACTTCAGTAAATAAATAACGTTTAAATTGTTGTTGTGAAGCGTCTGATTTCACCATCTTCAGAACCTCGTGGCTTCACCACAACCTTCAAGGCTCCTAAAGCCGCTACGTGACACATGGCACATGGCAAAGGGGCAAATTGGGCTTTATTTGGTTCACTCTTTGCAGTACATGCCAAAGACTTCAGTCGCAGTGGTCTATCAGCTGAGGAAAGCGCAAACATATTATCAGATACTTTCACATATTGTGCTGATGTTTGTATCGGCCGTGGATCTATCACTAACACTCGTAGATGTGATTGGTGGAATTATAAATTAGTCGAATTACGTAGAATCTATCGAAAAGCTCGTAAAAAACTAAATGACATTAAAAAGCGTAACGTAACAGGAGTTATTTACAATAATGCTCTTATTGCTCTTAGAGTTGCCAGGTCTCATTATAGAGCTGCTGTGGAGAAATCAAAGGGAAATTTAATACGTAAACTTGTTGATAAACTCGATAGAGAGGGTCCCTGGTCACCTTTGTATCATGAATTTAAAGCAAATAGATCAATCGACCTTGCATACGTACAGAACATCAAAATTAATAATAGTTATACTACAGGAGTAGAACAAACCACAGAATATCTTTTAGAATCACTTGTGCCTGACGATCGACCGGAGGATGACACGGATTATCACCGACAAATTAGGCAGTGGGCTATTGAACCACCATTGTCTCCAATGTCTGACTTACCATCTTCAGACGAATTCCTCAGTATTGTTAGGTCATTGCCACTAAATAAGGCTTCGGGCGACGATAAAATATCAAACAAAATGATAAAAGAAGCTTGTAAACTTTCGGGTGATACGGTTTTAACAGTTTTTAAACGTTGCATTGCGGAAGGAGTATTTCCTAGTGTTTGGCGGTGCGGTAATATTCGAATAATACCAAAAAGCGGCGATAAGCCGCCGGACGATCCTAAATCCTATCGACCCATAACACTGTTACCATCGCTGGGAAAGCTTTTAGAGCGTCTTGTAGTACCACGACTTCTACCGGGTGGAGTTAAATTTCATGATAGACAATTCGGCTTTACGTTGGGAAAATCGACAACTGATGCGGTTATATCTGTAAGGAAAACTGTCACCGAGTCAAGTTTTCAATACGTTTTAGGCATCTTCTTAGATATATCTGGCGCCTTTGACAATGCGTGGTGGCCCATGCTATTGCTAAAATTAAAATTAAGAGGTTGCTTTAAAAATATTTATTCCCTTATCTCCTCGTACTTCTTACAAGGTACTACTAAATTGAGACTTGGGCATCATTCTGTGTCGAAGGCGCTTACGATGGGGTGTCCTCAAGGGTCAGTGCTAGGACCATACTTGTGGAACATAGGCTTCGACGATTTTCTGGCAATGCCTGTGCCGTCCGGATGTACCCTGAATGCGTACGCGGACGACGGTTTGTTATTGATAGAGTCGGATACTAGAACGGGGCTTGAGAGGCTGGCCAGTGAATGTTTGGACTTAATATCTCGGTGGGGTGGGCGTAATCGGTTGACGTTTGCACCAAACAAAACCTTCCAGCTACTTCTGAAAGGTAACCTCAAATCACCGCCTTGTATTAAATTTGAAAATATTACTATTAAAAATAAAACCTCGGTTTGTTATTTAGGATTGGTTTTAGAAAGAAATTTTTCATTTATTGAACATATTAGAACAGTTAATGAAAAGTCTAAAAAGAGTTTCTTTGCACTGACGAGGATATCAACTGCGACATGGGGTCTGTCATATAATACACTAAAGATCATATATGGAGCTACTTATTTGGGTTCTATTTGCTATGGTGCTCCTGTATGGGCAGATAGGGCGACTGTAGGTGCTGTCCGTCGCAAACTGTTACAAGGCCAACGACCTGCATTGATTTTCTTGTGCAAGGCATACAGGACGGTTAGCACTGAGGCTTTACCGGTGTTGGCAGGTGTTCTTCCGGTCGATCTCGAGGTGCAAAGACGTGCAGCCATGTACTATTCCACACTACAAAACATGGAATGCGATTTTTTGGGCATACGAGACCGCGGTAAAATCATAAGATTGTTTCAACAAAAAACCAATGTCTATAACGACCTCTTGGATGAATGGCAGAAACGATGGGACGAATCATCTAAGGGGCGCCACCTTTACCAGTTCTTTCCATCTGTTCGCGAAAGGTTGTCAAGGACATGGCTCGAGGTAGATCACTGTGTCGCTCAATTTCTTACAGGCCACGGTAACTTTAAGAGCAAACTATACTCATTTAAATTAGTCGATTCACCATTGTGTCAATGCTCAACACCTGATTCTAGCTGTGAACAGTCGGCTCATCATATCCTCTGGGAATGTAGTCTTTGGCACAATGAACGTAACATGATGCTAAATAGCTTACAAATGACGTCTGGGGTAGTATATTATGGGGATCTTGTGTCAACTGCGGTGAATTTCCGTGCGTTTAAGCGATTCTGCCATACATACTATAGAAATCAAATATAGCTCACTTAGGACCCATAATATTTTTATCCGTGGTGCTTCCCGGTTTGAAAAAGGCGTCTGCCTATTTTGACTCCATTTTGTCTCCCGCTTTGCTAAGGAGGGAAGTGGACTTATTATATTTCCAACTCCTCCAGTTTTCTTCTGATTAATTTCGTTGCGGGTTCCAAGACAGTTAAATTTTTCCTGGGACTTCCCGAGTGTCATAACTCGGTGTTTTCGTGGGTCACCGCTGTTGATCCTGGTGTACAGGAGTTACAGTGGTGGGCGTGTGGGCGGGATTAGTCCCATTTAAAAAAGTACAGTACACTACACTTCAGTACAGTACACCTTCATGAAGACCTTCTGCACGAAGACGAGGTGGTTGAGCAGGTCGGTGGAGAGCGTGTGCTCGAACAGGCCGATGTCGGAGGAGGCGGCCACGTAGCGGCCCTGCACTACACTCACCTTCATGAAGACCTTCTGCACGAAGACGAGGTGGTTGAGCAGGTCGGTGGAGAGCGTGTGCTCGAACAGGCCGATGTCGGAGGAGGCGGCCACGTAGCGGCCCTGCACTACACTCACCTTCATGAAGACCTTCTGCACGAAGACGAGGTGGTTGAGCAGGTCGGTGGAGAGCGTGTGCTCGAACAGGCCGATGTCGGAGGAGGCGGCCACGTAGCGGCCCTGCACTACACTCACCTTCATGAAGACCTTCTGCACGAAGACGAGGTGGTTGAGCAGGTCGGTGGAGAGCGTGTGCTCGAACAGGCCGATGTCGGCGGAGGCGGCCACGTAGCGGCCCTGCACTACACTCACCTTCATGAAGACCTTCTGCACGAAGACGAGGTGGTTGAGCAGGTCGGTGGAGAGCGTGTGCTCGAACAGGCCGATGTCGGCGGAGGCGGCCACGTAGCGGCCCTGCACTACACTCACCTTCATGAAGACCTTCTGCACGAAGACGAGGTGGTTGAGCAGGTCGGTGGAGAGCGTGTGCTCGAACAGGCCGATGTCGGAGGAGGCGGCCACGTAGCGGCCCTGCACTACACTCACCTTCATGAAGACCTTCTGCACGAAGACGAGGTGGTTGAGCAGGTCGGTGGAGAGCGTGTGCTCGAACAGGCCGATGTCGGAGGAGGCGGCCACGTAGCGGCCCTGCACTACACTCACCTTCATGAAGACCTTCTGCACGAAGACGAGGTGGTTGAGCAGGTCGGTGGAGAGCGTGTGCTCGAACAGGCCGATGTCGGCGGAGGCGGCCACGTAGCGGCCCTGCACTACACTCACCTTCATGAAGACCTTCTGCACGAAGACGAGGTGGTTGAGCAGGTCGGTGGAGAGCGTGTGCTCGAACAGGCCGATGTCGGCGGAGGCGGCCACGTAGCGGCCCTGCACTACACTCACCTTCATGAAGACCTTCTGCACGAAGACGAGGTGGTTGAGCAGGTCGGTGGAGAGCGTGTGCTCGAACAGGCCGATGTCGGCGGAGGCGGCCACGTAGCGGCCCTGCACTACACTCACCTTCATGAAGACCTTCTGCACGAAGACGAGGTGGTTGAGCAGGTCGGTGGAGAGCGTGTGCTCGAACAGGCCGATGTCGGCGGAGGCGGCCACGTAGCGGCCCTGCACTACACTCACCTTCATGAAGACCTTCTGCACGAAGACGAGGTGGTTGAGCAGGTCGGTGGAGAGCGTGTGCTCGAACAGGCCGATGTCGGCGGAGGCGGCCACGTAGCGGCCAGCCCGCAGCAGCGCGCCCTCCCGTCGCGCCGCCCCACGCTGTTCCAGCACACGTCCCGACACGTGCACGCCCGGCAGCCACACCGCCGCCTCCGACGGGATGTTGGCCTCCGACACCTGCCCAAACCATCACTTTTATGATCCATTGCTAGACATTGGCCTAGTCTTAGAACGAACATTTTGACATCCAACGCTCGACAGGTTGGTTTAGATTTTTTCTCAAGTTCTCCTTTTTTTGCAGTATCGTTGTCCTGCGTAGTTTCCTCCCTTAGTCAGCTCTTACTTTACCCATAGAATGAATAAGGATAGTGATACTTCATATTTTTAATCCGTCACCATACTTCTCATTCCTTGTTAATATTTTCATTCACGAGACCAAGACATTTATCACTGACACTGACGAGGCCTTTGACCTCGTGGCATACAAGATTTTGTTTGCTGTGTCGGGCAAATATCTGTACAAATATAGGCTGACCTTGCTCTTTAACAAGACACACTTATGAAATTATTTTGAATTTATTCTTTTCATGACTGAAAGCTTGATTAATAGTATGTAGTTGAGGAATACCACAGGGTACAAATGTGGGGCTTCTTTTTTATCTACTAACGTATAATTTGTTTGTTACAGTTATTATTTATATTAAAATTGTACTCACTTGTAATTTTGTAACAAAACTCAGTGAATGTTGTTGCAAGTCAACGGTGAATTGGGCCTTATTGCCCGTGACTCCAGAACTTTGTACTTGCTCCATCTTGTACTGAGCTTGTAACGATGGCAGCAGAGCCGCTGTTATGCTTAAACTCTGCAATATAAACAATCATATTACAGAATAATTAGAACATACTTATAATAACTTGTTTTTTTATGTATGAGCCCGCCAATGTGACTCTATTCTGGCTGATGTAACGCATGAGTAAACACCAAGAGCAGTAGTCACTATACTCATTGCGAATGCGGACAATGCAACAATGCAGCATGGTGACCCACACCATGGCGGCCTATTGAGATGCTACCGCATCATTGGGCCTCCGGTCTCACACTCACCAACGAAACACCAACAGCACGAATGCTGTTATTTTAGGTTGGTCTTCTGTGAGAGGGTAGTACCGCACCGCGATAAACGAGCAAACGCGCAAACAAGCGCAAGTACCTGCAACAATATGGAGAAGTGCAGATGCAGCGGGTTGAGCAGCGGGTGCGAGGGCGTGGGGCGCGGGGGGCGCGGCGGGCGGGGCGCGGGGGCGGGGGAGCCCTCCTCCGACGAGCCCGAGCCCGCGCCGCCCGCCGCGCTGGTGCCGGGGCCCGAGCGGGACAGCCGGGACGCCGTGCGGGTCACGCCCAGTTCCTGGAGATTTCATCATTATACTTACGGCATTGTAACGTGGTAGGTATATATTAGACGGTATCATTTATTAATAATCGATTGTACGCAAGTTGATTAGTCGAGTTGGTAGGTACACCACTATTTGCGTGTACCTTATTTAATTGCTGTCGGTATATGGAGATTTGGTCATTTCGTGCTACAAACTTAAACTACAAACTGCTTAAACTACCGAACTGCCGTCGTTGTGCTGAGCTTGGTGCAACTGTTAATTGTGAAATTGTTAATTGTTACCTATACGTGACCCGAATATATTTCGGTAAGTTAATTCCCATATTTAAATCACCTTATTCCGTTCCAGGGCTATTAAAGTGCTAAGTCGCTGTTAATTTAATTATAAATATATAATTTAACTTAAATTCAATAATTGTAATTGCTTTGCCGTTGGTAGTTTGTGTATATTTTTCTTTAATCTGTGTAATTACGAAGTGTTTGTGAACGTGCAGCGAATGCCTGAACGGGTGTTCGTTGCGCGTTTCGACGCTGTGTGTGGTACCCTACTGAGGCCGCCTACCTTCTCCGCTTCAGGGTCCACCCTACGGGTTAGCATCCACCCTACGGGTTAGCATCCACCCTACGGGTTAGCATCCACCTCACGGGTACGAAGCAACCTTACGGCCAGCGGCCAGTCTGCGGCCAGAGCGTCGGGAGACTCCACTGCGCCGCGTCACCGACGAAGGGTCCACCACAGGCACGTCTTATCCAGTGTGCGACCCCGATTCGTTAAAACCCTGAGACGAAATACCCGCGACCCTGACTTTAAGCTACCGGAGCATTTCTTTATTTTATTCTAATATATTTAGTGTTACACAAACTATATCTTTTATTTATTTATCCCCCGAACAAAGGTTACAGCATATTCTTGTTTTGTTATTGAGATATATACAGTGACATCAGACAGCTGGTACAGAGAAGTGGAAGTGGAAGTTTTTTACGTTGTATGTGTAGTGTAGTGTTAAGATAAAAAAAATATAGGTACTGTAATTATCATAAAACCTGTTTTTTTCCTTTTTATACTATAACGCGACGCATTAAGTTCCCGATATTGCGTTGTGATTATTGTAGAGTCATCATTTTATTTTATTGTTTGTATACAGATAATGTAAAATCTGCATGGAAATAGCGTTGTTATCTAAAATACAGATATTTAGCTGTCTAGTATAGACACAGATATAAATTTGTGAGACTGTTTATGAAAATGTTGAAATTCAAGCTATTATTGGTTGAATATTATGTTATTAAATCATGTACGAATTTGTACGTTACAAGATATTTAGTCTGACGATATTTTATGCAGATGATATTTTCAAAACATTTTATGCCGCTATAAATTCAAGCTGTTTTATAAAAATTGTCAATAAAGAAACTTGGCGGCAAATAATTCGTCAGACGTTCGTGTAAATGTAGTTAGCGCGATGTAGGAGTGCGCTGAGGCGCTGACCTGCAGCGTGGAGGAGAGCTGCCTGCTGGAGCGCGTCATGACGCCGTGCAGCGCGACGGGGTGCTGCGGCAGGTCCACGCGCACGCCGCCCACGCTCAGCAGCGCCGTGGCGCCCGGCCGGCCCGTCTCCCAGCTGTACAGCGCCTGCGACTTGCCCACGCTCACGCGGACCACCGTCCTGCACCACCACAATACGGTACATACAGACATCACACCTTACTCTAATGGAATAGAGGGGGCAAACGAGCAGACGTATCGCCTGATGGTAAGCGATTACCGCCACCCATGGACACTCGCAACATCAGAGACGTCACAAGTCCGTTGCCAGCTTTTTGGGGAAGGGCGGCATAGGAGGAGGTGTTGGAGTATGAGCCTCCGGTATCCTCACTCATTCGGTATACTTACTTTTTATCATCTGTCAAAATGATCACTTTGTATGAAAAATGTACTAAATACAAACTTGTGACGTCACTGGTTTAGACTACTCATTTGAGCAATTTATTTCAATGTTCATTTTTTAAATTTGTAATAGAAATGAAAAGCTGTAATAATTACGTTTTACGAGATGTTCTGTGATATTCGTTTCAATGAAGGACACATCGGTATTTATTTACGATACAGTCATCTGTCCTATTACCACCATCGTCTTCAAGTTTTTAGTACTCCATCTTTTTATAACATCCCTCAGACGGATTGATACAAGGTTTGTTTGCTTCCTCTTTGCAGCGCGTAGTTTTTCTCTACACACATTAAAACTAACGCACACGTTCACTCACGTACACACATATCTACGTACGTATAAGTGTACGTATAGAGTCGTGGAATTTCCTTATCTAATTGATATGTTACTTATTTCCCTTTCAATATATTTCTTTTCTAACTTTCATACATCACAATATACAGAAACATCTGACACATGTAAACAAATATTACTTACTGATGATTGGGTGCAACTCCTTCAAGTAAAACGATCATGGTTCTACCGAGATTACCGGATAGAGACCACTGACGTGATCGCGATGCCGACAGGGAAGCTTGCAAGGACGTTATCTCCGCTTCTAACTTCAGACCAGACAGGGACGCTAGGAGCCGAGTGCGGTGTATCCTGGGGATAAAATTTCTATGTTGTAAGACGGCAATTATTAAAGTGGGTCGCTCAGAAACTGAGGATTACGTAGAAAAACGGAAGCGTTTCTACGAATTTATTGCATGGAGGAATGGGTCCTCCATAGCAAATGAAGAATAGGCCGACCGGACGAGGTGACCATAAGTGGCGGGGTGCGGCCCTCGATTGATGTTTTAAAAATACTAATCGACGTTAAAACTTTTATTGCGCGATACAGAATTTGTAGTTACTCGGTAGTTTAGTGTGTCTTCGGTAGATGGCACTGAAGTATGTTTTTGTTTTCGGATGGAATTCGCCATCGGTATGGCCATGAATGTCATCACAGATTTTTTTATTCATAGTCAGTGTGACTCGGGTGTATGTTATCACATTTTTTATTATAGTCACGGGATATCTAGTTAAATATTCAATTTTTTTTGTTGTTTAACAGTTAAGAAACAGTCCGACTAATGAATTAATGGCATCTAAAACCATGTTAATCCTTTTTTTGGGCTGTTCCGTGAGTAGAAATTGTTACCTGGCTACTCCAACGACGACGATACCCATATTGGCAGCGCTCGAAGAAGAGTTGCTGGTGTTCTGTTCCCGGGAGCTGGGCCGCACTGTTGTTTTACTGTGGCGGCAGTGCTCCGGGATGTCTGTCGTCACCGAGAATCTGTGTACAAAAACGTTTTTTTTACTTTTAAATCCATTAAGCTCGGTATTTTAAGTGTGGGAAAGCCATGCTTCGATATATAAGGTCAGACTGAACGACTCGTATGACCACCTCAAACGAAACTATTGGTAAGTAATTCTTTAGTTGCTTTGCACCGCGTGAATGAGAATATCAGAGCTTAAATAGTTCTTTTCTCTTGATTCTGAGGGGATTTAAGCTCAAAGGGTATTGACATGACTCAGGGGAGACGTCTATTCGTTTCTTTCTTTTAAAAAGATAGTCCCACGACGTTGGAATATATCTTGAGTCACGAGGGACGAGACAAAGTGACCTTGCAGTCGTCGTTTACCCCTATGCCTTGAAGATGGGTGCTTAAATGGTTAGCTGTAGGTGGGTTAAGAGAGCTGACCTGTGCGTGATGGTCTCTGCGTCGGGCATGTTGGCGTACAGGTCCAGCAGCAGGTACACGGTCCGCCAGCAGCGCGGCGCCAGCTTGCCGTCCACGGCGTCGGCCGACGGGGAGCCCAGCGACACGTGCGGCGGGGCCCCACCGGCTCGCCGGGGGGCCCTCCACCGCCGCCCCTCCCGCCCCTCCCGCCCCGGGGAACATGGGCGTGTGGGCTCCCTCGTTTAGTGAGCTGTAGCCTGCACAACAGGAAACATTGCATTTATTGAGATCCAACGACTTGTAATACGTATGGTCACCATAACGGACGGATTAACACCGTGTTGCCATCCGTAGTGATCCCATGCGAGGCGATCAAGGGGTGCAAACTGTACAGGACAATATCACTGCAAGGAAAAGCAGCTTAGTAGGAAAAA